>OOIL02006685.1:81161-140895 GCA_900332095.2 Cuscuta campestris
GGGGGGTGGGGGGGTGGGTTAAGTTACCTTACGATCATCATCATCATCATTCATGAACAGGTAAGGGTTTTGTGAGAGAAGATTTGGAGTGCAGTCATTATATGAAGAATTTTGATATTGGGCACATTCCATTGCGGCTGCCAAGAGCTAAGCAACTACTGGCAACCATTAATAAGAACTTCTCCACTCTAGCTTTCTGTAGACGTTATCTTGACCGTCTTGGCGAAACCAAATATCTCATGGCACTCAAGAATCTGTGTGATTCTGGCATTATCCAGGTATACTTATTGCCTTCACTTTTTTTTAAAAAAAATTGGAATATTGGACGCCAATGAGCTCAACTTTGGTGGTACTGAACAAAAGGTCAAAAGTATACCAACCTTTTTTTCTTACTGGACAGTGGTATTAGTAGTTTAGTACAAATGAAAGTTATCTCCCCAAGGAACAATAAAGCTACAAACCAGTTAAATATGACAAGTTTAATTATACCTGTACCAACAAAAATATCAGAATTAAAATTTGTGCATTGACAAAAACATGACTCTTTTTTTTGGGAAAGAGGGAATAAGTGATAAGGGAGGGCAAAAATGTCTCTATAACTACTAATTGCTGCACATTTTATGGTGGGTTTCATTCATCTTCCTGCTTGGATCTAATGCTGGAAATTGATCTGTCTTTTTCTTATTCTCTCTCTCGGCAGCCGTACCCTCCCCTATGTGATATTAAGAGCAGCTACGTATCTCAATTCGAGCACACCATTTTACTTCGTCCAACCTGCAAGGAGGTGATATCTAGGGGTGATGACTACTGATTTTTGGGATCCAATTATCACTTTCATTCCCTCTCTCTACTTTTTGTTTTTTTTTAATGATCAAGAGTTCGAACACCTAAATGCTTCTAAGCCAACTCGTGTTAAAACTGTACTCAGAATACGTTTTTCTCTATCACTGTAATCGATTCTATGATTTAGGATGCAATAATTTTTAAGGTAACCAATTAGGTCTTTTCTTAAGTAAGAGTAATTAATGAGTTTTTCATTTTGTTGCTTTTAACTGGTAGAGTACTATAGAGATCCCTATACTTTTATAAAATGTGCAATTTGTTTCTTCAATAAGATCATTGAGCTAGGTTTCCCATTCTAGCGCAATGTTGATGACATCCTTTATTTTTAACTCTTTCCATATCCAAACTAAATTTACACACGAATGATGATGTACTGATGTGTGACTGAAGTTATTCTCAAATCTATTTTTTTAAAATGTCGGAGTAAATTTTACCTGATGTTTGTAATATTTCTATCTCATTGTATTGTTCAGTCTGATTTTTTTAGTCAAACTGGATAATTTGTTGTCCTCAAATAAATAAATCTTGATGTATAGTATAAAGAAGCTTTCGTTAGATATATCTTGTTGAGTATTTTAAAGTTTTATTTTATGGTATTAATATGTGAAAAAAATTAAGAATAATTCATTCAGGTTGATTTGAAAAAGTTAAATTGGACGAATACATCAGACTAAAAGAGTATTTAAGAACTAGACTAAAAACTCAATGAGACAAGTTGTGACATTACTTTGAATTTAAGAAATAATTAATGACAATTTGTAAGTAAAAAAGTTAAAAAGATACAGAGTATAATTTGACTTGTGATTTGTGAATAGTAAAACATATTTGTTTTAATTTTTCATTTTTTTGACAATTCTAAAAACAAATTTTATAACACTATGCTCGGTTCAAGGAATTTGGAAGGAAAATAAAAAGATATGAGTTTTTCTCATTTTCTTCACCAAAATGAGAGGAATTTGGTTTTCATTTCTCTTAGTACATTTTACATTCTCTTTTTTTCTTCCACTTTTCATTTCTTTTCCTCTCTAACTAAACAAGAAAAAACTTGTTTTCCACCTCATTTTCTTTTCTTTTCCCTTTCAACCCCTTAGAACCAAACATAGTGTAAAGCTAATAAAACTAGAAAGGCAGAAGAATTAGTTGCGACATTAACATTATGTTGGGTTCAGGGAATTTGAGAGTGAAAGGAAAAGAAAATGAGAAAGAAAACATTTTTCCTGTTTGATTAGAGAGAAAAAGAAAGAAAAAATAGAAGAAATTAAGAAGACAAAATGCACTAGGAGGAAAGAAAAACATTTTCTTTTCTTTTCCTACCAAATCATGTGCAGCTCCCATTATCCTTCTTGGAGCCCGTTCCTTCAAATCCAAGAAAAACCGATTTCCAGTTTAAGTGAAAAAAAGGTTTAATTTTTGTTGTTGTTGTTGTTATTCAGAGAGTTTCTACCAAAATAAAATCTCATCCCTTTTATGGTAGAAACTAACGGAGTCTTATTGAACAAAATACCATTTGATTCATGTCTAATGCTGAAAAGTTGAAATTTTGAAAACATTCACAAAAATACTCGAGGATCAACTCTCCAATTACGTATATTTGAATGTTTGATACTTTGTATTGCTGCATGAGGATTTGGGATAAGAGCGCGGAACGGAGATGGCGGATAAGTTTTCCTCTGAGGCGGAGATGGGAGATGGGGAACTTTTGGCGTTGCCATCTGTAAGTCTTTTAGAGGGATAAACCTTCAAATGCCATAACATTTTTTTTTTTGCTTGTTTGTTTGGCTAAAGAAATAATAGACGCGTTTTATGGAACAAATCAAGGATCAACTCTCCAATTATGTTTAATGGAATATAAGACATCAACGAAAATTATTGTTGTTGGGAAATAATACAATCTACTCCGTATTCAACACTATGTCTGCTTATTATATTGTTTAAATAACGACTGGAAAATCATAGTACACCATTGTGGTACAGTAACACACACACACACACACACACACAAGTGAAAAAAAACCATAGCACCGTGCTTGCTACCTTTGATTCGAGTGGAAAACAATTGGAGTTTCAGAGGAATGAATAACATAGAAAGAGAGCCCCTTACATATCGTTGAAGATGCCAAACAGATCACCACTTATGTAATCATTATCCACCAAACTGACCAAGAAATATGTGCTTTCAACCTGCAAAATCGTTTCAAGACGAACTCATTATTGGTTATTCAATGATTTCAATCTAGTGCAATACGACACGATTCCCCCCAGGGAAATGAAATCATCTATATATATATATATATATATATATATATATATATATATATATATACCTACCTCGTCAAGCAATTTTCTGGATAGATCAGACTCGGGGTATAGGTGTCCCCAACACTTAGACCATGCTTCAAAAGCCTCCTCCTTCCATATCATAAAGCTGGCAGGATCGACAATTGTTGGTTGAACAATCTCCTTGGCTGGAAACACCCCCCATGTCACGGCATTCACGTCAGTCTGCTTCACATTAGAAATCCAAGTTCCTTCCTTATCCACTGCAATGTAGGTCAGAGAGGGAAAGCTTTTGCATTTCTCAACTAGAGCATTTAGCTTCTGCCTTGAGCAGAAAAACTCCAGATATGCTTTCTGGTATACGTAACCACCAGGGCCACCCCAACCTGCAAAAGTTAGCCGCTACTCAAAATGAATTGAGAAGAAAGACTGATCTCTATGGACCAACTTAGATATATCAAACACGTCCTTTGAATGAGTCTGTCATTGTTCATGTCAACAATGCTAATATGTTGCTGTCTAGAGAGTATCTTAGAGAATCCATGGCAATTTCTTCACTAAATATTCTAAAATACCACATTTTTAAGGTGGGTAAACTATCAAATACGTCCTTTAAATGAGTTTGTCATCGTTGTTGGTGTCAACAATGCTATTATGTTGTTGTCTGGCAAATATCTTAGATAATCCATATCATAATTCACAAACCTGGGATAGTGAACTACTAAATCCAGATGTATGAGTATTATACTATTTAAATTTATTTGTTGATTTTAATAAAATTTACATTTCACAAGGCACCATAAACTTAAGTTCACCGACCCCAATTAGTTGAGGCCATGATGCTTATGCTGATGGTTTTACTAATTTCATTATATTAACTCGTTGACACTTTTTAGGCATGAAATTTAGCATCATTGGATCATTCACGGGTCCCAAAATAATACGAGTAGTTGACATGTGATTTGTTTACCGAGGGAGTAACCCTTACCAACAGAAGGTGAATCAGACTTTGCTCCGTTAACTGCTGGTTGGCTGTTGATGGTAAGGAACCCTTTTTTATTAATATCGGCCAATTTTTCGTCTATAAATCTTGTCTCTGGCTGAAGCCCATCTAGTTCAGACCAAGGATTACTTCTGACTCTTCCGAGACAGTACTTGGAAAATAACTGGTGAATCGAAGTTCCATTTGAGTATCATATTTGAACATGAGGTAAACTAACCTGAAGTGTGAACTTAAGACAAATTCAAATCTAACGCATACCTCACAAATATCTTCAATGGTATTCAATGGGACAACCCATTCATCATGAAATCTCTTATCACGTGCACGTGGTCGCATGAACTGTAAGTAAGAAATCAATCCAGTGACACTCTTGAGCAAAGCACTTGAGAGTTGAGATGATGTATATGAAGTAAATATCATCACACATATTTAGAATCTTGGCTTCCTTGAGTATCGGACTTGAGACACAAACAGAAACTGAAAATACTTTTTTTCGGAGTAATAATATCAATCCAAGATTACATTTACTCACTTCTTTGCAATTTTTTGTCCAACCACTAATGCAATGGACATATCCAACTCTAAGGAATACTTAGCAAAACATGCAATTGAATGAAATATGGAGCGGCAGATAAGACACTAGACACCCATGTGTGCCCCTATGTAGAATATGCGAAGGTGGGAGAATAAAAGGTTAAAAAATTTGAAAATTACATAACCAAAAACAGACATAGGATTCACCCTTACCTGATAGTCAGAAAGCGCTCCATAGGATGGATTTCGGGAATCACCCCATCGGCCTTGTGGGTATTCATCCCAGCCTATGGTCCTTGAAATGTAGCTTTTTGGACGATTTGCCCTAATAATAATAACAATAATCATCATCATCATCATTATTATTGTTATTATTATTATTATTTTTATTATTATTATTATTATCATTATTATTATTATTAATTATTATTATTATTATTAGTAGTAGTAGTAGTAGTAGTAGTAGGAACTACCAAATAGTCCTATCATCATTGTAATAGTTTCTTATTAGCAACCATTGATATTATATTTCATTTAACATTCCTGAAAGTAGTATTGTACTCCGTATTACATTAGAGCTCTATTTATTACTCATAAGGACTATTATGAGTATTGTGAATATGGGCTTGTCTTTATCAAAAATAAATATCAATTATAGATACAATTGCAAGATATGAAAGTAAAGATGAAATCCACTAGCATACCAAAATATGGGTCTGACATCTTCCTTTGTACGAAAAACATTTGTGGGACGTCTCCAAGGTAACGATCTTGAAATACTGGACTCATCAATTAATCCAAGATTCTGCAGCAGAAGTCTAACATTAGCTCAATATTCACTTTGGCTAAATGAATTTTTTTCGTAGTCTACTGAAAAAAGACACGAGAAACACACCATCAATATTGCCAATGCAGATTTATCCATATTCAGTGTGTAAAGGTGTAATGTCTTAATTCCACTAGCAATAATCTTCTTGCACATCTCAGTTGCCAGGTGAATTCCATAAGCCTTTACAGCTTCTTCATTGTCCCTAATTGGTTCCAGAGCAGCCATAATCTCAGGGGGGATCTATAATACATCATCAAAAGAAGATTTTAAAAATCACAGCAATAAATGCCACCAACACTTGGAATTCTGGAACCCTAAAACATCAAGTATTAATTTAAGATTCCTATAATGCTGTCATTAGTACTTAAAGAGACCAGTCCAAAGACCTAGAGCTATAGAACCTTGTATGCTACATAATACACAGGCAGTGGAGCGCTAGTGGACGGCTACGACACTGGGGAGGTGGGAAAAACCTCCCATCAACTTTCTTAAGGTCAATGTAGATGCTTCGGTTGGGCACTTGGGCTAGTGGAGGGTCATGTTGGTTTAGGCCTTATTGCTCGTGATCATGAAGGCAGATTTGTAGCAGCGAAAAATATCAAATGTAGGGGAAGTTTTGGTCCGAGGGAAGCGTAATCCATTGCTGTTAAAGAGGCGTTGAGCTGGATTAAAGCCAAAAGATGGAGTCAAGTAATGGTGGAGTCTGATTGCAAGGAGATCATCGAGCAACTCAGGCCATCGTTTACCACCTACTCTTATTTTAACTCAATTGTTGATGATTGTAAGCGTCTCCGGGTTCTGTGGAGGAGACATTAGTTTTCATTTTGTTCATCGCTCCTTGAATGAGGCAGCACATATGTTGGCGCGAGCTACTCATTCTATGGAGAGCGTTATGGAGTGGGTTGTTTCAACCCCAAATTTTATTGTAGCTCTTCTTTAAACACAAAAATGTCATATTTGTTATGCAATCTAAAGATGGCCAAGATAAAAAGTTGGAAGGGTCCATAGAAAAAAAACTCAGGAATCTAGCCTTCTAAGTTCTAACTTCAGGAACACGCAATATGATACTTAATGCTTAAATAAACTATAACTTGGCAAAGACAGATATATCATACTTTGGTTTTGCAGAAGCCGGTCATACGGATAAAGCCATTGTAATTGTTAATGGGCATAATTCCAGGAACAATGGGACATGTTATTCCAATTTGACGACAATCATTCACAAATTTGAGGAAAGTGTCAGTGTCATAGAATAGTTGAGTAATTATGAGGTCTGCACCAGCATCAACCTGAACACAAGTGCAGCATTAGTACCGGATGATAAAGAAAGACAATTCAACATTTCCGCATGAATTCGTGAGGAATAAAAGTGTATCAATGAAACTAACAATAACAAAAGAACATATAACCTTTCTCTTGAGATAGGCAAGGTCATTCTGGTAGGCCTCAGGCGTAGCCACTCCACTAGCAGGTATAACATCAGGATGTGTCTCTACAATTCAAGCACAAAATGTGAGCAAATGATGTACTATAGTAAAACATCATATATGTTCTGAATCAATGCTGCTAGCGCGACGGAGTTGCAGATCATACCTGGATAACCGGCAACTGTGATCCCGAAATAATCTCCATACTTGTCCCGAATGTGCTTCACCTGCAAAAAAAAAAAAGACGAATTGGGAAAAACTATGAAAAACAGGGAATAGATAGCCCGAAACAGACAGATGTGTGTAATCATCAAATGGAGGTCCAATTCGTCAGAAACAGAGACTCACGAGGTCCAAGGCGCAGGAGAACCCACCCTCGACCTGGACGAACTTGTCCTGGCCGTGAGGAGGGTCGCCGCGGAGGGCGAGGACGTTCTGGATGCCGTTGGATTTGATGGTGTCGAGAGCGTGATCGATCTTCTCAACAGGCATATTGGTGCAGGTGAGATGCATCATGGTCTCGACGCAGACCATATTCTGCATCCGGCTGGCGATCTCGAGGGTGAGATCGGCGGTGGAGCCACCGGCGCCCCAGGTGATGTCGCAGAAGGTAGGGTTGTGGGCCACCATGCGCTCCATCCGCTCGAAGAGGTTCTCAACTCCGTCCTGCGTCTTAGGAGGGAAGAACTCGAAGGAGAAGACCACCTTGCCGCCATTGTTCTCCTCCTTGGACAGCTCCCTGATCTTCTCAATCACCTTCATCGCAGCTCGCTCTTAGATCTTCCGATCGACTGACTACAATGCGGCAGATTCCAAGGAATCGGCAATGGATTTGGGGAAATGCGATGCGGGGGAGAAGATGATATAAATGGGGAATGAGAGGAGGAGTTAGTTATATACTACTCCGTAATAGTCTTCTTATTCATTCTCTTCTTCAACCATTATTTGCTCAGATCTCTCTGTTTGTGTTTGGTGTGGGTACCCAACAACCGCGGCCTACATTGGTAATTTCACAGCCCTCGTGGTATAATAAAGCACCCACTTTACTCTTATCATATGTTTTTAAACCAATCTAAATAAAAGAGATTAGATAAAACCAATTTAAATATAGTTATATTTAAGATTATATCTGATCTAATTTGATTTTGTCTAATCTGTTTCCAATGATAATAAATAATAAGTAAAAAAATAAGTTGAGGAGAACATGACCTTAATATAACTCTCTCGGGTCTCCACCAACCAAAATCTTATAGATACTCCCTTTTGTCTCGAAATGTTCTTTTTGTACACTATTCCTACAGTCAAATTTTATTTATTTTTTTTATTATTTTTACTATTCATTTCATAATAAAATATATTCATATCATATCTTCTTTTGTAGAAATTATAATGTAGTTATATATAAATTTTAAATTTTACACGCACAATCAAATAAATTAAATTAAAAATAAATTAGTCAAACATCGTAACACGTAATGGGAGGAACATTTTCAAGCAAAAGGTGTGGTTGAGAAGGTATAGCGTATATCCAGATGTATGGTGTTTCTGATGCATATGATGAATACTCATTTAGGAGTTAAAAAATATTCATTTTCAATATATTATACGATGTATTTTTAATTGCGCCTCAAGTACTTAATTACAAGTAAAAGAATGCTCATTCTCACATAACATTTATTTTAGTTATACATGCGTTGCATACTCATTTTCGAATAATATAAGGCCATGTTTGGTACACGAAATTCAAAGTATGAAATTGGAATTGAGGACTTCAATTCCAATTCCGGTGTTTGGTAGCACAAAAATTATGTGGATTTGAAATTGATAGTGCAAAAAATGAATTGGAATTGACAGAATTACATTCTATGGAATTGAATCTCATGGAATTTTAATTCCAATTCAGTTCCAATTCTGTCAATTCCGTATACCAAACGGACCCTAATACTCATTTACGAGAAGTAAATACTTAAAAAAAATCAAAGTTATTGTCAGTTGTACCAAAAAGAGTGTAGCTGCCTACATAGTTTCATATGGAAGTGGTCCCCAAGTAGTTCGATATATTCGCTATTCACAAATCAAACACTACTCTTTTTCACATATTTCTGATTCTTATTCCGCAAAGTTTTTTTTATAGAGTTTAAAATGTTCTACTCCCTATTATACTATGTAATGTTTACACAGTATATTGTAATTTCGTATCAACTTTCAAAAAAAGTTAAATTAAAATCTATTTTAACCAAACATCTTAAACCCAACCAGCAACAAAGAAAGAAAAAAAAGAAGAAGAAGAATGACGATCCAAGAAAGTACAATTACAAGCAGCAGGCCAGCTTTCAACAAATAATAAATACTTGTAATACTAAACCACTGTGTAATAGTAGAAGAATGATGGGTTCCAATTAAATATATAGACTTTACAAGAACAAATACAACTAAATGTGTGTATGCCTTCAGCAACTATAAACCAGAAGAATAGCTAGCAACAAACATTTCTCATTATTCTTAGTGACCACCCACCCTCCCACCCCACCCCACATACCCAAAACATTATCTTCTCTCAATAGTTAACACAATGGTGCTGGGAAGTGGAAACACAACCTCACACTCGGAGAATGGTCGGTCTGCTGGGAATGCTTTGAGGGGAATTATGAAACCGCTTCAATGGCACTGCCGAGAGGCCAAGCCGCTTCGACAAGGTAACTTTTGTATTTCACTTTTTTGACCAATGTGATGTACTGATAAGGGTCTAGACCTGACATACAACACAAATACAAGTAATCATTTTAAGAATCAGAACCAAATCAAAGAGTAAATATAATGATCACAAAGTCACAACCCATCTTGAAAGGCGTAGGACCCTTTTACTTTTGGCGCTTGGTTGATTCAAAAGGGATGGGGTAAAATGGTTGTGGTTAAAAAATATAGTGTTTCATGTTTGGTTGAACTCAGTAAAACATATGTATATGAATATTCACTATAAGTATAAGCTTATAAAATATCGTAATCCCAAATTAGAATTATTTTTTTGTGCACATACACGTTTTACAATATTTTGAAAAAATTTGTAAAAATATTGCCTTTGATATGCAGTATAATTTCTATTGTAATAAAAAATAAACTATGTCCAGAGAAAGGAATGTTTCACCAAGCTAGACTTTTTCCCGGGACAACAATTTTCATCAAACATGAACCTTCATTTTTTGGGCAAAAGGTAAATAATTTAGAAGTGCAACAATAACAATGAAAATGCAGAGAAAGTCGGTTAAAAATGTAAATTGGGAGTGATGTGTGAGGAGATGGGAGGATTTTATAGCTTCTAAGTTGCAGAAAAAGAGTAAGAGGTGATTTTTATTATGAAAAGTAATAATTTTCCCAACCCACTCAAGTTGGGGGTGACATATGAAGAGGCTGGACTGCTGGAGGATCTTAGAAAATAGAAGTCTCTCACTTCTCTCCTCCTTCCCCCATTATTTCTCAACCAAACACATGTAAATCTTCACTCTTTTTCCTCCCAAAAAAATCCCTAAACTAAACAAGGGCTTCTTGAAAACTTACCGAATCCATCAACCAGCAAACTGAATTGATATGCAAGATCCATACACAAGTATGGCAAGTTTTCTTCACTGAAACGTGGAAATTTGGACTTGGCATCATCGAGTCCAGTTGCACAGGCACTTGAAGCTGCACTTTCAAAATCAATTGGGCGAACTTTTGCAACAGGCACATTTGGATCAACGATGATTCCAGCCTGTTGAATATCCGATATCGATTGTTTATTGGCTTCAAGTATGGTGAGTCTAGCATATAAGTACGAGGCAAATATTGCCTCTTAAGAAAATTTTCAAGATTGACTAAGTGAGTTAGAGTTGGACACAACTTAACATGGTATAAGAGCCTAGTTTGATAGTGAATTGTAGGGCACCACTCACCAATGGTTGGGTGGCCCGATTAGAGGCCGGTTTGGGTTAAGGGGGTGTGTTAATTATCCCACGTGTCTTTGTCAAGTATATAATGGTGAGATAAAACCATTTAGAGTGAGATAGGCCCAATTTGACACGACCCTTATTTAAAGCTTATGCAATCAGCATTATGTAAAGCATTTGTCCAACTTTAGGAACAAAGGACGTCACTAGAACAAGAAAAGGTTCCAGAACAAGTATATACCTCAGCAGCTCTGTCAAAGAAAAATGAAGCAACATAAAGATTTTTCTGACCATCACCGCCACCGCCATTCCACACACCTGAGAATGTGCATTTCATATGCGTGCATGCTGAACCATTGACTTTAAGAGCTTTAATGACAGACTCTCTACAGCTCTTCATGTTTGAACCATCTGGCAAAGGTGATGCTGGATAAAATGCTCCTCCATATTTATATGAACCTTGAAAACAATTTATAACTATCATCAATATCCATTATAAAAAGGTGTAAGATACAATTGGAAATGCTTGAATATTTCTTCTTTTCCACACTTGGTAAAAGAAAACCAGATACTTAGCAAAAATGAGTGAAAGCTGCTATAGCACACTGCACAGTTTGCGGTTAATGTAAGCAATTAACTAGATCCTAGAAAGTTCCATGACAGAAAATCCAACAACTAGCACAACGATTTGTAGTCGATAATACCGGAGAACCAAATACAAATTTCAGTTTAGCTCTCTGATAAAGATTGTCATATTCAAATGACATTTTTGTAATACTCCATGTAATTTTTCCATCAACTTTTGGTAACTGCTTAGTACTAATGACATTAAAATGAGGATTTCCACTGCTCATGAAAAATGCAAAACACGCATTGCAATAGCAGCATGTGTAACAACATTTAGGTTCAAATTTTAGCATGCAGAAACATAATATTGCACATCGATATGCAAATAATGGCTACCATGATATCCTGTCAAGATGCAAGGATTGCCAGATTTTCCGGTGACCTTCAAAATCTCAGCCCTCGCTGCAAGCAAACCATAGTGCAAATAACTGTAAAAAAAATAGATATCAGAGTTAATTATAGAAATTAAGAAATTTTGAACTTCTTAGGGTAAGAAGTTCGCCATTAAATAATAAATACGGAGTACATGAAGTCATAAAAGGAAATGAGACAGACCTGTGGACATAAAGGTAATATTTTCTACCCTTAAGATACATTTCCCGCACATATGTATCCTCTCCTTTTGATGGCTTTGGTGCCTTTTGAGCATCTGACTCTGAGATAGCATAGGCCATTTGTACAGATCCTCCTCCCAAATCAACGACTCCAATTGTGTCAGAGTACTTTTTACCCAACTTTCCTAATAGATAATTGATTGTGACCTGCACAGATAGATGAGAAAATTCGCATGCAAACGAGAATGTAAAGCTACGAGTCTCCAACTTATGATACAAAAAGTGTATATCTAAATATCTATGTCAAAGTGAAAAAATGTATATAAAGAAATTGCCCCAGCTAACAAACTAATGACAAGAAAATAGCAATGACCGTTAGACGCAGAAAATGGACCATAGTATTTCATCCCTGGAAATAAAAAGAGCATGATATTCTGTTTATACCCATAAACAATAGTCTGTGGGTGAATGTAAAATATACGGAGTATTTAAATTACAGAAATCTCCTCAGTCCTCACAGTAGGAATTTCTATCAGCTGTTCTAAGATCCTATTTGTTATCATTTTTTTTCTCAGAAATCTCATTTGAAGTTGTGACCTCTGAGAAAAAGAAAATGAATCTTGGGATCAAAATGACATTTCACCAGTACTGCTAGTTTTACTCTGCAAGACTGCATTTTGAGCATATTTAAATTGGAACACTTACAATATCCCAAATTTGGGAAGCAGAATAAATATTAAATCCAATCAGCAAGGTAGGATTTTTTTTCCTTCAAAATTCCATTTAAAGCACCCAAAAGCATGTGCACAAGGATGTAATGTTATTAACATACCCACTGATAAGCACCTTCCTGATTTCCATCCAAAACAGACACCGAATCTGTTGTTGAGCTGAAACTGCTTTTCTTCTTTAGATAGTCCCTCACCTTCACCATGACACGAACTATATTTATTTATGAGTTCATCAATTCTTTAAACTTCAGGAAACCCCAAGAATAGAGGTAATAAATCCTTTTTTTCTCTCTTTCAAAGGTATGTTCCACCAAGGAAAAAAAGGACCTAAATTGGAATGCAAAAAAACTCAAGTTTACCGCTTGCAGGATCTTTTCAGGTGCATTGCCTTCCAACTGCCTCAAACCAGCAGTTGCCTGTGTAACACATCCATAGCCAGCTTCAAATACTATTGTTGGCAAGAAGATCGCATTTTAAAACAAAAAATGAAAAGCCTCACTAATTTACTAAGAGATAGAATTAAAACCACTAACCCCAACTCTAACTGGTGTGAAGGGCTGAACTTCGCGAGGCACTGCAGATTTGGCCTTCTCGAGAAGTGATGCGAGTGACTTTGCAGCAGCTTTAGGGTCCTTGGGGTAAGCACTCAAACCCGGTTTTAACTATTGGTATCGAAACCAAAAAGAGACAGAGAGTCAAGAGCGCAGAGATATGGAGTACAAGGAGAAAACTAAAACTAGTAACTACTGCAAATGATACAATGCACCCCCATGCCTGAGCAATTGAACAATCACATACTAACATGAATCAATTGATAATTCAGTGCCTAAGCATTGGCGCCAATTAAGTTACCTGTTCAAAAAGCTCGAGGTCATTGCCGATGGGAACCAGATCGAGATTCTTATCGAAACAGAAGACATGGACCCTGCTACCAGAGCTTCCGGCGTCGAAGATGACGGCGTATTTTTTAGATCCAAAGTCGGGAGAGAACTTACGATTAAGGGACCCCAGGGAAACATCGGGGGATCGGGAGGGCATGACGAAGAGGACGAAAGTAATGAGCAACAGAGGGACAGAGATGACAAGGAGGACTCCGCGGTACCTCTGGATGACGTCGGGTAAGGAATCGTGCTGCTGGCCGCGGTTGCGCTTGAGCGACTTCTCCATTTGATCGGGCGGAGGAAGCGGCGGCGACGGGGAGGAATGCTGCACGTCCAAGAGCTCAGCGGCCGATGGCGACCGATATCGGATCTGACCGTTTCCCGGCGGCTTCAGGGGCTCCTGAACCGTCTCCAGTGCTTCTGATTGACTCTGCGGCGGAGATTGGAGTGGCAGATCACCTCCGATCAAGCCCGAATATCATGCAGCCCGACCCGAATCGCAATGCCGCCGTGAGTTTGAGTGCATTCGGGTGAATACGACGGGGCACGGGAACCGAATGCGACTTATCATCGTCCCCCATTCATTGGTTCAGTTCTACTGCTGCAGTCAGTGATCCGACTATACGACCAATTTGGTAGGACCGTTAGGAAGGAGCAAACATAAGTAAATTAGACTTTGGCCATCAAAGTTGCAATTAGTTGTTTTAACATTTAAAAAAGAAAAATATATATATGCATGATATATATATATATATATATTAGAAATCACTTTAAATAGTACCAAAACATAGAAAAAAGTACTAAAATAAAAATTTTATATTTTTTCCCAAAATAAGACTTCACACTGTGGTAATGTGTTTGTAATTGTGGTAATGTGTTTGTAATATGGCACTGTACATGTGCATATTACTATGCTTTTAGGTAACGTACATGATCATGTTTGGTAATGTAAATACATTTTAAATCCTATTTCGAGAATAAAAATATGGAAGTCTTATTTTAGTATATTTTTAATATTCTAGTCCTATTTTAATATTTATCCTATATATATATATATATATATATATATATATATATATATATATATGAGTAGCAATAAAATCAAATTTTCTCATCGAAGTAAGTCTAAGATTTCTGTTTTGAATACATGTAGATAGTAAATAGTTTCACTAACATATATTAATTTAGCTAAATTTTTTTCAAAAAGTACTTTGTATTAATTTAGAAAATCTCTAAATAAACTTGTAATGATAATGTAGGTATTGGATTAAGCTTCTAGTAATATTTCTTTTAAATTAACATTTTAATTTAATAAATTATTTTGAATATAGACGATAAGTTAATCTTGTACGAAGTATTTAATAATTTAAAATATGAATTAATAAACCAAATGAATTTTAAAGAGACTAAAAACAAAATTATAAATTTTAAAGGGATCAAAACATATACTCTATATTAAAATTTGAGGAGGATTATTTGAAAAAATAATAGTTTTATAGTGATGATTTGATAAAAAAATCAGGACCAAAAATTAAACTAGTTAATTTACCAGGACAAGAAATATATTTAACCCTTTCTTATTTATTTTATTATCTTATTCTTTAATTTTAAGTTTTTCCTATTTATCATGATATATATCTTCTCATTTAATTTATTTTCAAATTTTTTATTTTAATTTTCAGTTTTATTTTTTAGTTTTTTACATATGTTAAAATTTAAATATAAAGAAAAATGATAAAAAAAAATTAATTTCTCTTAACAACCAAGCTTAAAAGTTACTTTCCTTGATTTTGATTTTTCGGACCAAGCAACCAGGTGGAAAAGCAATTTGCCAAATAATGATTTTGTTTGTTTAATTAGTCAAAACACCCTAATCCAATTAAAGAAATCAAAAGTCAATTGAAAAGTCATTCTCCAAAGAGTAAACTCCATAAATAGTTCTTAATTACATGTAGTTTTTCATATTTAGTACCCAATCCTACATCATTACATAAATAGTCCACAATTTTTTAAACTATTCCATAATTGGTGCTTCAGGGACTATATATGGAAATTGTAATAACAATAGAGCAAAAACTAGCTTGTTTTAATTACGTATAATAAGAGTTAAACTCCTATTTTAGGGACAAAAAAAATGTCAAGAAATTGTTCTAATAGGAGCACACTGTTACTTGGCCATTGTGTCAATAACATAAGGAGTATTAGAAAAAGAGATCAATGACCAAAACTTTTTTCCCCTAAAATGACAATGTTTCGAATCATTTTTTTATTTAACTGAAATGAAAATAATTCGAATCATGAAAGTAGAAAACATTCTTATACACATTCACAGACAGAAAATAGTATGGTGTCTATGAATGTTTGTGAGAGGTTGGGATCAGATTTGGGGTGCCCCTAGCATGATTCGTACAAAAAAAATTCAGCACAAGGAGACCATAATCAATATGTTATCGCTGACTTGTGACAAAAATTTCACCTAGAAACGATGAGGCACATCGCATGAGAAGCACCGATAGATACTGAAAGAACATGATGGTTCTCCAAAGCGTCATCGTCCACGAGAAAATTAACTTCAACAGGAGATGGTTGGATCTCTGGCAGGCCAGGAACCCCAAGCTGACAATCTCTTGCATTTCCCCACATGTACAATCTCCCTTTCTCTGCAAGCCAAAGACACCCAAAGGAAATTGAAACCCCTTGTGAGATGTTTTAAATTTTGATGTCATTAAAGGTATTTTAAAGATGACTTTCTGCCAAAGACCTTGTGGTCTAGCGGCATCAGTGCGGCTCTCCTAAATGCGAGGTCACATGTCCAAACCTGAGTGGGGGCGATAACTTTTTGATCTTCAATACAACAACCCAGTTGAATCCCACAAAAGTAGGGTGTGGGGAGGGAGTTTGTATACGAACCTTACCCCTACTTGAAAGTAGAGAGGCTACAATAGGTTGAGAAAAGTAGGGTCTGAGCTTCAATATGTTGAGAATAAAAGTATTAGCAGAAACTACATTGTCACAAAGTTATTAGTGATTAAAAAAAGATGACTTTCTAGCAGCGTCAACGGGGAATGGACATCAGGAACAATAGGTTGAGAATAACAGTACTAACAGAAACTACATTGACACAAAGTTATTTGTGATAAAAAAAGATGACTTTCTAGCAGTGTCAACAGGGAATGGACATCAAGAATAATGCGTGGCAAAATGTGGTTTGTCCTTCTCCTCTAGTAGTCTCAAAACACATACTTAAGATCCTTCAAGGCTTCAACTTCTAATTGGGGCTATTGAACAAGTCACGGGCAAACGCAAGGAGCCATAGGTTATTTTATATCTTCATCTATTTTTTCGTTAGCACATTACATTGCAAGCCATTTGTTCATATTGTATGTATTCCACGTCATAACTAGAATCCAATTATACCAAACCCCTACAAATAATTGCTTTGTTGTGAGCGTTGCTAAGATTTTGATGATGAAAGAAGGGAGGATACATGTGCAATATCCAAATTGTTCACAATGTCACACTCTAAAGACAAGTTAGACTGAGATTCAAAAAATGGGCGACTGCCCATTAGGTCTTATTATAGGTTGAGGGACTCCAGGGCAAACAAAGTCCAAGGATTTAAAATGGGGTTTGCCTTGTGAATGAGTTTGTATATTAATGCAATTGCATTGTGGCACTCAAGCAAACATGCATATCTACATTCACATAATTAAATTTATTACCTGTTACGGCTGCTGATGAAGAACCGCCACAAGATATAAAGGTTACCTTCTCATCGGCCAATGCCTCGATTCTGGCAGGGACTTTCTCATTATGCAGAGAAGAATGACCCAATTGACCATGACCACCATAACCCCATGAAAACACTTCACCCTTATCTACAAGTGTGAATGCCACAAATAGACTGAATATATGTAATATGTATGTATATATAATCCTTCACCATACAAAAATGGATGCATACAATTGACAGCAAAAGCCATGCCAGAATGCTAATAAGGAACGTTCAATCCACCATTACCAGTCAATGCAAGAGAGTGATATCCACCACTAGCAATTTGAACTATACGAACATCCTCGAGACTATGATTTAGTTGTGGTTTCCAACCACTTCCCTTCTCCCCTCTTCCAAGCTCATAGTTGGAGTTAGCTGCCAAAAGCAAGTTATTTATTAAATTACTACTCCGTATAAAGGTGGCTTATGAGTATCAATAATTGAAAAACAAAATCACTTTATATTCAGCTGACTTCCTAAAGCATTAACTGTTATAATTTACATTTTCATGCATGTCACCAAAGTCAATGCAGCATTTAGACATCTCATTTTGGAATTATGATACTACAGGTGCATCAATACCGTACAACTATTCCTTAAACTACACACACACACACACACACATATATATAACATGTATGTATAGTATCTCAATAAAATCTAATATGTGTGTGTATCAAGGTGTTTACTAAACCCTCCATCTACATTGACCCCTAAAAAATGGATCAACACGTATATAAGTACATGCAGTGGTAATTGGTATTACGATAGAAAGTAAAAATATGAAAGAAAAAATGGGAGAGTTAAATATAAAATATGTCCTTATCGAATGACCCTAGCAGGAAACCCATCTATTGATAGGGAAAAGCAATGCAAATACACAGGCTTCTTAAAGAAGCACTGGAATGAAGAAGGAAACAAAACATGGCGAGCTGTAATTTACCTCCCCAGTTCCAGAGTTGACCATCTTCAGTCAGTGCCACTGTGAAGAATCCGCCACACGAAACAGCAGCTACTCTCACAGGAAGTGATTCTACTTTTGACGGGATGCTTAGACCACCAGCTTCATTTGGCCCTCGGTGAGGACCAAACCCCAATCGTCCATCCCCTTCATCTCGACCCCATACATAGAGCTCACCTGCTTAGTTTGGGTAAAAGCATCAAAATATAGTCAGTGAAATAAAATACCAAAGAAATATGGTGCGAATATCACTTCTGTATATCAAACTACTCAATGGCTTGTTTGATGAGCGAAAGTGCGATATAAAAACCACTTTGGATTGATCATTGATATCTCCCAATTTCGAGAGATATCAAACATCCTCTTTTGGTTGTTAAGATGTTGGGAGATATCAACACTCGACCCATTTATTGTCCTATTTCGGGATAGTACGAAAATACTTCTACACAGGTCCTCAGCTTGTATGGGAGGGGAGCATCAATTCCTTACTCCATCCATAGAGTATATAATACTTAATAAACTTCTTTTACATAGAATCATACAAATTAACCTTCCTAACCGGATTGGAACTGAGATTTGAAGTTATATTGCCGAGTATAGTTTATGACCTACAGGCATTCTGTGGAGAGTCGGAGATGAACAAGAACGCAACGAAATAACAGAATGAAATTTTATTAAGCACAGCCCAAAAATTACATTTCTAAAGGGGGAAAAATCTATTTATAAAAGAATGGAGAAAACAGAAAATGCGTAACTGTCTAACCAACTTCTAACAAACTGAAAAAATACTTTCCAAAATATATTGGGAAACATTAAGTATCTCTACATCCCCCCCTCACGTTGGAGCTGATCGAAGGCCCAACTGAAAAGATAAAGTTGCATGTTGTGTAGCGTTCAAAGGTTTAGTCATAATGTCTGCAAGCTGATGTTGTGAAGGAACATAGGCAGTTTGAAGGAAACCTTCCTGAACCTTGTCTCGTGTGATGTGACAATCTATAACAAAATGTTTTGTACGCTCGTGATAGCATGGGTTAGCTGCGATTTGTTGGGCTGCCTTATTGTCACAAAACATGGTGATTGGTAAAGGAACTGTAATGTGAAGATCATGGAGTAGATAACTCATCCACAGAAGCTCACAAGTAGTGGCTGCCATACTGCGATATTCTGCTTCAGTCGAGGACCTAGAAACAGTCTGTTGTTTCTTAGTTTTCCAAGAAACTAAGGCATGTCCTAGAAAGATACAATAGCCAGTAAGGGATCTTCGTGTCATAAGGCAGGAACCCCAATCAGCATCAGAAAATCCTGTCAATGGTATCTTCTGTTGAACAGGGTAGAACAACCCATGATTTATGGTTCCTTTAAGATATCGAAGGACATGATTGGCTGCTTGCAAATGATGTGTAGTGGGTGTGGAAAGGAATTGACTGAGGTGTTGAACTGCATATGAAATATCTGGCCTTGTAAGTCCTAGGTATAAAAGGCGTCCAACGAGGCGTCTGTAAGGACCAGGGTCATTAAGTATCTCTCCAGAGTGTAGGGAAAGCTTGAGATTCTGTTGTAGAGGAAAAAAGGTAGGTTTAGCACCTGTCAGGCCAGCATCAGTCAAAATGTCCAAGATATATTTGCGTTGGGAAAGATGGATGCCTTCATTGGTTTGAAGAATTTCCATTCCCAGAAAGTATTTGGCAATCCCTAAATCCTTGATTGTGAACTTGTCATGGAGGGCTGCTTTGGTTGCTGAAATCTCAGAGGGAGATGTGCCTGTAAGCAACATATCATCTACATATAATAGTATAACTGTAAAGTGAGGAGAACTCTCCTTTACGAACATGGAATAGTCTTGTTTGGATTGAACATATCCAAGACTGACAAGAAATTGACTGACTTCCAAATTCCATTGACGAGAGGCCTGCTTAAGGCCATACAATGATTTCTGAAGTTGGCAGACCTGTCCAGGAGATGCTTTTGTGTAACCCTCTGGAGGCAACATGTAAATATCCTCATCAATATAACCATGCAAGAATGCATTATTCACGTCTAACTGATATAAGGGCCATTGAAATGCAGCAGCTAAGGCAAGTATCACTCTCACAGTGGGCTGTTTAACAACGGGTGAGAAGGTGTGTTTATAGTCCTTGCGAAGTTTTTGATTATAGCCCTTGACAACCAACCTAGCTTTGTACCTTTCAACAGTGCCATCAGGGTTATATTTAACTTTGTACACCCATTTGGAGCCAATAGCCTTTTGGCCCTTGGGAAGAGAAGTTAATATCCATGTACAATTAGTTTCAAGTGCATCAAGCTCTTTAGCCATGGCATTGACCCATTTTGAGTCCTGCTTAGCTTGAGCATAAGTGTGAGGTGTGTGAACAGTTGATACATTTGCCAGAAAATTGGTGAAACCAGGGGGTAAACTAGGAGAGGTTCCAGCAAGAGAGAGAGGATGAGCTGTGGAACAGTGAGAGAGAGATGTGGACTTTATGGTGGGACAAATATAGTCAGACAATTTGGCAGGGGGTTTGGAAATTCTCTTTGGTTTTGGGACTGAGGATGGAATGGGGTTTTGAGTGGTGGCATGAATGTCAGGAATAGATGAGTCTGGAAGAGTGGAGACACCATCAGTAGGAAGAGTATCTGAGGAAGAGTTAATTTGTGGAGGAGATGACAAAGGAAAATCAGAAAGGGCATCATCATCTGTGACATTGAAGTTACTAGGGTAAAAATACTCAGGTGTTGCTTCTGGACTTGAAGGAGTGGACTTGTAAGGGAGGATGTGTTCATGAAAGATCACATCTCTGCTTAAGAAAGTGGTTTTGGTATGGAGATCAAACAACTTATAACCTTTCTGGGCAGTGGGATAACCCAAGAGAATGCACTTTCTGCCTCTGGGCTCAAATTTGTCAGTGGATATTGGGTTTTTCTTAGCATAACACAAGCATCCAATGGTTCTTAAGTTGTCATAAGACGGTGGAGTTCCAAAAAGAGACTCATATGGGGTTTTCCAAGATAGTTTGGCCATAGGCATTTTATTGATAAGATATGTGGCTGCAAGGATGCAATCTCCCCAAAAAATGGTTGGGAGATTGGCATGAATTTTGAGAGCTCTGGCAGTATCCAGGAGATGCCTGTGTTTTCTCTCTACTACTCCATTTTGTTGGGGAGTATATGTCATACTTTTCTGGTGAACTATGCCTAAGGATGAAAATATCCTTTGACATTCAGATTTGATGATTTCAGTCCCATTATCACTCCTCACAAACTTGGGTTGGGTACTATGGTGGTTTTGGACATATTGAAGAAATGTTTGGAGTACAGAACACACTTGATCTTTAGTGTGCAAGAGATAAGTCCAAGTTGCCCTTGTCTTATCATCAACAATGGTTAAGAAAAGTTTTGCCCCATTTAAGGACGGTGTCCTATAAGGTCCCCACAAGTCCACATGAATTAATGAAAAAGGTGAGAAAGATTCTGTACTACTACATTTGGGGAAAGGAAGTCTGTGCATTTTTGCCATTGAACATGCATCACATACAAACTCACTTTTGGAAAATGAAGTACAATCAACAAGATGACAAAGTTTAGACAAAGAGGTGTGTCCAAGTCTTTCATGAAGTCTATACAAGGACTCTTTATTCGAAAGTTTAACTACTGAAGAAACACAAGCTGGATTGGAAATATGAAGTATTGAAGTATGAGAAGATATGTCATCCTTGGCAGCACAAGGAAAGGATGCCTTCAGAAGGTAGAGACCCTTGTGTCCTGTTCCAGAAGCCATGGCCCTTTTAGTTGTAAGGTCCTGGAACATGAATGAGTTATGTGAGAAAAGAGCTGTCCAAGACTTATTGGAGAGAACTTTGCCAACAGAAAGCAGATTGAACTTAAAGTCTGGGACATACAGGACATTATGTAGAGTTAGATGATGATTGATGACTATTTGGCCAGTTTTTGTGACATTTCTGGTGGTACCATCAGGAAGGGTAACAGAAATGGGTTTGGCCAGTGGGACAATGTTAAGGAAATTGGCTAGATATGGTGACATGTGATCGGAGGCTCCTGTATCAACTATCATACACGTTGATACTCAAACTACTCAGAACAAAAGAGGGATCAAGTACCATACCTGCAGAGTTGGCAGAAACCATGTTCATGTTATTAAGTTCTCCAGCCTTTCCTTTGAACATCTTTACCACCTCATTGCATATAGCTGAAACCAACTCTTGGTCCACTCCCATCTTGTTGTGGCAGTGGAGTGTCCCATTCTGAATCTTCTATCCTCTCATGGAGATTGGCATGGGCAGCTACCCTCTGATTTCCTGTATTCTTATATTTCTTCCCCTTGTACCAGTCAGGATATCCTACCCTCTCAAAGCATTGTTCATAAAGATGTCCCTCACTTTTGCAATATTTGCAAAATTTCCTATCTGTAGGTTTGTTCCTTCTGTCCTCCTTCTGTCTTTGTGTTGTGATGATCTCCCAAGTTCATTGTTCACAAAGAAGGCTCCAGACTCTGGAATGCTACGGGTGATATTTTTCTGTGCCTCAATACGCTGGATTATATAGAATGCTTTGCTTAAGGAAGGCAGAGGTTCTGTCCCCAGTATCTGTCCTCGTGCTGCATCATATTCATCATTCAATCTCATCAAGAACTCCATCAGTTTGTTTCTGTTGTCAATTTCTATCCATTTCTCCATGAAGGCACAGGTACATTCCTTCATCTTACCACACTCACATGTAGGAAAACTGCTTAATTCTTGAAGCGTTTCCCAATGTTTCTTAAGTTTTGTGTAGTAAGCAGAGATAGTCATGCTTCCTTGATGTATTCCACTTAATTCCTTCTGTATTTGATAAATCAAGGGAGCATTTGTATGTCCATATCTTTCATTCAATTCTAACCACAGTTCCTTTGCAGAATTTACGTACAGAAATGAATCAGACAATTCAGATGTTATATCTCCACATTTTCCGACGCGGAAGCTCTGATACCATGTGGAGAGTCGGAGATGAACAAGAACGCAACGAAATAACAGAATGAAATTTTATTAAGCACAGCCCAAAAATTACATTTCTAAAGGGGGAAAAATCTATTTATAAAGGAATGGAGAAAACAGAAAATGCGTAACTGTCTAACCAACTTCTAACAAACTGAAAAAATACTTTCCAAAATATATTGGGAAACATTAAGTATCTCTACACATTCTTAGTTTCTTTCCACTAAAAGAATTGCTATTCCTTCATTCTATTCATGCAGTTATTTTTCATTCTTTCCCAGCTAGAGTGGTAAAATGTAATACCAGTAAATGATCAAGCTCCTGACCAGATTTTGTGATAGCAGCTGTGTGTGTTCCACTGGTGGCAATGTGACTTATTTCTCCATCCCAAGAAGCCTCCACTAATCTAGGCACAAGCTCTCTTGTATACACGGAATGTCCGAGAGCCCCAAAACCGCCATACCCCCTGAAAACATGGAAACACAAAAGATTCCAAATTGCAGCTTACAGAAATTCACTCCTTATTTGGGGAGGAAATACTAGAATGGCGTTTGAATCAGAACAGACCAAGTGAAGACCTGGCCAAGGACGTTTAGGGAGACGGAATGCAGACCTCCCAGGGCGACGCTCCCGAGAGACCCCAAATTAGGGTTTAATGTTGGAACGAAGATGGAGTTCTCGTGTCCAAATCCGAGTCTTCCGCCATCTCCTTTGCCCCATATCCAGAGATTCCCATCAACGATCAGTGAGGAATGGAACATCCCGCAAGAAATTCCAACTTCTACGGGAGCTATCGAAGCATTATCTGGAGGGGCCGGGAGCGGGTTAGAGGAATGAAGGCGGCCCGGAACCGGAGAAGATAACTGGAAAGTGGGGGGGAGTGATAAGGTGGCAACGGGGGCAGGGCATATTCGGATTTCTTCAATGCCGCCGCCGAGCTGGCCTGAGGCGCCGCGACCCCAGGAGAATACCTGTACAGTGACGAGTTCCTCGGATTCAATTCCGTCGGGCTTCCAGAGTATGGGGGCCTTAGATGAGCGAGAGATAGAAGGAGCCGAAGAGAGACGGCGCCGCCAATGCAACGCCGCCGGGAAAGGACGAGTGGTATAACGACGGAATGCCATCACCACATGGCTCAGCGAGGAAGTAGTTCAAGTGGCCGCCTGGACGATGACGGGATTAGCTCACCAGGTTCGTTTACCAACTGGAGGCGTTTAGGCACTCCGTAAAAATAGATTTAAAATCTCAGAAAAAAATAAATCAGAAAATACTAAATCGAAAAATTACCTCCAAAATATGGAATCTCAGTGAACCGAGTGTTCGGTTTGGTATTTGGAAACGGTACGAAATAATTTCTCATACTGAAAATTGCGAACTGAATATATATATTAATACTCCATCCGTCCTGAAATGTAAGCTTAGCTTCGTTTACTATTCCAAACTCTCGATAACTTTTGTTTGTTTACTCATATTGGTTGACCACTTGATAAAATAACATATTCTTGTCGCATTTTGTTTTATAGAATTTTTCATTTGCTTTTGAACAGTGTAATTTTTACTTTTTATATCTCTACAAATTTATAATTAAAATGATTTTAAAAGAGATGATATTTTGTCTACTTTTTGATATGTTGCTTAGAATTTGGAACGGAGGAGAAAGTATATTATAAATATAATAATATTTTTATATTTTCATTAAATAATGAGTTTATTTCTAAAATTTGGCTCAAATTTTATTATGTGTACATCATACTTTTATTTGAGTTTTAATTTTTTGTAGAAGAATATAAAAATATTAACACACATCTGAAATACGGAGTATCATTTTGCTATCATCTATTCATTGTTGTTTGTGAGATATAAACGAAATTTCATACTCTCTCTGTCCGGATTTCAAGTTCCCATTCTATGCTTTTCTCCGTCCGGAAATAAAGTTCCCATTATACGTTTTCATATCCAATCTTCCTAAAATACCCTTCTATCTCCCTTTCCCGTCCTTGTTTTACTTTTTCTTTCTCGGCAATGTCTTCTCCGCTTCTCCGCCAGGTACTCTTTCTTCTCTTTCCCTCCCCCTTCCTTTTCTTCTCCACGTTAACTTCCTCCCCCCCTTTCCTTCATCCTCCTCCTTCTTCTTCTTCTTCTTCTTCTTGACTTCTTCCTTTTCCTTTTCTTTTCTCAGTTAGATCTAGCTCTCTTCTGCCAGAGTTTGGATCTCCGATCCCCCCTCTCTCTTCCCCCCTTCTTTTTCTTTTTTTTTTCAGTTTCTTCTTCTACCAAAGTTTGGATCTCGTTTGTTTTTTCCAGATCTAAAATATCTGGAGATCTATTGTGCTGCAAGAGATTCGAATTGGGTCTGGTTTGCTCAGTAGAGAAAGAGAGAGATCTGTCGAATTGGTGCGGCAAAGAGTTCCGTTGCTTGGGGTTTGTTGGTGTGGCCATCGATTAGTTGTTGCGGCGGCCATTGTTACTACAACAGATTTGGCTTTAGGGGTGTGGCGTATCTGGTAAATGAAGCCTAGGGGTATTTTGGACAAATTTTAGACAAAGTCAACTTCCCATAAAAATGACCAAAAGTCAAAATGGGAACTTGAATTCCGGACGGAGGGAGTAATTATTTCTTGCATTTAATTTTTTTATTTTTTATTTAAATATACTTTTGATTTTTTAAAAAATAAATATTTTTTTGAGATTTTAAAGTTTAAACTAGTTGTGTATGCATTCAACCCGATTTATCTTAAAATCAATACTGAACCATCCCGAACGATACCAAACCAAAATTTTGGAACTAGCATCAGTACGACGTAAAATCACATACTGAACCGAAGTATTTGGTGCGGTATCGGTGCGGGCTAAATACCGTACCATGTACACCCTAACTAGAAGAGATATATAAAGAAACTAGAGTTGAAAAAACCAAAATTAATTGGAAAAAAAACAAGAAAGTGTTGGGAGAAACTAAATAAGTTGAATAAAACTAAACAAGTACTACGTAATACATATGACACATGAGGCAATAATTAAAGTAAAGAAAATAAAATACTCATGAAAAAAGAATAAATTTTATGTCAAACAAATTTAAAATAAGTAAAACATAATATTTCAAGAGTAAAAAATAGTCCCACCATTGCAAAATTATTTACATCACTCAAACGGCAATTTATTTTATTTACACATTAGTACGTATAGAACTCTAAAATACAACTTACATAATTATACATTACATCAAAAGTTTCACAAAACAAGGTGTAACAAAAATATTACTCCGTATTAGATCTTAAAGAATTTCGATCAAAACTGATGAGAGATCATTTGTCGGTAGTCATTACGAGCCCACTATGAGAGCCCATTTTTAATTGGCTGATGTATTTGGCGTTGACGATTTCCTAAATTTCTTACTGGACTGGACCGGTCTGAGTAATGGACTGACTAAGTAAGTAGTCCAATTAGTATGCTAATAGCATTGGGGCGAGCAGCGAATAGTAAATATGCTCGCACAAGCCCAATTACTCCGGCCTTAATGTGTCACAAAAATCATAATAAAAAATTGATTATAAAGAGTGAGAGTAATATTTTGGTGCATATGATTGTAAGAAGATGTGATCATCAATGCCAAACTACAGATTAGGCAGAGGTTAGAGAATGATTGCAAACAATACTAAGCATAGGACCTCTGTAAATACCATGTACAGTCTCTATCCTTTACTACTAATCTGCGATCAAAGTCCAATTTACCTCTTCTCAGTGACCATCTGACTGGATCTGAGGGAACCCTCGGGGATAGAATTCATCTTTTTTTTATCAAAGTAGAAGGGAAATATAAGAGAAAAAACCACTAAGAGCATGCGCAACGGCGAGACATTTCCTCGCTCGCTGCGCCACATCAGCTCCCTCGGCACTTTTGCCTCGCGTGGCTTCAGCCTCCCTCCACGCCAAGCGTGTGAGGCGCGAGGCATCCTCAATTTTTTTTATTTTTTTATTTTTTAGAAGAAATAATTTTTTTAAAAAAAAGAGTACATCTATATAAAAAAGATAAATGAAATAATTTTTAATAATTAAAATGTATTAAAAAATCATAAAAATTGACAAAAACAATGACTTGCCACTGTGCGAGATGCCTCTCCACTCACTTGCCACATGCTGGCTGGATTGTCTTTTATTAGTTGAAATGTGCCACGTCAACGTGTGGCATTCCATTTCGTTACTTGTCATTGCCCGTGCTCTAAGTAAAATTACGTTAATGCTCCCCTCTCAATTTTGCGAGATGCTCCGTACTATTTATTGTTATTAAGGTTATATTGGTAAATTTATTAAAGGAAAATAATTTAATTTTCCTTTAACCCATTTTATCTGCCTATAAAATGCTCTCTATAATTTTATCTTAATAATAATAATAATAATTGTGGATTTTTTTTAAGGGATAAATGTGGAATTTATTTATGAAATGGATAGAATAATTAAAAAGAGGTGATTGATGGGGTGGATATTTATGGGGAAATGGGGAGCTGGAGGGACGGCCAGTTGTTGCCTAGCAGCAAATGGGCTCGCATTTAATGCGCCTCTCGTCTACATATGTCTATGCCTCCTTCCTGCTGTGATTAATTAATTACTCCTAATTAATTGTTTAATTGTCTTTCACTTCTAATCACACCTATTAATTACCCCAACCATTTTTATTGGTTTTAGTGACGCGTAATTTCGTTGACAAAAAAAAGAAAGAAGGTGTATTTTTTGCATTTAACACCAATCAACAGTAATTTTTTCATCTCACATTAGGGCTGGGTTGGGAAAATCGAAAACCGAAACCGAAACCAATCGAAACGAGCTAGAAAAATACCGAACCGAAAAAACTGAAATCCAATATAAAAAATCAATAAGGGAAAAACTCTAAAGGAGTATATACATATCGAAAAAACTACTTCCTCCGTCCCCACAAAAACCCCCACTTTTCTTGTTTTCATTCATCTCAAAAAACTTTTCTCGTTTTTATTAAAGAATCATTTTTATCCCTATTAATTTTTTACCTACATATCACATCATACTCTTTACTACTAATTGATTTACCCATCACATCTATTTTTACCTATCACATCCAAGTACATTTTTGAAAAGTCAACATCAAAATACATTTTCTCTTAAATCTTTTAAAAATAAAAAAATGTTTTGTTTTGTTAAAACTAGTTGACTACCGACGTCATCCATGATCAAATATGCATAATTGGCGGTACGTGTATTATACGTTCATCATTAATTTGCGCGGCAAATTTGTTGAGCCAAATTATAAATTATTGAAGCCGAAAAATAAATGAATAAATATCTCAATTTGGAAAATGTGACCAAGTTTGGTCCTTTTTTTCAACGGCCAGTTTCGCCTTCCAATGCGATAAAAAGGGCCATTTTTAAAATAAAAAAAAAAGTGGACTAAATTAGGTAATATATCAAACTGTTGGAACCACTCGTGCAACATCCCTTATTTACATGATGAAATGAAATAGACTTAAAAATATCTTTAGTAAATTTTGGAGGATCGATATAATATGAGTCTATAATTGTATTTATAAAAAAAGATGAAATATATGTTTTAAAATACAAGTAAAGAAATCTGAAATGAAAGTTTTGAAAAGATTTGAAATGACGGTGGTTAATGATACACGAGATCCAGAAGGCAAATAATATTTTGTAAAATTACAACAATATCAAAACTTTACTAGAAATGAGAGTCCAAGAGTTTCCATTACCACATGAGAGGACTTTTAAAATAGGAGCAAAACAGAATAGAAATATCAAAAAAATAATAATAATAAGAAATGACAAATTTTGGAATGGATAAAAAATAATAGGGGATTATACAAGCTTACAAACCCACCCATAGTGGGAGCAGATCATTACTTGTACCAGATATTGGCAATGGCCAATGGGTAATGAACTAATGAATGCTCGGTGTAGTTTTAGAAAGAAGTTTGTAGATTGCACAAAAAGCTTCGCTTCCCTAACTTTCATCCCAAAATTGGTCAAAATTATTTATTACGGAGTAGTTATTTTAAATTTACAATTAGCAACGTCTATCATTAACAACAAGAACTAAGCACTTTATTGAGTCCAAAATTGGTTATCAGCAATAAGCAAATAAGACTGAGCACAAAGAAACACCTTTTTAGTTTTAACTATTTAAAAATATTATCTAATAATGGCTGATTAAAATTTTCTTTAGTATTTTCAAAACTAGCTTGTACCATTTAAAAAAATTCCAATTCTTTTTTAGCAATAATAATTCTATTACAATGTATTATTTGTTCATAAATACTTTGTATTTCATTCGTCAAAAAGTAGATGTTCTTCTAACTATTTTGACCTCTTAGTAACTTTTGTTTGTTCTCGTTACTTATTCTTTTTTTACTAAATCAAGTCAGATTAGACCAAATCGTATCAGAGACAACCAGATCAGATTGAAATCATTCCGACCAGATGAAGAAAATATGGCCTTAAGAGGTTAAGATTATAAGGTGGAACATATGCATTGAGAATGTGAGCTGCTAAAAAAATATACTCCCGCCCACCCTTCTGTCATAGATGTTCCCAAATGTCTTTTTTGGTTGTCCATGAAATATCTTTCCATTACTTTTCTTAATACTTAAAATACCACAAATAACTAACTTACTTTATTTATTGCACATTAACCACTTCATTTACAATACTCTATCGATTTTCAATAAAATAAGTATTTTAGTAAACTATCATTTTTTTTCAATTCTCCTTAAAATTCACAAAAAAATGAAATGAGTATTTACTAATGGTTACAACGTATAGTACATAATCTCTTAAAAAAATCAAACAATGAAGGGTTAAAATGTATAGTACTCTCTTTGTTCTAAAAGATTGCCACAGTCTGACCTTTTCGGTCAAAATGTGATAGTCTTTGATCATGAATTAAATATAGTTTAAAATAATTAAATATTATAAAATTTTGATATTTCAAAACTATATTTTAAAATAAACTCAATTTTAAAAAATTTACTTTATAAATATACTTTTTTTATAATTTGCGATCAAAAGATGCTATAATTTGACTAAAAAGTCTAATTGTAATAATTTTTTAAGAACAAAAGGAATATATAATCTAATCAAAATAATTAAACACTAAATATATTTTTGGTACCGACTACCGAGGAATGGACTCAGTGGAGTATTTTTGAAGAATCATACTTTCCAAATTATAGGGAGCATTCTACTTTTACACTTAAGGAGTACTCCATTCGTCCCACCCTCTTTGTCCACTTACCTTTTGACACACCATCCAATGCACTTCTTTAATCCATTTATCTTGTAATTTGTATATTAAAAAATTATAGAAATTATATATTTCATTTTATCCATTTTCGAATATTAATTCATCTCTAAAAAGTCAACTTGAATGAAACACTTCCCAATGATAAGGGGGTCAAAGCCGTCTCATATACTCTCAAATTAATCTCTTCCTCTCATATCTTTTTTTTTGTAATTTGAATTTTATATGGAGTAATTAATGTTTTTAAAATTGACTATAAATTATGAAAAAATATATTAAGTCGTAATATAAATTTAATATCAATAGATTTGTTTAGAAACATAATTTTTAATTACTCGGTATTATATTTTTATAATACGGAGTATGTCTTTATACATAATTAAATATATTAATAGTCAAAATATTGAATTAGAGACCGTAAAAAGTCAAATTTGAATAGACATGAAAAGAGGGGGTACCGGAGTACTACGTATTCTACTGTGGCAGCTGACTAGATTCATTTTTTAATTTAAATTTTTAAATGACAATATACATCTTTCATTCTAGATTTAAACTTTCTGTCCCGTTATTATTCACGTAATCAGTATTTAATCACAATCTTTATCTATTTTCATTACTTATTTGATACAATAATATGATCATAGATTTGTCACGTCTCGTTTTATATAATTTCGATATAGTTTATAAATATAAATTTTTTTAAATTTTACATTCATGTTAAAATAATTGAATCGAAAATAACTCAATCAAACCATATAAACCTAAGCGAAAAGAAATTAAATTCATATACTAAATTGTCAATCAAACAAGAAATAGATTGAGTATGCTATTTTAATAAATAGTTAAAAAAAATAAGTTTGAAAAATGAAATGATACCATTATTTACATGCTACTCCGTATTTTATTAAGAAGATTCTCCGTAATAAGAGAAGTACGAGTATTATTGAAAAAAATGATACCATTATTTACATGGTAAAAAAATGATTTTTAAGTAGCCGTGTTTCACAAGTACGAGTAAATAAAATTGAAGGCGGTTGGTGGATAGCAGTTAGCATGCAAATAAATGGGAGAAACCCAGAAATAATATGCTCCTTCGATCTCTACACAAACAAATAAAACAAATATATATATATAATTAAATTACTCATAATAAACCCCTTTTTTTAAATGAAGGAAGAGTACGGCGGCGACGCCCTGTAGTGTGGAGCTGATCATCATCGTCCAGACGGCGGCGGCCTGGCCGGTTGCGGCGGTTGTAGCCAGTCAACGCAACCAACCAACCTATCAATCTGCGTGATGAATTATTTGCACAAGACGTTCATACACATCTCGTAGCTGCCAGTCAAACTCACACCAATCTTCCCCATTCATACAAATCTCCCTTCCTTCCCATTAATAATAATCCATTATATATTCAATAGAATTGAAGTTTCATTTACAACAGCAGCAACCCATATATACATATTTATAGATAGAATCATGAGTTCGGCGGCGGCGGCGGCGACGACGGAGGTGATAATGGAGATAGAGTCGAACAAGCCGCAGGGGAACGGGATGGTGGTGGGAGGGCTGAGCCCGCTGAGCGAGACGCTGTGGAAGGAGAAGGCGAACAACACGGAGTTCGTGGGGGACGTGTCCGCCAGGCTGGCGTGGCAGGACCTCACCGTCATGGTCACCCTCAACAACGGCGACACCCAGAACGTCCTCGAGCGCCTCACCGGCTACGCCGAGCCCGGCACCTTCACCGCCCTCATGGGCCCCTCCGGCTCCGGCAAGTCCACCCTCCTCGACGCCCTCTCCGCCCGCCTCGCCTCCAACGCCTTCCTCTCCGGCCGCATCCTCCTCAACGGCCACAAAGCCAAACTCTCCTTCGGAACCGCGGTTAGTTATTAGTTAGTTACTACTGTTTTGACATTTGATTCTGAACTTGGAACTTATGCATACGTATCCAGGCTTACGTGACGCAAGACGACAACTTGATCGGGACGCTGACGGTGCGGGAGACGATATGGTACTCGGCGCAGCTGCGGCTGCCGGACCGGATGCCGAGGAGGGAGAAGCGGGCGCTGGTGGAGAGCACCATCATAGAGATGGGCCTCCAGGACTGCGCCGACACCGTCATCGGAAACTGGCACCTGCGCGGGATCAGCGGCGGCGAGAAGCGGAGGGTCAGCATCGCCGTCGAGATCTTGATGCGCCCCAGGTTGCTCTTCCTCGACGAGCCCACCAGCGGTCTCGACAGGTCCGCCGCCCCTCCCCCCATAAACTCTTTCCACATTTCATACTCCCAACGTCCCAAAAAATTTATACCTATCAAAAAAATTACGTCCCACAATTTCCTATCCATTTCTATTAAAAAACCACTTTTACCCCTTACTTTTTCAAACCCTACCTATCACATCATACTTTTTTCCTAATAATCTACACCTCACATCCTACTTTTACCCATCACATCAAGGGTATTTTTGGAAAGTCAACACAAAAGTATCCCTCCCTTAATTTTAACTTTAGTCAAAACGTGTAAATCTTTTTGGGACGAAGGTAGTATTAATTAGACCTGTATATTGTGACTTTTTCGAGTCGAATAAATTTTGTGCTTTAATTAAATAAAAATTGTAATATATTTTAAAATAAAAATGACTTTATTGGATTTTTCGTATTGAGAACTTTCAAAATTGTATTTCATTATGTTAATATGCAATATAAATTGAGAGTAATTGGAATTCAAAGTTTGTCCAATTTGATTCGAAAAAATCAAACTAGACAAATACACTGGGACAGAGGTAGTACATTGAAACTAAATGAATATAGACATTCTCGATGCATCAAAGAAAACTTTAATAGCCGGTTATTATGGAATGGAGACGTTGAGAATACATCATTATAATACATAATTCATTTCTCGAGAATACATCATTATAATTCAACTAAAAGTTCAAATTTGTATTTTTCTGTTGGAAACAGTGCGTCGGCATTTTTCGTGACGCAGACGTTGAGGAGTTTGTCAAGAGATGGGAGAACGGTGATCGCTTCGATCCACCAGCCTAGCAGCGAAGTGTTCGAGTTGTTCGACAGACTGTATCTGCTTTCCTCCGGGAAAACAGTTTACTTCGGTCGGGCCTCAGAAGCATACGAGGCACGAAACCAAAACCAATGTTTATTTTCATTATTTCCTCCCTCATTTTCTTTTCTTCCTTCGTCTGATCTAATTTCGTCTGATTAAAGTTTTGCTTCACATTATGATTGTTTGCAGTTCTTCGCGCAAGCGGGATTCCCGTGCCCCGCATTGAGGAACCCGTCGGACCATTTCTTGCGCTGCATAAATTCCGACTTTGATAAAGTGAAAGCTACCTTAAAAGGCTCTATGAAACTTCGGGTAATTTATCTCTTTCTTTTTATACTGTCTCTATGACAATAAGCTTGAGCTCGTGGCTGAGTTGATTTTTTGACAATGGGTCACTCTAAATCCGGATTTTCTCCATTTCTTACTATCAGTTTGAGACAAAAGATGATCCCCTGGAGAAGATAACCACCACAGAAGCAATTAGAAGACTGGTTGATTTTTACCACAACTCTCACTATTACCAAGAGGCCAATCTCAGAGTCCAAGAAATGTCCAAAGTGGTAAATGCCAATTTCTTCAAACTCTTGATTAATTGCTTCAAACTCTTGATTTGATCAATTGCTTCAAACTCAAATGTTTTGTTTGGCTGCAGAGAGGGACAGTTTTGGACTCAGGGGGCAGCCAAGCCAGCTTTCTGATGCAGGCATTCACACTAACCAAACGCTCCTTTATCAATATGTCCAGAGACTTTGGGTATTACTGGCTGAGGCTGGTTATCTACCTTGTGGTTACTGTCTGCATTGGAACCATATACCTCAACGTCGGAACCGGTTACAGTTCCATCCTGGTAACAACATTCTTCTCCCTCTTTGTGTACACAAAAACCAAAGCTTTTCCTTTCTATGTATGTCTAATATAATCTGTCCCCAATGACTTACAATTACTCTTTGGCATGAATTTGCTTACAAACAACAGGCTAGGGGTGCTTGTGCGTCTTTCGTGTTCGGCTTTGTCACTTTCATGTCCATTGGAGGCTTCCCTTCCTTCGTCGAAGACATGAAGGTTAGATAATCGTTTGGGTTCAATCTTTACAGTGACTTGATTGGGTTCAATCTTAATGAATGAATGGGTGGGTTGGGAAAACCAGGTGTTCCAAAGAGAGAGGCTGAATGGGCACTATGGGGTGGCTGCATTTGTGATCAGCAACACGTTCTCTGCAACGCCGTTCTTGGTTCTGATCACCTTTCTGTCCGGCACGGTCTGCTATTTCATGGTCCGCCTCCACTCCGGCTTCTCCCATTACCTCTTCTTCGTGCTGGCTTTGTACGCGAGCGTGACCGTGGTCGAGAGCCTCATGATGGCCATTGCCAGTATTGTCCCTAATTTCTTGATGGGTATCATCACCGGTGCTGGAATTCAGGTACTTTTAAAAAAGTCACTTTTACCCCTACTACTTCTTAACCTATTTCTAGAACGTATAACCTCCATTTAGCCAGTTAGTTTTAGGACATAATCTCACAATTATGGTTGTGTGTAGGGCATATTTATGTTAGTCTCAGGGTACTTCAGACTCCCAAATGACATCCCAAAGCCTTTCTGGCGCTACCCCATGTCCTACATCAGTTTCCACTTCTGGGCTTTGCAGGTAACATCAACACATCCTCAATCCCAAGTTTTTTCCATGAATGCCAAACAAGGTCTTATTTTAGTGTGCTTGATGAATCACCATTTCTTCCTTGATCACACAACAGGGGCAGTACCAAAATGACCTGAAGGGGCTGGTGTTCGACAACCAAACGCCGGACCTCCCCAAAATCTCTGGAGAATTCATTCTGGAAAACCTGTTCCAGATCGACGTGAACAGATCAAAATGGGTGGATCTCAGTGTCCTGTTCAGCATGATCGTCGCGTACCGCCTGATATTCTTCGTGGTGATCAAGATAAACGAGGACGTGACGCCGTGGATCCGGGGGTACATTGCGAGGAGGAGAATGAAGATAAAGAAGAATGGAAACCAAACTGCCCCCTTTGCTCTCACACAGTCCCCTTCTTTGAGGAACTATGCTGCTGCTTCTTCCAAAAAGTAGGAGAGATTCTTTTCTTAATTATTAATTATTAATTATTATTATTATGATTAATTATAATAATAGGTTGAAATGTTGTTTAGCCTCCCAAGTTTTTTTTACACACTTGTAAGTTGTAATATGGTGTGACAAATCAAAGATGAGAGAGAGTTGTGTTTCATTTGACTACGTTCTACTCCGTATTAAATTTCTGATACTTATCTTTTCTCTAAGCTTTTTTCTATCTTTTGGAGCATAAGTTTCTTTTCATTATAAGTGCAAAAATTTAGTTTTTAGCACTAAAAATAAGGCAAAAAAAAAAACCTATCGATGTTATTTTTCAAACATACTCAAATGTAGAAAAAAAATTTTGGGACAGAATGAGGGCCTTTATGTTGCAGATTAATATTAGAAACACATCACAAAAAAACTAATATTGGATAAAATTTTCAAAATACAAAAGGTAAATGGGAGAGCTAATGCCACATAGAGGGGACATCAATTAAACACTACTGACAAGAAGTTGAAGACATTAAAACGAGTGCCGCGAGTGTGGGAGACGTTAGATCAAACATCTTATCTGTTAGCATAAGAATATCAATATATAATTGCAAAAAAAAAAAAAAACTTTTGAAGAGTGAACAACAATTTTCAAAAAAGTGCTTTTACAAATAAAAATGCCAACAATATTATGCCATTACACCGTCATTTTTATCCCAAACTACTTAATTACGACAAGGTCTCCTTGACACTGGCCTTCAGTATCAACTAATGAAACTCGCTCATTTGTCTTCAGGTGCTCCAAATGAAAAATTGATAATTCCTACCGACCAACCCCCTCCTTAAACCCCCACCACACCCCAGCCAAGTCCGACCTCTGCGCCCCATCCTAGACCCCACTTTTACCCCCCCCCCTCCAAATGAACGAGTGTCATCCGTTGACACTGGATGCCAATGTCAACAAAACCTTGCCGACTTAATTAAGACCAAAACATGCTCAACACACCAAAATAGAACTTTCAATACTTTTACACCAAAATATTACATATAATGTCAAAGAGTGTCAATATCGAAAACACCGCATATCACCGATATACAATGTCAAGTTGTGGCATTGCACAGTGCCAAGGCCAGGATAAAAACATAGTAATGTATAGATGGCACATGAATAGATAGCCAGGCAGGCAGGCAGATAACAGCGGAGTAGTAAGGAAGGGGGTTGGGTTGGTCCGTAAAAGCACACACTAGAAGACGTATTCGGGAGGGGGGGCTTCTTCTGGGATCTGAAAAACAGATCGAGGGGAGATAAGTTTTGCAGCCAAATATTAAGTGCGCGCATTCAGTAAAAATGACTAGTAGTACAACATCTTTCTTTATCTGTCCCTCTTTCCCCTTTTTCTTCTTTCTGGGTGGGGTAGTTGGGGGCATTTATATCCACACTTCTTGAATCATTCAAGCTAATGGTACTTCAAACTAATTTAATTTAATACAAAAAATTGCATTTAATACTCGACGGGAGTATATTTTTAGGAGCATGCTAGGAACCCACCACGGTTGTACCCATAGATGACAATCACAGATGATTTATGCACACACAAACGATAATTATCTATGGACACCGACGATTAACGTTTGTGTCTGTATAAAATCATCTGTGATTGTCACCGTGGTGGGTTTTTAGCATTATTCATACTTTTAATATACAATACCAGTTTTTTATGTTCATCATACATCACATTTTTATACATTTATTTTTACTACGCTTGGATCTTTCACTTCGATTATTATCAAGGAAAATTCATTGTTGGATTGAAAGATATTATTAACACATAGATCATCGTCCTAAAATTTCACAAAAATCTGAAATCGTTTCATCCTAAATCATATCACTCAAGTTTTAATTCTTTTAACATGTTTTCAAACTTGATATTGCTTTAACTTTGTTATATTAAATGGACTATGAAACAATTATTGGATTTTTGTAAATTTTAGGATAATGATCTATACATTAAGGAGTACTAACTTTCAACCCAACGGTGGGTTTTGTGTTTAAACAAATCATAACAACAGTTTATGAAGGATGTAAGATTTGTTATGTAAAAACTAATGTAAGGTATATAAAAATAGTATCCTTGCAAATTTTCCATGCATTAAATATCACAGTGAACAGTGATGGCCTTCCATACACTGCCTAAAGATTAAACTAACGAGAAATGTTACATACCCACCCCTTGGAACACGCCCTCCCACACCCTCTCTCATGTGGGTGAGCTCCACTCGGGAGAGACCTACCCACATGTGAGATAAGGCGTGAAATGATGTGCTCCAAGAGATTTGTGTAGATTCATTTTTTTTTTTTGTAAATTAACACACTTTGTCCTAGAAAAATTTCTCACTTTCGATTTATGTATGCCTCAGACTAATGTTTAAGCTTGTGGTTCATTTTATTTTTCTGATAAGCGTGTCAGTATCGTTTTAAACCAAGGAAGATAGTATTGTCCTTTCTAACCATAAAGGCTTGACCAAATTTTGCCAAGTAATTTATTGTTGATAAAAAGTAGTTCTAAAACCCAAATGAGCAAACAGTCTGAGTTGTCTTTGATTGTTATGCCCTCCAATTAGTGTGGGTGTCGTCATCATTTGTACTATTCTTGAAAATGTATTTCCATGTGATCATGCCTTGAAAAAAACTAAGGTTTCAATTAATGAAGGCCAAGACCTCTCAACCAACTAGCCATTCAACATGATGCATGTACGGAGCAATTTCTTACCTCGCCAATCTTCCATTCCTTAGCCCAAATGCTTTCTTCAAAATCAGCACGCACCTTCTGCGTCCTGTTAAAAAGCAAACCCGAACCGATAGCCATTAAGCAGAACAAAGTGTTACGGGGACACAACTGTCATTTTTGAGTGGTGTAGTGAAGACTGAAGAGACGGCTTTGAAAAGGAGCGGTAGCGGTGAGATTGGAAAAATAGCAACGAGACAAAATTATATCTATATATATATATATACCACCCNCCACACACCCAATTGGCATTTTTCTCATTTGCTTGCAATAACCACCCATATAAACAAGGACAACAACCATCTCAGTAAAGTTTCATTGGTAATAAACTTCAGGAATGGTGACACCGAAAAGGTTGAATTGTGTGACTTCTATATTAGGCTTGACTCCGCCAGTCACATATATTAGAAACAATAGTTGATGGGACTTACATAGAGCCGGTATTGCCAGCTGGTTGTCCATTGAAACCAGAAAGTTGTGGAAATGAAAATGTAGAAGATGAGTTCCTGTCGCCAGTTAGGGCATTGTTTAAAGTTGTCGGACTGGAGGTGAAGGGGCTCTGAGCTGACGGAGCACCAACTTGACTGCCAAACAAGCCTACCACACAAAAGCAAATCAGAAGGACACTGCTGAAAGTGTAAGCAAAGGTGTGTAGCACTACAAGAGTTATATGTCACCTCCATTTCCAAATGGCATTTTATTATTCAGCCCATTTGCACCCGGAATCTGACCGAAGGGATTTGATTGCTGGGAAATGCTATTTGAAGGAGCTGATAGCCTTGTGTTTGGAAGAAAAAGTCATCATCCATAAAAAGCCAAGATTTTAACAAGGACATGTGCTAATACTTGTCTAGTAGCACAAAATCAATACTGACCCTGATGTATTCAATAATGCGCCTAACTGACCAAAACTTGAGGCAGATGGAGGACTTTGAGCACTTGTTGGGACAGCTTGACTGGCCCCAAACAGAGAACTCTGTGAACCAGAAGTTGAATTTGCTGGAACTGAATGATGATTATGATTATGCACGAGGCTATCAAATTCAGCTAACTTGGATCTAATTAGACTCCTCTCCCGCTCAATCTGCATTATATTGGGCATGGAAAACTGTAAGAAGCGAGTACATGAAAAATGAGTCGCACACATAGCTCTTGGGGAAGCAAATAAGAAAACATCATGTGTGGTAGGCTTGTTTGGCAGTCGACTCATTCTCTTAAAAATGAGTTATTATAGCTTTCCTTGTTTTCTTTCAGTTTCTTTTTGCCTTTATTTGGCATGTTGGAATAAGGTTGTAGAAGAATAATGACTCCAACTCCTTCCCATGTTAGATGTGCTTTAAATTTTTAATTAAATAATATTCCATTAGATAAAATTCAAAATTCCCTGAGACTGATGTTCAAATCCAAACCTTTCCATTTATTGCATGAAAGGAATAACGATTCCAATCTAGAAATACTGTATACTACGGAGTATATTTTATAAGGATCAAAATAATTTCAATTTAACAATGTCGTTGCCCTTGATCTTTGAAGCAAAATCTCCCCCTAAAAAAAGGTTTCTATGGTGCTATATGGATATAAACACACAAAACTATTTACTCATAACTAATTTTCAGGAACACGAAGGCACGAAGCACAAATAGAGGACAGAAGAAATTAAAGTAGTGAACTTCTTACAATTGATTGTAAGTTCACTCCACGTTTAGCATCTTCGTACGCTGCCGACCTTAGCTCTTCATAGCTAACATCACCAAAGGCGTCACATGGACCACTGCATTTGTTAAAATTAATATTATGGGCCAATGTTCGTTATCCATCCAGCTATAACTGGGTATACTTCAGCATATTAATTTCTAGAGTAAACTTGAGGGATTCCTACCATTAGATAGATTGGTTGAGGCTTCATGGCTTAGCACTCAGAACTATTTCCATCTTGCAACTAATTTGCCAAAGATGCAATTTTTTTAATTGATGTTTCACATCAATCATTCATATCAGAACGAACCCGGCAAGTGAACAAATTGATCAAAATGCACGAGAAGATATTTAAGAGAATGCATACTTTTTGAGGTGACCATAGCAAGTAAGATTCCATAGAGGCTTCTCATTTTGAAAATCTTCAACAATTTGGCGTTTGCAAGACCCCGGATCTGTGCAGCTTTGAATGTGATACAACAAATCCCATCAGTTAACAGAGCTGCTATCACATGAAATAGCACACACGCACAAAACCACAGAGATGAACATAAGTTTCTGAACAATCACTCACGTATGAGTAGGTGCTGCCTGCTGATTGTCTGGTTGCCGTGTAGAAGGGGCACTATTGTTTGCAGATCCACGTACCCACTTATTTTCAAATGGCTGATTGGATCAAAACAAAATAAATAAATTAGCTCAAGGACCATGACTCCACAAACATACATCAATGAAAGAACAAACCCAAATCCACTCTACAAGGAGGATATAAAATAGAATAAAAATCTCAAAGACACTTATAGTGGTTTATATAGCACAACAATATTGTTCTTGGTGCTGCCCGGACAGACCACCGAGGCAGGTCAGGCCACCAGATCAGCGTCCGGGCAAGTTTGCCCGGGCTGAGTTTTATATGATACAGCACTAGGGAGAGCCACACCCTAAAAGCTAATTGTTAAGGTGAGAGAACCCTGCCATATAAACCCATCACTAAGTCCCCCATTTAACCGGTGTGGGACAATGAAATCAGTATCATTATACGCACTCCATCAGTTCTCATTACCCACAAAAAGAAAACCACTGTATATATTTCAAAACCCAATCACCATATTAAGAGATACAGATCTTTTAGGTCACACCATTGTTGGCAAGCTAAATAAGATAACTGCACATCAACAACAAAGAACCTTGTATTGACTCTGTTTCAGTCCAGCATTATCATCTCTTCTCGACTGAGAGTTACTCTGAACACCAAACCCAAAAGGATTGGGGGGACTCTGCTGCTGCTGCTGAAAATTCGTCCTCTGCGATTGTGAGCCATTTTGGCTCCCAAATCCAAACACGTTCGGTTTCGACTGCTGTTGGGTTGCATGAAGAAACTTGCAATGAGCACCATAACGACAGCTGCTCGGAAAAGGGGCCAGGGATTAGGCGTTGCTTCGAATTACAGATTGGAAAACCGCAGATCATAATTAGGTAAAGATAGTTCTTGACGGAGATCAAGTTCTTAAACCATAGAAATAACGATTAAGCAGAGGAAATTGATTAAACAGTACTGGGTATTATAATTATGAACGGGCACACCTTCCGCTGAGGAAATTCCGGCATAGCTCGTTCTTTCGAGGCATTCTGAGCTTTTAGTGGCGCACTGGTTTTGGCCGTGACAATTTTTGGTGTTTCGGCAGATGTTTAAAACATGCTCAATCAGTCAATTGTAAACATAATACGGAGTATTAATGTATTTGAAACGTAGTTTTGAAATATCAAATTATAACGAGTATAAAATATATTCCGTATTTATGTACAATTATAGATATTAATGGTCAAAGTGTAACATTAGAAACTGTGAAAAGTCAAATGAAAAGAATATTTTCGGACCAGGAGAGGAGCGGAACCGTTATTGTATGGATCTCTTAATTCTCTTTATTGTTTTAGGAATACCCCATAAAAATCAAAATATGTAGTTGTATTTAACTTTGTACATGCATTAAGTGTATAACAGATATATACAAATAATAAATATTTAAATGTGTGTACATGTTTATTTTTGTATATCTCTGTTACACACTTGACGGGTACTCCAAACTTATTGGTTTTTTGTGACATAATATTAGCCAAGAAAGTGCACATTACACATAATGTTTGGAAAACCCCATTTTACATATCACTTTGCCCATTACAAAGTACAAACAAACGCTTGTGTTCCATATACAATAAAGATACGTGTTTGCATGTGATGCACTTCCTTACCAGATCTTTTGTTTTGACTTTTTTTAATTTTTAAGGAGAATAAACAAAGTGAAAACTTATCAAAATAACCTAAATAAAATTGGATAAAGTGTATTAAATGAGATGTGTGACGTGTTATAAATAAAATAAGTGAGGACAATTGCGATATTTAAAATATTAAAAAGGTATTAAAAAATATATGAAAGACAAATAAAAAGTACTAATAAAAAGATCTATATGGACAGAGAGAGTATAAAATAGTATGGAAAGTGAGTTCTCAAACATTTTTCTTGTTTTATTTATTTTTGTTTCTCAACACTTTTAGAAGGATAACATGTTATTAGAGTCACAAATGAAAAACACAAAACTCATCATTTTTTAGTATCTCTAAACTCATTGGCACATGCAGTATCTGTTAACATTAATTTCAACATTCTAATCACGGGAATAGAAATCAAACATTAGACGTTGAGAAGTTTGAGATGACTTTCTGGTCACTGCGTCAATATGTTTCCACTATTTTTTAATTATTTAATATTTAAGATTATTGTAGTAAAATTTATAAATAATAATGTTGTTAATTTTCTATTTTTTATTTTAATTTATGTCTAGCATTTTAATCTCTCTGTTGCAAATTAAGTTATTTAAAGTTTCAAAATTCATTCATTTTCAATTCATATTTTGATATAATTTTTAATATGTAAATTTTAGTACTCCGTATATTATTATTCTTTTTCAAATAAATTGTATTGAAAATAATTCCATTCAAATATCTTAAACTGAAATAGATAATTTAAGCGAGAATAAAGGTTAAAAATGGTAAACTGGTACTCCGTAGAAATGAATCAACAATAACGGAGTAGGGTTTTCTTTTCTTTTCACAGTTGGGAGAGAAAAGCAAACAGCGAGAGACAGAGGGCAGTGAAGAAGGAGGGATGGACAAAGGGGAAGGATGCGCGAAGAACAGGATCTACGTCGGAGGTTTGGGCGAGAATGTGACCGCCGATGATCTGAAAAACACTTTCTCTTCGCCGCAGCTCGGCTCCGTCCAATCTGTCGACATCATTCGTACTAAAGGCCGAGCCTTTGCTTACCTGGATTTCGTCCCTTCTTCCGATCACTCCATTCTCAAGCTTTTCAGCAAGGTCCGCTTGTGATTTCCATGTTCTATCAAATTTTCTGTCCATTTAACTGTAAATATTGAAAGAGTGCCGCTATAGTTGCCCAGTTATGCCAACTTTGACATCTTTAGTAGCAATAAGTTTCTGTGCGCGTGTGCGTGAGATACAATGGTGTCATATTAGAATTACTCTTCTAGAAAAAGCTTTTAAAATTATGGCTGCCAAGCTTTCCGCAAACAAATTAATGCTATTAAGGGTGCTTTAATGGCAAAAAAAACCAAGTTTAGGATTGACTTTGCAACTTTGCAGACAGATTTGTGATAGGAGTAAGTTCACATGCAACATCAATCAATTTCAGGATGATAATACTATATGTATGGAAAACCACTTACCATCTCTATTTTAACACACTGGATTACATGGAAGTACATCATAAACAACAAAAACTTACATAATTTTGTAATGTGATTTGACCTACTCTCGTTTTCATGTTATGTGTTGTCTGTGCGTAGAAGTTTAATGATTTCTACTTGTGTCCTCTCAATGTCCAATTGTTCAGTATAATGGATGCACGTGGAAAGGTGGGAGACTAAGACTTGAGAAGGCTAAAGAGCACTTCCTTATACGTCTGGAGCGTGAACGTGCAGAGGATACTAAAATTGATGTTAAAGTTTCTAGTGCTTCGGAGCATCCTCCTTTGAGTGTCATGACAAGTTCTCTGGACAAGCTAAAGAAGAATCAAGCCATGGACAAAATGCAGCTCCACATTTACTTTCCCAAATTTAGAAAGGTAGAGCCTTTGTTATTCTCTTCCTCAATTCGCTGTTTTGATGAATATTTTTTGCTGCTTCTCTTTAATTGCATACTGCCCGGTTTGTGTGTTTAGGGAAAATAAATGTGATGCATTTTCCTGAATACTTATTTTGAGTTCCAAGTGTTCACTAAAGCACGCGTGGGTGAGCATTGTTGTTAGTTATGCCATTTGTAATTTCTTCATGCAGATAAAATCAATACCCTTCAAAGGATCCGGGAAACACAAATATAGTTTCCAGCGTGTGGAAGTCCCTCCGTTCCCGATTCACTTTTGTGATTGCGAGGAGCATTCTGGCTCAGCATATTATACAGCCAAAGCAAATGAAACAGAAATCAAAATGGGTGGGGTAGATGAGAAGGAGATGAACATTATGTCATCAGTTTTGAATAAGATACTTAAGAGGGAGAACCACTCAGAGACAGCTGTTACCAAAACACAAAATGTAAACAATGTAGCCGATTATAGCATGAGGGAGGAAGATATGGTTGATGAAGAAGATGATGGTATTATTATTAATGTGACTGGAGGGCAAAATCATGGAATTTCTTCATCGTATGCTGTAAGCCAGAAATCAGACACACATGATCTGGTATGCGTTAATAACTTTGCTTGTATTTGTATATGAAATTTGGATTTTGCTTCTTAATTAAACCATGCATATAAAGGAAAGATGCATACTGGATTAAATAGAAGCGGTATACTTGTGTTTTCCCAATAGTAAGATTCATTAAGACGGCTTCCGTCTCTCACTCTTTACAATTACGACTATAATAATTGGGTCAATACCATTATCAAGGGCCCTTGATTTCAAGGTCCAAGAGAGGATTGAGTTGGGGTAGTGGTTTCATCCATGTGGGTCGTCCAGTGCAGGGAAAACTACTACAATTTTCAATGAACTTCAGAGTACCTTTTTCTTTTAAAACAATGTTCTGGAAACTATCCACTTTGATGTATTTTGACATTCTTTATTGTATCTCTCACACGCCTTTAGTGACCGTTTGTGTGACCTGGAAAATACCAGGGGTGTGTAGGAAGGATAACATAGAGGAAAATTAGAAGGGAAGAAAATGTGGTGGAAAATATAAACTAAAACTCAATAAATTTGTTTTAGATAATTGTTACTTTAAAAAAAATATATAGATTAAGAAACCTAAACATTTGAAAAATAATTAAAACTTTTTCATATTTTATTTTTCTTTGCATTTTTAGAAGTAAAACCAAACACAAGAAAATAACTTTGCTTGACGTTTTTCTTCTCTTCATAGCATTTTGCGGAATCCAAACACACTTTAGATGTCCAGAAATCGTCAGTCAAGGTAAAGTATGGAGATCAAAAGATCATAGCTTCGAGAAAGAGAAAAGCTCCTCAAGATGGAGAAGGTGGTGCAGTAGATAATTTGTCTGCAATAAATGATAAGAAGCATTGCTCTCATGCACATGGTGGTGTTGCAGTAGATGCTAGTCATGTTGAACCAAACATGAAAGCTGATCTTCACGTAGTAGATATTGGGATGGACATAACTCCTCCTGAGAAGAATCAACTGCATGATCGATCGGGGAAGAAGGAATTGCATTCTAAATCTAATGGTGTTGATGAACCAACCATGAAAGCTGATCCTCACGTTGGGGTAGAAATAACTCGTGGGAAGAAGGAACAGAGTGATCAATCGGAGAAGAAGGAATTAAAATCTAAGTCTAATCAATCTAAATCTAATGGTGTTGATGAACCAACCATGAAAGCTGATCTTCACACTGCAGACATTGGAGTGGTGGAAATAACTCCTGGAAAGAAGCAACGACGTGATCAACCGGAGGAGTTGCAATCTAATTCTAATCAATCTAAATCCAATGGAGTTGATGAACCAACCATGAAAGCGGATCTTCACACTGCAGACATTGGGGTCGAAATAACTCCTAGGAAGAAGCAACGGCGTGCTCAAACAGGGAAGAAGGAATTGCAGTCTAAATCTAATAAATCTTATGATGTTGATGAACCAACCATGAAAGCTGATCTTCACACTGCAGACATTGGGGTAGAAATAACTCCTGGGAAGAAGCAACAGGCTGATCAATCAGGGAAGAAAAAATTCCAATCTAAGTGTATTCAATCTGAATCCAATGGTGTTGAAGAACCAACTGCAGAAGCTGATATTTACACTACAGACATTGAGGTGAAAATAATTCCTCCTGAGAAGAACCAGAACCAGTCTCATGCACAGGTTGGTGTTGCAGCTGATGCTAGTCACGCTGAACCAAACATGAAAACTGACATTGCGGTAGACGTCGGGGTGGACATAACTCTTCCCGAGGAGAATCAACAGCGTGAGCAATCCGGGAAGAAGGAATTGCGAGCTAAATCTAACAGTGTTGATTTGCCGTGCTTCACTGATGTAAAAACTCAGGAAAAACCACAACAAATTGGGGAAGCTTCTTCAAGCAAAGAGAATGCATCTGGTGATAAGTCATCAGCCAGAGGTAGTTCATGGCTGCAAACACGCTCATGGGCACAGCTAGTGGGTGATCCCAGAAACAGTTCATTTAGCCTTTCTCAATTTTTGCCCAATTTAAATGTTGAGAAGAGACCAGACTCAACAACAACCCTAGTAGATTCCCAGAAGAAGAGACAAGACTCATTGTCCTCAAAAACAGGGGAAGGACCCATACTTGATCATCAAACTCCTCCTAGAAGTTCTATGGAGTTTGCTTCATCAGAAGAGAAAAAGAACAATGTTGAAGTGGCGGGCGTGTCCATGCCAGATGATCACAAGGAAGACAACAAGAACGACGAAGAGAAGAAACATAAGTTTACGATGAAACAAACACCCCTCCCAGACATTGGGGGATCTTTTTCCTTCACCAGAAATGCTGCATCGATGAGACAATGGAGAAAGGCGAAATCGGCGCTGAGTGGCTCTCGCAAAAAGAAGGCATTGTAAAAGATTTTTTTAAGGTTTGGCAATCTTCATTATTTAGATTTTTGATATTGAATCTAAGAGTCCCTGTCGGATAGGCTTTTAATTATTACCAGCTCTTCGACACAACATCATTTGAGCATTCAGTTTTTCACTAAACATTAACAGCCTGTTTTTTTTATGCTTTTTTTTTTTACTAATACTCATTGGTCATATATTTAGCTTTTACTAATTCTGTCCTAATTTAAATCGTCTATTTCGGATGTTTGACTGAAATTATTTTCAAAATATTTTATATGAAAATGGTGTAGAATTAAAAAAATAAAAATTACATATTTAAAAACTATATCAAAAGATCTAAAAAAAACTAGTATTGCTCTATATTATTTTATTAAATTAACGAAAATAGAGAAAAATGAATGAAGTTTGACCATGTTAATAATAAATATGCAACTTAATTTGGGACAGAGGAAATACATCCTTCGTCTCATATATTTTCTTCCCATTTTGACTTGTGGCTAATGTTTTAAAATTTTATTCATAAACAACATAAAAAATATATTTGTATTAAATTAAATTTAGTAAATCCATTTCAAAATGGAATTTTGAATCGTGCCCAGTCCAATTTTTTTTAACGTTTCAAAACACTTCACTCTATTTTTTAAAAAAGTACTGTAGTAAAAATTTGGTTGACATAATGTTAATCGGGCAAGGTTCTCATGACATTAGGAATCATGTTCCGTTCGTAAAATTAACGTCCTCCTAACCCCCCAGTAAACTCCCCCACCCCGCCCCGACTCGAACACATCCCCCACCCCCTTCAATTGCACCCTACAAGCTGATTTTGACTTTGGAGGGGTGGAGGGGTTTACCGAGGGGTTGGGAGGGTAGGAACCGTCAATTTTACGAAAGGGACACCGGAACGCCCCGGGTCATCCCATGACATTAGTTCCCAATGTCATGGGATAATCATCTAAATAAATTTCAAGCATACCCCATTTTTCTTGAATATCGAAAGAGTCAAAGATTTTTGTGAGGAAAGAAGTATGATGGTTAGAATAGCTGAATAGTAAAACCAAATACTAACCTATTCATAGGGATTACGGGGTAGATCTTAATTGTTACATTAAAATGTATACTTTTCCAAACTCACTTGTTAGTTTTAAGTAACAAACAGGCAATTCTTTGCAAATTGTAATGTCAATAATAATAATAACAATGAGGTATTTCTGACAGGATACAAACTTCACAAACATCCAATTTCAAGACATTGTTTAATGTCAATGACTGAACTGCCCCTTGAGGGAATACAACAAGTCAACTCAAGAAGTACTCCGTACTAAATAAGGATTCAAAAGGAGTGTCTTTTTTTAGGAAAAAAAATTGCCAGTACAGAATACGCAAAGTGTTTTAAGAAATTGGAGAAGGGAGATGACTATTTTGATTCCTTTGCTAGTTTTTCAGCTTGAGTTCCTCCTCAAACTGAAGTAACTTCTCGCGGAGGGGTTGTAGAAAGAGTTGAAAATCTTGAGTAATCCGATGCTTGTCTTTTTGTTCAAGATCCTTGTTGTCACTGAGTCTTGCCTTAATCTGCAAATAAAAAGAGCAATACATATTACAATAGGCTCCGATGTATTCCCATAATTTTTTCTTCTCAAGGTTTACACATTTCAACTTTTAACTCCAAACTCATAACTCCGGACTCCAGTTTAGAGAGTTTAGTTAAAATTAATAATAACTCAAACTCTAGTTAAATTAAGGCAGGAAAGAGAAAACAAGCCCATAGTCTCTAAACTCTAGTATTGGGGTTATCTTGAGGCTCTCGAGTGATCTTGGGCGACTTTGACTTAAAAAGATTATGGCCTTGTTTGGAAACAACATTTTCGATAAGCGTTCGTGTTTTGGATAAAAATTTAATGGTGTAAATTAACTTTAAAAATGCTAACGCTATAGGCTACCCTTAGATAGCATTTTCAAAACACTAACCTTTAACGTTGTTCCCGGACTGGGCTTATGGTGTTGCTTCCAACTATGATACTTTTTAATGTTTTGGTGGCCTAGCCTTTAGAGAATATGTGAAAGTTTTCTTCAAGAATTTCTTTTCTTCCACCGTTATTCGGCTTGATTCACATCAACATAAAATGATCAAATCTTTGTAATATTCAAGCTTCCATACACAACACACCCTTTCTTTTTGTATGGTTTCTAATATAATTTGATTTAGGAAAAAGGAAATAGTTGTACCTACGCTTGAGTTTAAAAAACATACCTGCAAGCCATCCAGCTCACCAAATGAAAACTCCTGTATATCTATATGACCCTTGACCACCTTCGTCTCAGCTCCAACGAGCCACTCACCTATATTTCACCTCATCCCATTAAGAGAACAATTTATACAGAAGTATGTATTGGAGTATACAGCTCACACCAAAATAAAAATTGAATTAGTCAAATAATAGCAGCAATACCAATAACATGAAACATTACCTTTCACACCAAGTGTTAGCTCATATGTGTAGCCAACACGCTTTTTATTCCGTACAGTCACCAAGAATGCCTGATATTACAATCAAACATGCATGTGAGAAATAAAAGTTGAATATCTGCACACTAAAAATTAAAAGAACGTAATATCTTTAGTGAAAGATGTCCACTTTGTTTTTCAATTCTCAGCGTACATAAAATTATACTCATAAAACATTAATGATAAAAACACAAAATTAGAACAGGCAAGAGAAGGGTAATGATGGTGTTAAATTTTAAAGCACTCACGTCTCCACTACTTATTGTTACTTCTGTTATTTCAGCTTTGCCGCCGGACAACTCCAAAGATCCAACAGACACAAGCAACTCCTGCAGTTGAGAGACAAATGAGGATGCATTTTCACCCTAATGTACTTAATGAGTTGTACAATATGAGCGTTAATCTCTATCTTTATGAGTGTCTTAATGAACATATAAGTAACAACACACAAGCTATATGATTAATTGCTTCTGTTTTCTTTATTTTGATCTCTTTGCTCCCAATTCTATCTCTGAATTGGATTAATATTGTATTACTCTGCATGATTCATCAAGAGAAACTTTACCTTTGTTTAAATCAGTGCCTAGTATATATGGGATCATTATTACATAAAGAGCAAAAGATGAATCGCTTCATGCTTGCTTTGGATCCATTTCACTTCTACGATTCCCGGTGGGTTAAGCCTTTGTTGTTGTTCTTGTTTCCTATTTGTCCTTATATGATGCATATATTCATGTATGAATCAAAGTACTTTGCTATAATAGAATTTGAGTCCTAGAGTTGAAACAATTTCTCTGCAAGTTTGTTTTTAATCATGAGGGGTATGTACCACATGGTGCTACCTCATTGACCCTTCTTCATTAAACAAGACAAATAATGAGTAGTGACTGTGAGTCTATGGCATAAAAAAGGTTCCCATAAAGCTGCACAATTCCCATTTTGTAGCAAGTAAGAGACTTACAACAAGCAAAAACCAACAAAGTAGTTTCCACAAAGATAAAATCCATATAAAGCACTAAATCCCAATAATTCTGAAACTACAACCCAGATAAAAGGGCAACCATAGTCTAAAAGGTGCATCAAATTCAAACCTTAATCCTAGTTTTAGCCCATTTATCTAGACTTTTTTCCTCCCAAGTACCAGCCTGCAAAGAAAAACAAAGCGTAAGTGAAAATGTAAAAGATACAAATCATACTGTGTACTTATGTTTATAAGAAATAGGCTTAGAATAACATGATCTGGTTTAGGTGTTGCCATATTGGGGTGGCGGGGGATCAGGAGGTGGCAAAAAAAAATAAAGCACATGGAAAATAACACAAAAGAACCAAGGTAGGATGTTTCACATATCAAAAGCACATTGAGATACCTGTTTGACAACCAAGTTGCTAATTTGTTGTAATGTGTAAAAAACTATGCATCAACGTCAAGAAGAATGAAATGGAAAACACAAAAAAACTTGGTCTAATTTCGAAAATGCAATTGCATATCCCTCCAAATGCACCTAAAACATGCTGCTTTGTTTCACATCATTGCCCCCTCCCCTACTGAAGAAATATTCTATGTAGTATGGAGTAATAATTTTTAATGCCCCATTCATAAACTTCAAAAAACACAAATGTACATTGATTTGGGAAAAACTAACTTGTATAAAAATTCCATCTGAGAATAAAATACTAGGTCATTATAACCGATTGTCCACACATTGTCAACAAGCCACTACTTCTACCAAGTTGAACTGTGGAATTAGAACAATGCTTTCAACAGATCTAACATTTGTAGGTCCTATCTATGCCAAAAGTAAACTAACTTCAACTATGTATCATCAACTCTACAATGTACTGATAATTGTGCTAAATCATGGACAAATTCAAGCAGCACCACCTATTTCTTGTCCCATACCACCAATATATTAATCATAGCTAAATGGTGCACACGCATCCAGCTTAAATAGCTACAAATCAATAAATGCAAAAGAACTCCACAAAGTAAGTAGCAAAATATATTTTTTTATTTCAAAGATGGAGGGGAAAAGCTACCGAGTTCCATGCCGAGCCAAGGTGGGCAGTGGTTTGATTGTTAGTTTGGTCCTCAGGGTTGAGCTTCCGGGGAACCGGCGGAGGGGCAGCATCTGATGTCCTTTCCCTAACCCAATAGGTATATGACGCCGCCGCCTGATCCTTAGGCGTCCCCTCAGCGGCGGCGGCGGCTGCAGCTGCACCTCCGTCCATGACTATTCCGGAGGATTATTGATCGATCGAATAATAAAAGGATTAAATATTCGTGTCGATCAATGGATTCCAAATTCACAGCAGAGAACAATATATCAAAAACGGGCACCCAATTGGCTCTTACGTTTCAATATTCAAGCTTCGAATACATGGAAGATCGTAAATGGCGATAATGGGAACGCATTGTTCTCTGTATATAAATTAGGGTTCTTCTCTGGGACCTTGCTTCCGGAAGGTTCGATTTGAATTGAGAACTGTACATACCCCCGAGCAATAATTGCCCAAATGCGGAATTGGATGGTAGAATCCGGGCGGTTGATAGACCAGTCCAAAATGGTGGATCAGTAAAATGAGTGAATCACTTTGCGGGTAGGGTACCCGCCAGACTTGAATCGTACCAACGCAGATCCATCCAAAAAGATGGACCATACGTCAAGTGTTATGGCCTAACCTATGGGGTCCGGATTCTAATTTGAGGATCAGTTCTCCATAATTTATTTTTATTACTTACTTCCTCCATCTAACAATTACTTTTATGTTTTGCGTCATAATGTCTGATTGAAGTTATTTTCAAATCATTTGATATGAAAAATTGTGTGACACTAAAAAATAAAATTTACATATTCAAAAATTACATCAAAAGATCTACAAAAATAGAGGTGACATGATTATATTATTTTATCAAATGAATAACGAAAATAGACTAATAATGAACGAGAAGATAACTCATAGAAATAGTAAACGAGAAGATAATTCAATGAAAAATAAATGTTCCTGAATGTTTATAATAATTTAGAAAAATATTATGTACATTATTTATTTTTAATATACTCCAGTATTTTATTTGTATGTTATCATCAATTATTTGATAGAATAAAATATTTTTTAATTCTTGTTTTAGAGAATTTTGACGTAGTTTAAATTATATATTATTTAATTTCTATTTCCATATCAATCTTTAAATAAAATAAATTAAAAAAAACTTAAGAAAGATCATTTTTTGACAATTTTTTTCGAATTTAATGAAGTGTAAAAAATTGAGGGAGACTAATTTTCGTGCTTGAAAATTTTGATTTTCTTAGATTATCTTTTCTTCATCTTCTTCTTCTTCCAAGTTCCAAGCTGATCCTCCCACACCAAAATTTGCAGCATGATTTCCGAGGTAATAAAATCAGTACCCGTTTGTGTTCTAGTGGATCGACATGTCTACATATACATATGTCTGTTTTTACAGACAAAACAAAAAGTAAATGTTTTGTGTGTGTGTGTGTGTGTGTGTGGTTGAAATGAGTTTGGGCGACAGGAGCGAGAGGTGGCGGTGGTGTCTGCGGCAGAGGATGAGCGGCGGAGGGCGGAGGACGGCGGCGGCGACCCGGACCGCTACTCGGTGGACGAAGCACTGTCCTGGGCCGGGTTCGGGAGGTACCAGTATTGGGTGCTGGGTTACGCTGGGCTGGGCTACCTGGTGGACGCAATGGAAGTGATGATTCTTTCGTTTATTGGGCCGAGCGTTAAGTCCATTTGGGGGCTCTCTGATTCGGAGGAAGGCTTAATCACCACCGTTGTTTTCACCGGCATGCTCGTCGGAGCTTATTCTTGGGGCCTCTTCTCCGATCATTTTGGAAGAAGGCATGCTACCCCCCACCCCCACCACCACTTTCCTATTTTTTATTTTGGGTCACTTGCTTTTCTAAATCGATAAACTTTGATAATTAATTAAATAAATTTTATATTATATATTTTAATACAAGGATAATTTTATTGGATTTATCTTGTAAAATACTTTCAAAAAATATTATTTTATCTAGTTAATATACCAAGCAATTTTTATTTAAATAGTGGTCAATGGTCAATCACATTTGGCTGCAAAAAGTCAAAAGTGGACAAGTACTTAAATGAAAGGAGCCCAACCCAGCCTAATATTTTTATACCAAAAAATTATAAGACTTATAATGCCATAAAATACTATGAAACAACAACATAATAAATGCCTAATTGCGGATGTTTTCTAACGCTCCTATTTAGAAGATAAAGATATAGGAGATGATCTTATTTTGGCATTTCATATATGAATATGCAGACAAGATTAATGTAGTAGTGTTGAAGCTTAAGTCATGGTACATGATGACATTTTCTTGCTCATCCAGGAAGGCAATGGCGAGTGTAGCCACGGTGACCGCCATTTCATCAATCGCGAGCGCATTTTCCCCAACTTATACAACCTTGCTCATGCTGCGCGCTTTGGTTGGTTCCGGCCTCGGGGGTGCATCTGTTTACTTTTGTTGGTTTCTAGAATTTGTGCCCCCACGAAACCGGGGCGCGTGGATGGTTTTCTTCTCAGCGTTCTGGACACTTGGGGGAATTCTCGAAGCTGTTTTGGCATGGGTATGTGTCAAGAAACCAACTCAACCAAAAGCTCAAGCTTGTGGTTGTGGCCCAGGAAGAGTTATTTATATTCTAACACGCCCCCTCACGTGCAGGCGTAGTCTTTTTCGAGCCTTGCACGTGAAACTTTAATTTTCTTAAAATTGGGTGGCGCTGAGTTTCGAACCCGTGACCTCTTAGTCAACAAGGCTCTGATACCATGTCAAAGAAACCAACTCAACCAAAAGCTCAAGCTTGTGGTTGTGGCCCAGGAAGAGTTATTTATATTCTAACAGTATGCATCCAAGAATCCATGTTCCGGACTCTACTAATACTTTGTTGCAGATGGTTATGCCAAGATTGGGTTGGAGGTGGTTGCTTGTGGTGTCATCAATGCCATCCATTGCAGCAGTTGCATTCTTTGGGCTAATAGTAGAGTCCCCAAGGTACTTATGCTCCAAGGGAAGGGTAAAAGAGGCACACATTGTCTTACAAAGCATAGCTGCAACCAACAAAACTAAACTCCCCACCGGGGTGCTCGGCTGCCACCAGAAAACCACTACTGCTGGTGTCACCGACACGCTGCTGCCTGACAACCTCGGTGTTGCTGCTGCTGTCAACCGGAGGGGCAGGTTTTCTTCTGCATTTGCAATTTTATCACCCAAACTTATGGGGACTACCTTTCTCATATGGACACTCTATTTTGGGAATGCATTCTTGTACTATGGGGTTATACTAATGACCTCACAGCTTAGCAGTGGCCAAACCAAATGCCTCTCTACACCAGCCTTGAATGGTGACTCTGATAATAACCTATACAGAGATGTCCTTTTCACCAGTCTAGCAGGTGAGTTTCATCCACTCCTTTTCTCAGAGTTTTCATAATATTGAAGTATTAATTATTGATATTTTAAATTTACTGATATTCGTAATAGTTAGGACGATATTTTCTTGTTCATCGATCTACTGTGAGAAGCGATGGCAAGGGTTTTATTGAGTGCCAGTATTTAAAAATAACATAGCCAAGCGGCTTAAGGCCATGTTCTCTTCACCTGATCTGATTGGAATAAGTTCTGATCTGGTCTGATCTGAATGTAGTCATATTTAAACTTATTTCTGATCTGATTCCAATAAGATTAGATAATAAGTAAAAAAATAAGGTGAGGAGAACATGGCCTAAGCGTGTAAGTACAATAACAACAACCCAGTTGAATCCCACTAAAGTAAGGTCAAAAGTGTAAAAACGTATTTTTCTTAAAAAGAAGTAAAAAGGGTGTTCCGAAAAAGGAAATAAGATAATTTTGAAGCATCCTAAAGGTGATTGATGTCATATATGAATTGTGATGATTGATGTGCAGAGGTTCCTGGACTTGTTTTAGCAGCAACCCTTGTGGACAAAGTTGGTAGGAAATTCTCTTTGGTGTTTATGTTTGCATTGGGCTTCCTCTTTCTATTACCACTTGCTTTACACCAAAGGGAGACTTTGACAACCCTCTTGTTATCCGGGGCCCGCATGTGTTTCATTGGAACGTTCACAATCACTAGTATATATTGTCCCGAGGTAAAAAAAAACGCGAAGTCTTTGTTTGTCATTTCTAGGGGTTATGGTTTTTGGCCCAAAAAAGTGTTTGTTTCTTGCGCAGATATATCCAACCACGGTGAGGATAACTGGGGCTGGAGTTGCCAATTCTGTAGGACGAATCGGAGGGATGATATGCCCTATTGTTGTCGTTCAACTTGTCAACGGCTGTGAAATAATGTCTGCAATACTTTTGTTTGAGGTTGTATTGGTCGTTTCGGGGCTAAGTGTTTTGCTTTTCCCTGTCGAAACAAAAGGTCATGGGCTTGCCGATACATTGGATTCATGAAAGCAAATATTGATTTCGTGGCAGGAAACTATTAGGAAGGTGATTGTTGCTAGTCACATATTAGTGATTTTCATGTTCTGTTTAAGTGTGTACATCATTTGAATCTCTGTGAAGTGCAACCATAATAAATTTGGTTAACCATGTAGAATTAGAACATTTGAACTTTAGTAAGATAGAACCAACCATTGTAAACATTTGAACTTTATCAAATTCTGTCATATAGTATTTCATTAAAAGCATGATTTGTTCGTACTTTTATTAAAAGTTATTTCTAGTCTGTTCTGATTCCAGTAAGAATGAATAAGAAGTAAAAGTAATAAAAATAAGTTGAAGAGAACAAACTCGAACTGGTTTCCTTTAAAGCTGCTAATGCCTGTCCACAGTCAAGAGTTGTAAGTTGCAAGTTACATGGTAAGTTCTAAGGGCAAGACTCAGATGAAGACAAAAAAAACACTAGGCAACAAAAAGAAGAGCACAGTTTTGGAACGACGGAGTCGTTTGGATTTGTCACCAATTAGACAATAATGGCAACGGGTACGGGAAGAAAACCCATCAGTTGATCTTAGGCTTTGGTCTTCTTGGCCTCAACACAAACCATAGAATGAAGAGGACAACCAAAAAGGCAGGTATCGTTGTCATGTCAAACTCAACTTCAACTTTCCGGTGCCTTGTGCAGTGAATCGGATATAAGCTGGCTAGTGTCGCGTTTGTATACTCCACAAACCTGTCAAAAGAGTGGTTTATTTATCAAACTCAGATCGTATGCCAATGCAATATAAACTGTGATATACCTGAGTTAACCAAACATTTACTCTGGTTATTCTCGTGTCTAAGACTAACAATCTAGGCAAATCGATGAAATTATTCCTCCTTTACGATATCCCCTAACCAAAGAGGCCCTATGCCCTGACCAAAATTTGGCAAAACACTGAAAGAAGTATTGGGTACTGGCATTACAACGACAACAGACCAAGTTTAATCTCATCTCCATTGCTCTTTTTTCTTGTGGTGGTGGGGGGGGGGGGTCAAGATGTATTCAACCTTACCCCTGTAAACACTAAACAGAGAGGCTGTTTCCGTTAAACACTAGATGCATTAACTGCACAAAACCTCATAAAAAGTAAGAAGCAAATGATGTTAAATATGGGATACTGGTATTCTTTTTCTTTCTTTCTTTAGAGGAAGGGTATTGGCATTCTTAAAAACATAGAAATGTTACCAATGGACAATATAAGAAATGAGAGTTGCTAACCCTTTTGATGCATCTTCTACGGTGTGCAGAAGTGCCAATGCATCTGAATAGCGAAGTTCTCCTGAAATAGTTGAAATCTGAAAAAGGGACACCCATTAAACACAAGCTTATGGTCACAGAATATCAAAGGGTATGAAAAATGACAATATTATCCAAGGAATATGGAATTTCACCCAATAGTTTTTTTCTCACGTAATAAACAGACACCATGTATCCTCATGTGAAACAATGACCTATATGATTTAGTGGATGATGTGATGGACTTCCGTCTTCTTTGCATTTAATTTGTAAATTCTAAATTGTAAAATCTTCAGCTTTTTTTTGCACCATATATATATGTTCATATTCACAAGGGATAAGGGAATGGGAGTATAGAAAACATAAGAGTCAAATTCTACGTTGCAGAAAGGAATGCCAAGATCGTGCATTGCTTACCCTTCTCCATAAGCTGACAACATAATTATATTTGTTCAATAGCTCACGCTCTTGAGATTGAAATATCTTGAAAGTCCGTTCTGCTGTTTCATGTTAAGCATAACACAGATAGGTGTCACTTCAAGAGGAAAAAAAAGAATGCAAACACGTCCTGGGATAAAAAAACACTTCAGATAAAATTATGCTTTGGACTCTGGACCTACGCAATATGTTGCATAAGCGTCAATTATTCAAGATGGCATAGTCCCAAATACAGTTATCATCACATATTCACAGACAAGAAATGTCTAAACTATTTGCCATGGTATTTCGGTCAAGTCTACAAGTGGTCTATTATCCATTTCAAATCACTGGCGTACTTTCAGTTCAAAACATGTCAAACGAGCAGTTCTATGAGTTCTATTTCCTAATAAAACATTAAGGGTACATTTGTGTTAGAGTACATCCCACATCGAAAAATCCAAGAGAAAATAATCGGTATATAAGCTCTAGAGTTGAACTAACTAATCGATTGGATTCAATCTTTTAACACGGTTCAGCCCAAGTGTCTTATTACCCAATCCAGTAATCCATACTCCATCCTAAATTCTATCATGGTATCAGAGCTAGTTTTAGCCCACCTCGTTTGTCAAGGTGTCCGTCTAGACGTTCATTCCTAGCGGCCCGTTTGTCTTTAGCCCAGTTGTCCGTATGGAGTATGTACCCAACGGCCTGTGGCCTGTTTGACCCGATTGCACGTCTGGAAGTCCATACCCAGCGGCTCGTGGTCCTTTAGGTGTTGGCGCTCAAAAAAAAAGTCAAGGGAATGGGAGTTCATTTGCAAGTGGTCAACCGGTTAGATTCAAAATGGCCCGGTTGTCCACTTGAGGGGGAGTGTTAGAGTACATCCCACATCGGAAAATCCAAGAGAAAATAATCGGTATATAAGCTCTAGAGTTGAACTAACTAATCGATTGGATTCAATCTTTTAACACGGTTCAGCCCAAGTGTCTTATTACCCAATCCAGTAATCCATACTCCATCCTAAATTCTATCAATTTGAAACACGGAAAAGGTTGGGAAAAGGGGAAAATGCTAGGGAGATGAGTTTTATAATGTTTAACATGGAGTAACACTTATTTAGAACTTGTTATAATTATACATACATTTATATTTCTGTCATTATGCAATAAAAATATATAAACAAAAAGAGTTTGAACGAATATCGAACATTGAACTATTGAGTTTGAGCCTTTTTTTAATATTCCACGCATTTTATTTTCTCACAAAAATTTCCTCTATTTTGTTTCCCTACCAATTTCCAGGTTCCAAAATTGAAAGGAACCTTGGGAGGGAGGGGGTGGGGGGTTGTGTTGCAGAATTTCAGTCCGGTATAGATAATAACAATAAAAATGTGTTGAAGTTATAGGCTAAAGAATACATGTCTTCTCCATGACGAGGCGATGAATAGCTGAGTTGACAAGTAGAATTGATTCCTCAAGAGTTGTGAGTATATAACTTCGAGCAATCGTGTCAGAGAGAAATCTTGAGATTTGCCAGCCTGAAGATATTACAGACAATGGATTGCAGCCCACTGACCATATCCAATCCTGTTATAAAAATAAAAGATGTTAAAAACAATGGAAGAAATAATTTAATAGGAAGAACAATGATAGGTTCACAAATAACACAAAATTCACAAAATAAAATGCCACAACAACAAGCTACCTAGTGGTGCCTGCACATTGGGGTCGGGGGGGGGGG
>OOIL02006685.1:142065-153968 GCA_900332095.2 Cuscuta campestris
CACACATTCTCTCCTTTTCATATTTTTAGAGTTGTGGAATTGCTTATTTTAATAGTGGTTGGGGAGGAAATATAGGAATTCAACATCAATCTGAATGGAGAAAAAGGTCAGGTACTTGGCAGAAATGGTGGAGACAAAGAAATTAGGGCAAACATCTATATAGTTGTCAAGTGTAAAGCCATAGGGAAAATTAAAGAGAAAAAGAAAGAGTCAAGACATACATATGTTGGCTGAACATAACTTTCTGAGAAGGCATTTTTAGCATTGAAAGTCCTTCTGTAATAGATTTGAGGTCAACAGGCAGCAGTTTAATGTTTCTCACTTTCTGCAGAACAAATTTGTAGATACATGAGTCATAAGAAATTATATCAATTTCACAGTACAAGGAAATTTGTACCTCCTGTGTGATAAAAAACAACTGGAAAGACAGTTTCTCATAGTAGTGAAAGGCACCATCTGCAAGTGAAGGTGATATGATGTGTCTCATTGAACCCCACAAAGTTGCACCCAAATGTGCAAGAAAAGTATCACGTGCAACAGTATAATTTTGAAAATCCTGCAGCATCAAATCCATTGCTATAAGTTATTCCTCATAATTAGCTTCTTTTAAATGACAATTTTCCAACACAAATAAGGTCACATTGCAAGCACTATCACAATTTTAAAAAGCTCGCGAGACATTAGATAAGGATTACTTCAGTGAGCAAGAAATCATGGGCAATGAAGAGCAAATATATAGAAGCCAATAACACACCTCTTGATTATCACTGAACAAATTCCAATTCTCCATCCTTTTTAATGCATCCAAAGCCTTCACTTTATGGTTTTCATCATACTCCTCGCCATCAAAAGACTGGAGTTCGTTTTTCAAATCTCGCATTCTCTCATCAAGCTCTGGCATCAGAATTCCAAAACAAATCAGCTCATGTAAAAAAACTTGTGGGAAAAGGAAGGCCTTTTTCCAGCGATGAGTTTGGAATTCACAGCTCAGGTACTTTATAGTGCTAAATAAGTTTAGAAACTCAATTCACAGTTTGGTGCTAAATGCCATGCCATGACTGCCATCCATCCCAACATAGTTGAAAATAAGGTGTTGGTGATGCTTTTTGGTATGGAATAAGGAATATAGAAAACACTTAAAATGGATTTTTCACATAAGAAGTTTTGAAGAGAACAATTTATGCAAACCTAATAGCATGAAAAACTGAAAACAATTAAATCAGTTTTATGCTAAGCGAAGCAATCAAGAAGATATCTGAAATGGTCAATAGAGTGAAATGGTCAATAGAGTGATATACTCATCCAAACATGAAGATATCTGATAGGGAAAAAGTAGGCCAGAAAAGAGCAGTGCAGTTCTCATGCATCATGAATTATGCAGTATATAAGTTATAGGGAAATTGGCAGGAAAACAAGTATACATGCAGAAGTGAAAGTGATGCTCCCTCCTTCCCAATTTGTTGTGGCTGCTTTCCTTATTGGTCCGTTCCAATTTATTGTGTATGTTTCTGTTAGTAGAATACATTATATGATTCATAATTTTTCTCTCCCTTGTACGAATCTCAACCTCACAATTTTCACTTTCTTAATCTTTGTGCCCGGTTCAAATGGGTACAACAAATTGGGATGGAGGGAAATAGGAGTACTTAGGATAACAAGTTACCTTCACACAGAGCGAGCTTAACCCTCCTACCCTTGCAATGTTTGAAAGCAAAAAGCTCATATATATCAATTTCTGCAAGAAGGATATCAATGGCTTGATGCTCTTTCTGCATCTGCATTTCAAGTTATGGAAATAATGGAAACATTAATATCAACATTTATCCTAAATTTCTTACCCCTCAATAAGAAATCCAATAAAAGGAGCAAATCATATAGGAGCAGCTTTACTTGCAAATCTTAACAGCTGCTGCTTTGAAATAAACTGGACACTAAACAAACCAAGCAAAACTAGATTGGTCCAGAACATACATCACCAAATACTGCAAACTTCTCTTGTATGGCTTCTTGCAATATATCTTCTGCTTCTTCCTCAGAAATTTCTGAAGCAATTGAATTATTTTTAGCAAGAAGAAGAAATAGGTGCAATTGAAATATGTACGAGATGGACAAAGACAAAGGTCCACGTAGAATGCATTAATAAAAGGAATGTAGAAAAGCTGCAACTTCATTTTTTTGGTCGAAAACAATTTCAAGGTCACCCTTTAATACAGCAATAGCCATCACTTAATGAAATAACATTCTCATAAACCAAAGTAGAAAAGCTATAACTTAGGCATAGGAAACATTTAGAAGAAAACCTTGTGTGAATAACCAATTACAAAGGATCCAGAATGTTGTGACATTTTATTATTTTAGAAACATTTTTAAGCTATAGGAATATTCTAAGACATAAAGGTCACCCTTTAAAACAACAATGAAAGTAGAGGAAGTTGCAACTTTGATATAGAAGTTTTAAAAATAGGTACTAATTTAGAAGTCTTTTTTATTAGAAAGGAAATCAGACTAATAATGCAAATAGCACCAAGCAAATAAGGCATACAGAGCACAGAACAAGAACACCAGCCCCTAGCCCAAGGCACCTATCCAGCAACTCTGATCCTTAGCTCTCCAAACGCTCCTATCTAAGGTCATATCCTCAGTAAGGGAAAGAAGTCCTAAGTCCTGTCTAATCACCTCCTTCCAACTCTTTCTAGGTCTACCTCGTCCCCTACTTCCCCCTACCAACCCCCTACCAACGTAAGTCTCTCGCATCTCCGCACTAGAGCATCAACATTCCGCTGTCTCACATGACCGAACCACCTCAACCTAGCTTCCTGCAGCTTATCTTCCCCTGACACCATGCCTAACCGACCTGGAATCACCTCGTTTGGAATCCTATCCAGCCTCGTCTGCCCACACATCCAGCCTTGTCTCACAAACATAATGACAGAAATTTCAAAACCATCATAACAATATTTTACACAAACATAGAAAATAACATGAGACGACTATGAGCTGGATAGCTGATATAGCCTTTTCCTGATGACAATTTGATATTGTAAACTCAGTGATTCAACGTGTACATTATGGTCAATGAAGCATGACCTTGTTAAGATTCTTCCACATGGAAACTAATGTAGAGATTTAAAAATACAGAGATGGTGCGAGAGATCTGATCAAACAAGCTGTATGCAATAAACAAAGAAAATATGATGCTCTTGTTCATGAGATCTCCACTAACTTTAACCCACAGACTTGTTAGTTAAGCTGAAAGGCAAAAACATGAATACACAATCATTTCACTGCAGTACCTGCAACTGCACCTAAGGTTTTTTCCACACTTGGTAAACTTAGTTCTGTGCGTACACCTTCTCCACCAACCGCAGGCCCCCATGAAAAGGGCCCGGCAGACAAGTCAATAAATGCCCATCTGATATACAACAATCAAGAATTGAGGAAACAGTTAAGAAAAATAAGATATGTTAGGTATGACATGCATGCAAGCAACCAGGCCACAAACAGATACAGAAACTGAACCTGGAATTTCCAACCCATGTATCTGTGAGACATTCTGCATGTAACCCACTTAAATTCCCAGATTTTAACTCCTTATAAAAGAGAGTCTGCATATCATTGCCTTTCCCTTTCAAGATCTTCAGAAAAAAAATGCAAGAACTTTTCAACATAACCTGATATTTGGTGAGTTTTAAATAAAATGCTTAGTGCTCTAGGACATCTTATTTCGGCGCTCATCTAATAAGTAGCCAGTTTAAAACAGAGTTGAAAAGCACTTTTTAGGCTGATTTAGGAAAAAAATTTAACTTTTTCAGGAGATTTCAAAGCTTAACTTTCTTGGGGAGAAAACTTTTTGAAGACTCTAAACTGAGCCAAAGTAGCTTTTACGTTGAATTTACTGTATAGCTGCACTCAGTGATAACTAATTTCAGATTGCCCTTGAATGAGCCAGAGTCAGACTTGAAAATGCACCTCATGCAATACAGAACTCCACATATTTATGCATCACAAAAGACAACAAATGATGCATCTAAGGGAGTTCGCAGATTAAGCCTAAAACATTATACATAAGTCACACACACTTGTCCCGCTCGACGACAACTTTTTTTATGGAAGGACACAAAGGTGACATGCACAAGCACACATACCTGCATAACTTTACTATGTATGATGTTGGCTGCGTCCTTCTCTTGAGATAGATTCTCAACATTGTTTAACACATCTAGGCATCTATCACACCATTCTACCTATAAATATTTCAACAAGGAATATACATTAATAACCAACGATGAAAGCTTTCCAGGTTCAAACAGATACGAAGACATAGATTCCACAAAAAGAGAAACAAATACAACATATGGTTATAAAAATCGATTACTTAAAGAGACAAAACAAACGAACAAATATTGTGGACTACAACAAGTCCTACCATCCTAGTTTACAACAACAACCCAGTAGAATCCCAATAAATGTAGGGTCTGGGGACGGTGTGTGTATGCAAACCTTACCCCTACTCAATACTAAAAAGGTCTGTTTCCAAGAGACCCCGGCTCGAGTAACACAGAACACACAAAACATGAACACAATAAGTAAAGAGCAAACTAAGGTTAAAGAAAAGCGCAAAGAGACAAAAAAAACACCAAGCAAAGAAAGCACACACGCCAAGAGCAGAAACTATGACCTAAGGCCTAACCAATTACCCGACTACCTTAATCATAAACCTATCTAAGGACATATCCTCGGTAAGGGCTCCTTCCCCCGCCCTTACCCACTACCATAAGCCTCTCCCATCTGCCTCAGCGCTTCACTACCCAAACCACCTCAACCTAGCTTCACGTACCTTATCCTCCACATGTACTACTCCCACGCGTCCTTGTATAACCTCGTTCCAAATCCTATCCAACCTTATCTACCCACACATCTCTGTTGCATAGTGAGTCCGACAACGGACCCATAGAACTTCTCTTTCATCCTTTCCAAAATCTTCTTGTGGCAAAGAACCCTTGAAGCCAACTTCCACTTTGCCCAAGCAGCTCCCATACGGTGAACATCACCCTACCAATGAAGCAACATTCAAGTATTTTATCTTAGTCCTACATAGTCTAAAGCCTTGGGATTTTGAGTGATGCCACAACTCTAACTTGTCATTGAGCCCCTCGCATGTCTCATCGATCATCACATGATCACAATATCAACAAAAAACATGCACCAAGGGATCTCCTCTGGGAGCCCTGCGATATAACATCCATCAGTAGAGCAAATAGGAAAAGAGTACTACGGGTAGACTAACCCCACCTCTAGAGGGAAAGGATCAGACACACCCCCCAATCTTCACCTTAGCCCTTTCCCCGACATATATGTACGCAATTGGAACCCCTCAAAACCCAACACGCCTCAACAAAATCTCCCTTGGCACCCTGTCTTACACCTTCTCGAGATCAATAATGTGAAAATCCTTCTTCTTAGCCCAATACGCTTCCATCCACCTCTGCTGGAGGTTGATTGACCACACTCTCCCTCCACTTGTCTCGCATTTTTGTCGTCTTAATAAAACATTAAAGAACTTGGTAACCAAGCCAACCAAGGCTCCACTGGGATCTTATATGACCTCAAGGCTCTCCCCCTTCACATCTCGCAGGCTCGCCACCTCCTCCTGACTAATGTGCCAACAATACCCAAAGTTTTGATTTAATAGCCTCATGTCTCTCCACCCCCGCACCCATAAGGCCATGGAAGTACTCCCCCCACCGACTGTACACCTTAGCTGCTTGGAACAAAACCCTATCAATGGTGTCCGTCACACATCTCACATGCTCCAGATCTCGAGTCTTTCTCTCAAGCGCCTTAGTTAGCTGGAAAGCCTCTTCCGCCGCCCTGCTCTTCTATGCCGTCCTTTTAAAGGCATTCAAAGGCCGCATTTTCACCCTTGTATCCTCAGAGACAGTCCTATATTCCACTCGTAGAAACGCCTTAACATAAAAATATACTATTGTATTTGCCCAATAGATTAATAGTTTCCTAAAATCCTACTTTCAAAATAGTCATTAACGTTTCTATTTTCCAAATCTTCAATCCATGTGATTTCAAAATCACTAGTGTCACCATAATTCCAACTTAGTGTTCATCTCTTTTGTACTTCTGTCCACTAGTACAAAATCACTAGCAAACAACATACACCACGAGACTCCATCTGGGATATACCGAGTTAACCCCGCCATAACAGTTATAAATAAATAAGAAAGGGCTTAGTGTTGATCCTTGGTACAACCCTAGTCTGATAAGAAACTCATTTGTCATCCCTATACAAGTTCTTACACTTGTGTGTCTCACTACTTATATTTGATTAGATCGTTTTATGACACTCTTCTTTGCCATAGCCAACCACAACACCTAAGTCATCCCAAAACTGGTGTTGCATTAATTTTTCTAGCCCCGCTTGCATATGCACAAACAATATTAACTACCTTTTTTACCAAAAAACATACATAAAATTGCTTGAAGAATTTAAATAAAAAACTAAATACCGTATCCCTTTCTTCTGTAACCGTCCAAGAAAACTTCGCCATTGGGTGTTTATCATACAAAGGTCTTTTCATTTTGTCAAGAGCTGAAAACAATTTAAAAATTATATATGCAGATGTATACATACATGTGTGCGTAAGTTAGCAAGTACTACCTCCGTCCCAAAATAATCGTCTCACTCCACTATTCACGGGTCAATTTCTTTTCTTCCTTCTTTACTTATATTCACTAATTATTTTAAAAATAACATAGTCATGTCACCACTTGTTTTAAAGAGGATTTGATGCGGTTTTTTTGCTAAATGATTTTTTTTTGAAATTTGCAGTATTATTTAAATAAATTAGATTGAAAATATATTTAGTCAAGCCTCTTTATCCGTAAAGAGAGGATTATTTATTTTGGGACAGAGGGAGTAACTAAATATTTCCTTTGCCCCAAAATAAATTTCGCTGTGATTTGATGGAATTTTTTAAAAAAAAGTGTTCAAAAGTGAAAAAAGTATGGTTAGAATTTGTTTAAGAGAAAGAAATGATGTGAGCCACACATTCCTTTCCTTAAAAGAAAATAACAAAAGTGTGAAGTGGGACAGAGGGAGTAAACAAATAATTTCTTTGACTTACCAAGGAAACTCTCTGAAACACTTTCTGACTGAAGAATTTTCGATTGCAACTCTTTGTTCTGTACAATGTAGTTCATCAGAAACCAGAAAACTTCAAAAAAAAGATTCTGAAAGCTTCCTGAAGTGCCGGACATAAACGGAGAACGTTGCAGTACCATAAAAACAAGACAGAATAATCATCCAGCGCATACGATAAAGTTGAAAGTAGTAACAGCATTGATACGTACCTCCTTCAGAAAGTTTATTTCAGTCTCAGATAATCCTCTTCTGCAAAATTATATTATGAAATAAGATAGGAACCAAACATGCCATTAAAGTGGCATTGTTCTAAGATTGCTCATGCATTATCAAAGGAAAGATCTGCTTAGATAAGCTCAGATATGAATTACTGAGATGACTTATTAATACCTCACGCAGTCACGCGAAGTACTGAAGGATTAAAAATAGGTACAAAAGTAAATATTACGTCTCATTAGCTATGTGAAGAGATACTGATGTACAGTTAAGGCATGCCAATGTGCAGTAATGCATTTGCTATGGAAACATAATATAGCAATGCTAAGTTCATACAATTTTGACTCAACATGCTAAAGAGACAAAGTTGTGATTCTTTTCCATTAACCACTGTCAGAAGAGAGTTAATGAATCCGATTTGGTTACTAATATATGAATAGGATCATGCTGCCTCTATGGACGCTCAGTACATTCTAAAGAATAATGTGGTTGTTCAACAGAAAGAAGAAATTATTTTTGCCTGGAAATAGTAAAAGAACAATAATCAGACCAGCTATTCTGAATACATACCTGTAGCCATATTTAACTCTTTTTGTAGTGTGCTTGGGGTTCAAAATGAAAATGTTGTACGCAGCTTCCAGTTGTAGATACTCCACAAGGCTATTATAGACTACATCCATCATATCCACATCTACTTGCCAAAGGTCATCTCCATCATCACTTCAAAAGAAAAAAAACACCATAAGAAAACCCAATGTTACATAATAAGAATCCCTCTGTCCCAAAAACAAGAGTCATATTTGAAAATTTATTTGCCCCAAAAAAAGTCTTGTTTGAACTAAAGAAGCTAACTTTCACGATAACTAATGTATTTAATTTAATAAAAAGTGTCCCAAACGAGTTAGGTATGTTAAATCTAGTCATATGAATAAATAAATTTTATACAAAAAAAAAACTAGAACTGATACTCTCATAGTATCCAATAGCTGTATCTTGTTAAAATTTAAAAGTTGTACCTTGGTAAAACAAATTTTTTTTAGACAGGGGCAGTGCAGAAATGCAACATAAAACGGTGCATTAGTGGAAAACAATATGCACCTGGTATTCAAAACATTGTTCTTACGCCCAAAGACATTGATAGCACGCTCAAAAATGGATGTAACCTTTTCTCCCATCTGTATGGCATGAACAGAGAAGCTGCATATGCACTTTCGTGTTAGCAGAGCCTCTGATAGTGAATTAAGTCTCAAGACCAACTAAAGAATGATGTCTATTGACAATTCAAGAAAATGATATAAGAGAGAACTATTGGTACTTGTAACTTAAATGGCTGATCAAAGGAAGATGGTGTCGCTGTTCTCTATCAATATTAATCTTGTAAAATGGTGTAAGGACTTCCCCTATCTGTGGAATCCTTGTATGTTCAAATATATGATCAATTTTTGTGAACCAACGCTCTAGTTCTTCAGGTTGTAGCTTGAACTCTAGACCAGCAAAATGAATAGACAAAATAAAGTAAATAACTGAACTTAATAACAAGATTATATAGGACTAGAAATTAAAAACAATATTTGGGGAGGAATATGAGTTAATACCTAGATTCCCTTTTCCTTCAAAGCCTATGAAAATGAAATTAACGGGGATTGGAAGGTACATAGAGTCAATTTCCAAAAGCTTCAAATAATTTGCAATATTACCTGTAGACAAGAGAGATGGGTTGTGCTCAACGACAAATGATACAATATAGATGGGCTGTTTCATGCAGAATATGCAAAATTGCTTTTTAAAGTCATCCATTTAAGAAGTAATATAAGATGGTGATCCTGATGCTACAGTAAAGTTGCTCCTTTGTTTAGGTTAGTAACATGTTGAAATCCAATAACATAAGGCTGTCGCTTAGAGTCTGTTCTTTAGGACTGGAAAAAAAGAGCTGGATGTTGGAAAAACTGGAAGGAACTCGAAAAACTTCAAAAAATTGGAAAACCTAAAAAAACTTTAAAATAAAATTATTTTAGTGTATTTTTATATCATTCAAATTCTAATTCTTGTTTTTATAAATTACTATTATAATAATGAATGCCTTTAAGATAAAAAAAAGTATTGTTATTTTTCACACACAAAAAACTAGTTTTGCAAGAAAATAATTAGAATATAAAGTTAGCATAAATATTAAAATGTTAAATTTTAAAAAGTTATTGTGGTTACGTTGCATCTCAATTTATTTACGCAGTATTTATTATAAATAATATATTTGTAATTTTACTTTATATATTACAAGATTTTGTTTTAAATATCAGACATGTCACATAATGTAATCAAACCTATTTTTTCTTTCATGATTGGCATTTTATTTTCATTGTAACTCCTATCTTTGGAGTAAAGACATAGAACTTTTTTCACATTTTTTATGTTTTACTCCTATTTTAGTCTTTTTCTCTAAATTATTTTGACTTTCAATTTTTTTATTAAATTTAGAAAAATGAGAAAAATTTGAGTAATAAAGGGAAAGGTGAGGGGTCTTATATAAAGTTAGATTAATAAAACATTCTATGTAACTATTTTGTCCATAATTTTTTAATATAATTTAAAATATTGATGTTTATCTATTTTATCATGTAGACTAATACACAAAAAATTGTCTTATTCACATTAAAAAGTTGAAGAAAAAATAATGAGTGTGAATCGTAAAAATAGTGAGATGAAAAAATAAATTATAAACTATAGTTATGAACACAACAGTTGTAATCATAATAATAATAGTCACAACAGTTGTAATAATAATAATAATGAACACAACAGTTGTAATAATAATAATAGTCACATTAAAAATATATCGTTTTTAGAGTAATTGGTTGGGGAGTAGAAAAAGTTGGAAGAAACTGGAAAGAACTGGAAGAAGCTGGAAGGAACTGGAAGAAATTGGAAATTAAGAGTTTAAGCCCTAAAAAACAGGCTCTTAGTATATGCAAGAAGAAAGTTGTGTACCATTTAGTGGCCCTGCCCCATACCCTAGCAAAACAAGGAACCCACTGGCACTGTTATGCCCTTATGACATGAAATATAGAACCAAGTGGTTCCAAAAACAAAAGGTCCACGAATCATGGATGTGGAATGCATGTGTATATGTTACCATCTGTTTACAGTTCAACATAAGAATGAAGACAACGAATCTTATGAGTTATGACAAATCAAAGTGAGAACCCACCGCCACTGTCTTAAGGCTTAAGGTATGCACTAGATAAACCTACAACTCTTGGCCCTACAAAGAACCACAAGAATATAAACCAGCATATATCATAGCTGACCCACTCACCCAATAAGACCAATAGGCAGTACCTCAGGGGACCATATGGTTACCATGCTTACTGCCCAACCAAATGGTTACTCATTGAGGCCATGTAACTTTCTTTGATATGAACAAAAACCAGGTGTGTCCTTTCTTACTATATGAATCCAAGGTGCGTTGTATGAATATAATTGCTACACTTGAATCTACCATGTGCATGCTATGCAAATGCAATGAAAAAGGCCTTATAAAGGCATTTTAAGTAATTTCCATAACTTCAGTATTTTGCAGAAATTCCAAGTGAGAATCAATTCAACAACAAACCCAGTATGATCCAAACTACATTGGGGTCAGAAGTGCCAAGATGTGCCCAACCTCACTCATGTATAACAGATAGGTTGTTTCCATTAGACCATTGAGGCATTTACTTCCCAAAACTTCACGTAAACTAAGAAACAGATCATGTTTAGTTTGCCACTTTGATCTTTTACCCAAAGCTAAAACAATGTCAAAAGGTCTCTAATTCTCTATTGACTCTTTTAATTCTCTAAACATGTTGAATTGGTCAAACTCCTTATTTAATGTGTCAAGATCTTAGACTCTCTATATCCTGATTTAGCACGCAACTTGTCTTGATCTAGACAAATACGATCTATTCATAGAGACCTAGACCATTTGATTGGGGAAGCCCATAGTGTTTCAGTGATTTTCCAAAACATCTTTCTTTAGCAACAACAAAAAAAACAAAGTCTTATAACACTTTCTTGGGTAATTTGAATTCTTATTCAGGCAAGATCTTAGAAGCAATCACTTATAATGTCTTGATGATTGCCTGACTGGTGAGTGGTGAGGAAAGTCCACAGTGTAATGCCTTGATACGTTTACACTGTGTTTGTTTGGAGGTAGGAGGAGGTAGGGGGAGGTAGATTTAATATTCTACCTTGTTTGGTAACAAAAATTGGGATAGGTGAAGAGAGGTAAGGGAAGGTAGAAGGAGGTAGGGCTACCTCTGAACAGTGGATTTACGGTGACCGCAAATTTGGCGAAATATGGAGGTAGGGTTACCTCTTCTTCCGCATCTATCCTTCACTCCCGATTGCCATCCTTTTCTTCCGATCGCCATCTCCAACAACACAGAGTATTCCGATTTTCACTTCAATTTTCAATTTTTTTTCCGTTTTGCTCTGCTCTGCTTTTGCTCTACTCTGCTTTGCGTTGTTCTGCTTTTGTTTTCTTCAATTTTTT
>OOIL02006685.1:154017-167276 GCA_900332095.2 Cuscuta campestris
AATTTGGCGAAATATGGAGGTAGGGTTACCTCTTCTTCCGCATCTATCCTTCACTCCCGATTGCCATCCTTTTCTTCCGATCGCCATCTCCAACAACACAGAGTATTCCGATTTTCACTTCAATTTTCAATTTTTTTTCCGTTTTGCTCTGCTCTGCTTTTGCTCTACTCTGCTTTGCGTTGTTCTGCTTTTGTTTTCTTCAATTTTTTGTTCAGTGTTTAAGACTGCGTGCTTTTTCAGATTTGCTATGTTGGGTATCAATTTTTGTTCGTTCAACATGGGTTGATATGTTGGGTCTCAAGTGTGATGAATTTTCAGACAAACAAATTTTCAATTTTACTTTAGTTTTTTTTTTGCTTCCTTCAATTTTGCTTTTAATTTCCAGTTTATGCTCAATTTTCTGTTCAAGCTTTCCTTCACTTTTTTTTTCAGTTTTCGTTTTTTGTGTCAATTTTTTCAGTTTTCATTTCAATCTTTTTTTCCTGTTTTTTGTTTCCTTCAATTTTGCTTACTTCACAACTTTCGTTCTGGACACTGGACAGACCTTCAATTTTGCTTTCAATTTCTAGTTTATGCTCAATTTTTAGTTCAAGCTTTGGTTCACTTTCTTTTTCAATCATAAGGATATTTTAGTAATTTTATTCTTTTCCTACCTCAGGTTACCTAATAAACATCCAAACACAATTTTTTAATTCATTACCTTACTTTACCTACCTTCAATTACCTACCTTCAATTACCTACCATTACCTACCTAATAAAACTTTTACCTACCTCCAACCAAACATACCCTTAGGAGTTCAGGTGGCATTGTAATAGCATCTTTATTGATTGCTTACAATTTCATTGTTTTCAACCACAACATCTATTACCCAACCTCAGCTTGGTCTTATATTCCTATCTTGGAAATCATTTGACACCCACACTAGTTGTGCATCAATATGTTTTTTTTTCATATATAAAAGGGTGAATTAACATTTTAAGCTATGAAGATTGGCCAAATGTTAAAGACTATAAACATATCTTCATATTCGATTTCATAGAAACATAGAAAGACGGCAAGTGCAAATGACCCTCTAAATGAATATATAACAAACTGATAAAGCCTGATGGGTATTTCAAGCAGAAATCTTCAAGAACAGATCAAGTCCACACTTTTGACCCGCTCAAATTTTAAAAGATGAGAAGGAAAATGAAACTTAGACAAGGAATTGCTGGAATAGCATGGCCTCTGGGCTCCCTTCACACACACACACACACACACACACGGAAATGCATAGAAACCATCAGGTATGAGGATACACAAGTACCTGCCTTTGTAAAATTGATCATGTCAGCTTTAGCTTGTCCAACTTCCAAATCATTCATATCTGCATCCATACAATGCAATTAACATGGATCAAATATAGCAAATAAACCCTTGTGTTTCCTTTTAATTGATACAGAAAATGGGCTTCCGTACTCACCAGTCCGGATAACAGATTCACTCCAAAATCTACTCTTCTCTTTGAGGTTAAACAAAGAAAAAACCGAAAAACCCCTATTTTTCTGACTTCCAGTTGAATAACCATGTGAGCCATCACCTAGTAACTGAAATAAAAGTCAAGAGCTTAATAATAATAATTATGATGATGATGATGATGATAAATACAACAATAATAATAATTTTGAAAGTGTAAACTATTAACTATGTTGTGTGGCAATTTGTTATTAGGAGAAGTGTTTCCCTGTTCTGGAAATGTTTCAAAAACAATAACTCATGGTAACATTTTGGGAAATTTTCTTAAACCTTTTGAAGCCATATCCACAATTTCAAGAAACCCGGAAACATGCTTCAATATAATAAAAAAAAATTAGTTACGGACAAGGTTATGCATAACCATTGTTTTGATTTGGGAAAATTGTTCCAAATATGACTAAAAAGTAGTCCTCTTCCCTAGATAAGACCTAAGCTTTTTCATTCTCTATTTATTTAAAAAATAATTATTATTCTGGATGTACCAAATTGTCCTTACTCTGACCCTAATCACCTCTCTTTTTTTTCTTTTTCCCTACTCTCATGTATCACTCTCATCCCTCGTCTTGTTCTTCTTCTTTTTCCTCCCCTCCTTTCTCCACTGCATTGCCGCCGCCACCTCCCTTACCCATATGCCGCACCCACCCTTGTTGCCGCCTTGATCCCCACTCCTCTCTTCTTTTTCTTATTATTCCTCCCTCCGCTCATCACCTTCTACGCCACCGTCCTCCACTATCACCAACACCGCCGCCATCCCATCTCCTTTTCTTTTTTTTCGCTGCCCATACTCTTGTATAGCAGTGGGTAGTATCATAGGCATATCAATGTATGGTGTCTTAGACTTTTTCAATGAACAATAATGATGGAGAGTAATGGCATCGCGATGGAGAATAATGCTTGCTGACATAGCAGTAATTGCAAGGGCTGGTGGTGATAGCAGAGTGGTGAAGGGTTGAAATGGTGGTGGTGGAATTTGATGAGCCAGGTAGGATGAGGCGAGTTGTGAATTAGGGTTGAAAAAAACTATAAATACAAGAATGACATTTGTGTATATTTACATTCATAATTACTAATTAATTAATTAGAGAATATTTAGGGATTAAAAAAACATAAAGTCCTATATGAGGACAGACACTCTGTTTTGTCGTATCTAGGTTATTCCCTCATTTTGTTCCTTAAAATACAAAACTAGCTTATTTTATATGTGATTACCAAATGATCTTACATAACAAACAAACAAACAACAACGGTAAAATCCCACAAAAAAGTAGGGTCTAGGGAGCGTGTATGTAAGCAAACCTTACCCTAGGTAGTATAGACACTGTTTCCAAGAGGCCTCGGCTCAAAAACAGAATTAAGGACAAGGAACCAATAAGCAAATGATCTTACATGCTTATGGAACATATCTGACTATCAGTGTGTACAGTTTTTCTAAAGAGTTTCCATGGTCATATGATAATGTAACAATTGATGCTTATAGTTTTCATAAATTATGTTTGATAATACTGATAATTGTAATATAAAAAATTATTGATAATGATAATTATGACAATTTTTTAGATCAAGTTGTTTTTTGTTGTAATTATCAAGTTCTTTCCAAAAACTTGAAAATAAACAACATTAATTGTTTTTTATTATGTGTTCATGGGAACTCAATCACACATTGGGATCAATAGCAATAAATGGGAACTATGCAGCTGAATTGGCGGCCATCCTTCATGGCCTTTGGTTTGTCGAGACCTCTTGAAGAGAGACTATGAGAGTAGGAGGTTAGCCTTGTGCACACATTTCGTGAAGCCAATTTTGCGCTGATTGGCTAGCTAGGGTGGGAGCAAGGGAGAATGATTTAGAAATCTTGGGTGACCCTCCGAATGCGTGTTTGGGCCTTCTGGGAGAAGACTAGAGGAACACCATGTTTTCTAGACTGTAAGTCTGTAACTTGTTTCCTTTGTACCAAAAAAAGGAAAAACATGTTACATGTGAGTATGAACACATACCCACACCACACACTATTTGTGATTTTGATGTGCATGAAAAAAAATGTAATCATCAATAGATACTAAATGTCTAAATCTCAACGATTAGATTCTAGATGAAACTACTGTGAAGCTATGATCAACCAAGGGTTTCTTTAATGTCTACATTGAAATATGTGCGGATTTAATTCTTTTTTCAAAAAGAGTGCCTATACATGGAGTGATACCCCTTGAACCCCCACCCCCCCACATGTCTTTCATTAAATAAACGTTTTCTAGGTTTTTAAAAAACTGTTTCTTTGCCGTTTTCTTTTTTGTTTCTTGTTTGTCATTTCTCCATTTTCTGTTTGTGTCCATGCATCATGGGAATCACTTCAGTTAGTCAATGAACATACTCCCTCCGTCCCTAAATATTTGCCACACTTATATTCCCGAGGCAAAATATCAAGTTTTTTCAATTCATTTTATTTACATATTGGTATAGAAATAAAAAATAAAATTTACATATCAAAAAACTACATGAAAAGTTCTTCGAAATAAGAGGTGTCAAGAATATTTTATTTTATCAAATAGCCAATGAAAACGTAGAAATAAACAAAAGTTCCCGCAACACCAAAAAAGCAAACGTTGCAAATATTTCGGGACGGAGGGAGTATCATTCTTGAATTCACCAAAAAAATCACACAATGATTGCAAACACCCTGGCCTTTTGCAGATTCCAAAAACATCAATTTTGGCCATCGCAAGAAGCTTGAAAAGAAATCTAATTAAAAGATTTCACATGAATCTGCTCAATTAAAAAATAAATTCTATCCCCTAAAATTAATTGTCCAAAAAATCAAAAGATAAAAAATGAAAGAAAGAGATGTAAAACTTGAAGTCCAAAAACAGTTTTCAATGACATGCATGTTGAACTTCCCTATGGTACTTTGTGGACCCATTTCCAGGAAAATAACTCAAACAACACCAAAAAGAAATAATACTATTATTATTATTATTATTATTATAAAATTGTCAGGTTAGCCAAATGCATTTGCTTCGGTATCGGGTAGTTGGATGAAAGGGAGCATCAGATCACATGTTCTTTCATTTTATAACCATTTGTGAATTTATTTTCGGCATTTTCGGGTGAAAATGTTTTGCATACCCATTCTACTTCAAGACTTAATCACCAAATGTATGCATTGGGTTCATTCGGATTCAAAGATAAACCACTAAGTCCTAGCCTATAAAGCCTAACTTCTCATTCAAATTAATGAGAGCAAATTGTTGGATGAACCATACAAAGAAAAATTGATAAAATCAGAAAATAATTCTAAAATACACTAACTTTATGTTCAAAATATCAAATCAGATGATAAACTGATGAACTGCTCGCCAACTGTATATAAATTGGGATAACTTCGCTCACCAGAACGATGAGGCAGGCGATAAAGAATGGACGACTTGACAAGTAGGAAATCATCATCAACACCACAGATCTATCACACTTCGGACGAACAGAACGGAAATAAACGCCCAAATGAAAGCTTCAACTGGGATTCATATAATCATATACACAGCAAGAGCGCAGGGAGAAACTGAAAGACTATACGAGCAAAGACGCCAATTTTGGCTGACTGTGTGAGGGGAGCTAAGCAAAATTGCATAAATGAAGGGTCCGACACTAATTTTAAATTGTATGCCTGAAAAATTTTTATAAATTGAGGGCAATATAAAATTTGAATTAAATAGTACTAAAATATACTCCGTATGTCATTTCTCAATGTAGTACTTATACTTTTTTATTTCCTAAGTAATGTTTGAATATTGTCTAGTCACGGGAACAATGTTCAGTGATGGTGGACATTTAGTTTGAACAATATCTAGTTGTAGTGGATATTTACTTGAATAATAGCCACTGGACAATGACTAATTGTACTACATTAGAAAATCACTATGTTTTAATACAGAGTACTATTTAGATAAATTCTCCTATACAAATTCTTATTTTATAATAATTTTTGTGCCTGAATAATTTGTAATATTGACATATTACAAATTCTTATCTTGTATTTCACTAAAACCTTGAATTAGGATACCCCGGAATTAGGACATCCCAGATCATATTGAATTGTCCCGATATCAAAATGAAAGGAATAAAGTAAGATAATATCGTGTCTCATATCGTTCCCAACCATTTCTATAAAACGAGATTAGGACCAGGACGACTACAACCCCGATCCGTTATGACCCATGCCCACACCTACTTGATAAAGAAATAATTAATTTTCACGAACCAGCATGGTATGTGTCTGATGTCATTTCGTTACATTGAACGCCAATATTAAAGGATCTGTTCTCAATTTTACAATGTACTAGTTTTAAAGATGTATATATTCAGCATGAAATTATATTTTATGAGATACTATTTTTGAAAAAAGCTTAACAAAACACGCCTTGTGTGATATTTATATGTGCTTATATGAACTTATTAAAATGCATGTTATAAGTATGTCAAATAAATAATTATGCAACATATATATTCTTTGACTTGTAAGTGTGTATATTTATTTATTTTATAGAGTAAATTATCAAAATTGTACTCAATAACTATATATTTTTCAAATTAGTCCTCAAAACTAATTAGTTCCCTAAATGATACTCGATAATTGAGAATAATATTCAGTTCAGTCACCCTCAACTAACGGCCGTTAAACCGGAGTTAAAAAGACGTTAAACTTTATAATACTTTTCCCATATTGTACTTTCTGACTATTGTTTTCTCAAATTGGTCCATTTTTGAAATAATAATATACTTCCTCTGTCTCTCAGTATTTGTCTACTTTTGATTTTTTTTTATCAAAATTAGTAAACTTTGACTTCAAATTAAATAAAAAAGGTATTAGATTTTGATACAAAAGTAGTCTTATTGGATTTATTATATCAAATATTTTCAAAATATTATTTTTCTCTAATTACTATACAACATATGTTATATTTAATTATATGTCAAATATTGAAAATGATTGACTGAAAAAGTCAAAACTTGACAAATACTTAGTGACGGAGATAGTATTATTTATGAAAATATATTTTAAATTTTATAGGATGATAATATAATATTAAAAACTATAAATATACTTTTATAAATTTGAAAGTAACGTAACGCTTTAGATTATTTACAATTATTTAATAGAACATATCATGTGAACAAAATATTTAATAAACGTTGAAGAAATCACCTTAAATAGGAGTAAAACATAGAGAAGAGCTCCTTATTCGGTACTTCTTTTATGTTTTACTCATATTTACTGTGATTTCTTTAACAATATTAAGCATTTTATTTACATGATACTCTTCTAAATAGAGAGGGCTAAATGAGGTTTGCACGCATTAGGGTAGTATTTATAGTTATGTGGTTTCGTGTTTTGTAATTTAATTAACATACCTTAATAAAAATACCCTTCTAGGGCTAACTTACTCCGATTTTATAGCCGTTTGCATCGTTGGATTCGTCTTGTCGAACCATACACAATGTTATGATTCTTATAATTTATTAACGAATATTTATAATTAACTTTGAGTATGTCTAAGTAATTAATTAATTGTTTTTAATTAATTAAATCTGATAGGTCAGATTTTGAGACCTTACATTAAAATTTTCCCTGAGTATATTTTTATTTTTTATTGACATTAACACTAAAAATATAGAATAAACATATATTTCATTTCACTATATCATAAAATCATATGAAACTTATTCAAAGTATTATTATAAATGAAGTGAAAACAATATAATATCAAGAAAGAATATTCTAATAAAAGCGAAAATCGATATTTCACAGTTAAAATTTTTCATGATTGAATCTATTCATATTTTGATTAAAATTGTTGCATGATTCAAGTAACCAATAGGTGGCGGATGATTTTTTAAATATTCGTTAAATTGAACTTGTTCCTTGGCTTGAGTGGTAAGAAGTCCACTTTCTAAGATTATATTTGCGAGAAAATTCTTTCAGGTTCGAGCTCTACCAGAAGCGAAAGTATTGATTGTTTGTGTGTCATTAAGTTAAGAATAATGTGTACAAATACTACCTTGTACCATTATGATCAACAAAAATTGATTTTTTTTTTACAATTTTTGACAAAAATTGTGGCAAAAATATACTCCCTGAAGTCTTGCTCCTTAGTTGACTTGGACCATTCTGATTGATTTTCCGCACTCTCGTTCCGTACATTCACCGCCAAATTGGCTGGAAGAAGACGCCATAGAATCATATCATCGTATCGCAGCGGCTTGAGGGTGAGTTGTTACTGTTTCTGTGCTTTAATTTGTTCTTCATCACTCCAGTGTGGCGTCGAAGAGAAGGGTTTGTATGCTGTTTATTTTTTCTCCTCCTCCATCCATATTCTTTTTCTTCTCATCCATTGCCATCCAGATCGCCTCCTTCCAGATCGCCACCACCCCACATCGCCGCCCCCCATCCAAATCGCCGCCTCCACCATCCCAATCCCCGCATCCATCTCAATAATCGGCCTCCACCGAGGCAAATTGCGTCACTACCATCCCCGTCTACAAGGTGTTTGATAAAATGTTTGAAAGACGATTTGATTTTCTAGGTGTTCATTTTCCAGAATTGAGACAAACGAAAATAGATACTTTTCAACTTTTAGCCAAACACCAGAGAAGTAAAATGACTTCAGAAAAATAACTCATTTTAGAGAAGTTATTTTCCAGAATTTATTTTCTTGATTTCCAAAGGGACCCTTAGTTATTTAGTAATTTTAAAACTTGATTTTTTTTTAATTAGTAAGAGTAATCCTGAGTAAGGGAAACATTGTTATAATCATATATCTCGCAAAACACACAGTTGCAGAGTATAAATGGTTACAATTCGATCAGTCTAGTTGCAGAAGAAAAAATATGGATGTTCAAAACTCACATGTTGAGGCAATCACTTTAGTTTAAATTTGGACTCTAAAACCATGTTATTCAGGAGGTTTTAAAACTTTGGCTATCGTTAGTCTTTGTTTCAAAATTTCATCCATTTTGTAAGATGATATGCTTTAATTTCATGATAAAAGTCCTTCAAATTGCCAGGTTAAAGTCTGCAGATAACATTTTGGGCAGTATGTATGAACTATGGAGTTTATCATATACTTAGGGATACCCACTAGAGTCACGCCTTGCTGTGGCGTTGTGATTACTATTAGTATGGAGCAAAGAGTAAAACATGCACAACTAATTGTAATTGGGACAAATATAGTATATTTATAAAGGGGTATTATGATAATATGTACTCCCTCTGCCCCAAATTGACTACCCGCTTTCTTTTTCTATCCATCCCAAAATGAGCTTCACACTTTCCCCATTTCTTTTAAATGAAAGGAATACGTGACTATAAATATTTCTCAGTCTTCAAACAACTTCTAACCATACACTAACTTTTCAACATTTTTATTAAACTCCGTCAAGTCGAAGTGGGAAATTGTTTTTGGGACAAAAAGTTTATGATTACCTATCTCAGTTTACTTCATCTAAGCAATACTTCGTAACTACCTTCATTTACCTCATAACTATCCACTACGCGAATAAAAAAAAAACACCTCCCCAAACCTACTTCAAGCTACATGCCTTTAGCTACCTTTAGCTACCTTTATTTACATACCTTTAATTGCCAGTGTGGACAGAAAGGATTGCCAATGACGATCACCTTAGACTCTTGCAAAGATGTTTTAGCTACAAATTGCAACATAGATTTCACCTAGAAATTACTACAACGATGAGAGACGAGAGATACACCGCTCTCTTAAGCTCCTCCAGTAATACTCTATTTGTCATTTATGTGCAATCATGGAATTTGTATTAATGTCAAATTATCAAATTACGGGTGTTCTTTTATTGTTTGGTTTTACATCCTTAAAAGGAGTCATATTCATTTTTGTAGTCGTAGTCATTTGTGTTATCATGAAAACTAACACAGATTGTTCAATATGCTTTGTTGTGGTGATTTTTAAGGTTAAACACGAGAACCCAGTTTAGATTATTCCGCTGTTGGCATCAAGAAAAAGTAGAAAGAATATGCTTTCAAAGTTGAAGTTTATCCCACGTGACCAACTACACGAGGTATATATCAAATTTGTCTAGTTTATGCTTTTCAAATTTATCTAAGCTTGTGTGCTCTATTTCATCGTCCTTAATTTATCAACCATCGCATATGTATATCTTTTTCCCAATATCGTGTTATTTGGTGCATCAGCTTTTCATCATCATCCTCATCATCATAGTTTTGGCTTATGAACCATGATCAATCTCATTCTGCTGGTGTTGTGTTAATTTGGTGTCAGGAAAAGAATAAGGACTCAGACGATTCCCAGAAACATAGACAAAAATCTGGTCATAAAAGGACAAAGGATAGAAAGAAGAAGCGTTCTTATTGTAGTTCAGATGATGATCTTGAAAGAGTAAAAACAAAATCAAGGAAAAAGAAGTGGTATGATTCAGATAAGGATATTTCCTCTCATTCAGATGGTAGTAATAGTGCTTCAGATATTTCTGAGAAAAAGCAAAATCATACTAGTAGGAATAAAAGCCAGAAAAGAAAACACAGAAGGAGGTCAGATGATGATGCTAGAGGCTGTTCCAAGATTAAAGAAAGAAGTCAAAGAAAAGATGTTTCCTCTGATGGGTCTTCATCTGATGAAGCTGGCGGTAAACCCGATAATGAAAGTGTAAGGAAAGAAATGGGGTTGGAGTGGATGCTCAGGCCTGCGGAGAGCTCAGAGAAGGCCCGGAAAACTGCTGACAGTAAACTTGAAGAAAATCTTGCTCTACCTCAAACTCAGGAGGTATGTTTTTGCTACATGCTTGGTACTGTTGTTTTTGAATGGTCATACATTCATACTGAAATGCCAATTTTCTAACACTTAATCAAAAGTGGATTAGGTCTGCTTTTTATAATGATTCATTGAGTCTGATTAGAATCACTATCACTTTGAAGCGAATTGTAGATCGTCCATGGCATTGCGCTCCCTCTCCCTCCCAGTTTTTTTTCACTTTCAAAGGTGCCTCTTAGGTGCTAATCCCCCTTACATGAAAAGTGCTCTCTTCTATTGCCATCTCCCCAAAGTGGATTGATGCTGTATTAGTTGTCGAGATGATAGGCCAGTTCTAAACTTCTCAATGAGGCCTGCTGTGATGATTTATTTTCATATGTGCAGTTGGATTAACATATCTTTTGTTTTGTTCCTTGTCCAGACTAGAACAGTAAATCCACGAGAACTAAATCCATATCTGAAAAATAATGGAAGTGGTTATCCTGAAGATTCCGAAGGAAACAAGGCTGGTGTTGAACAATTTTTGTCATCTGCAGTTGTTGGTGATGGAGGTGCAAGCTGGAGGCTAAAATCTTTAAAGCGAGCTCAAGAACAAGCGGCTCGTGAAGGACGAAAGCTAGACGAGGTAGGTACTCATGGATTGCTAATATAATTTTTTCAGTAGTGTCTTGCATCCAATTAACAATGAAGTAGGTGTGATTTCTTAACAGGTAGTTGAAGAGCGGTGGAGCTCACTTAACCATCTGGCTGTTTCTGTTGCATCCCATAAAGCTGCCCCCACCCATGCTCATCTTCATGCCATCAAAAGTAGGAGACAAGGTTTAAAGGAGAATGAAATTGCAGACAATCCTGAAAAGGGATCTCTTGAGAAGGTTATTCTCTAACAGATATTCTTCATTTTATATTGTGAGTTGCAATTTAAGCCACACAAGTGATTAATTTGACATTTATTCCATACTTTAAATCTATATTTATTTTTGGTTGGCCTCATGAATGTTTGGTGGTTGTGTCAAGTACACACTCATTCTGCACATATATATCATCTGAGTTTGTTCTCAAGTCCTCATGTAATTGTAGTTGCCCAAAAAATGACCTGTTTCAATTCTTTCACATAAAAAAGCCTCATTAAAACAGTGTCTTTTCATATAAGTTGAGCTTGTCTTGGTTGTGAACAAGTGCTTTATAATGTATGGCTCAATTTCTTAAAGTGCAACATAGCCGGTGTGTACATTTCTTATGCTTGCTTTCATGTCCAGATTTTGAATGCACTCTGTCGGCAAATTTTCTACACATTCAAATGGTTTCATTTCTTGTGATGAGTACTTGTGTTCTAGTGGAGTTTCTTTGCTGCATGCCCATTGCGTACTATTAATTGGGTTCATTTTGACGGCCCTTTTCTCGAGTCTTAACCAAGTGTTGTTCTGTTCGTGACATCACGTGTCACGCTCTTATATTAAAATTTAGCAAGTGCTCTCTTTAAAGTTAATTTCCAGAGGTCACATATTTCTGTCATGGTGCTCAATCGAATCTTGTAATGTATGTAACGGTCCGCCAGGTGAAGGTTTGGAGGGTTTTGATTCAGTTACACTGCTTAGTGCAGCAGATGCATGTGGGGAGTTGGGTCTATGTGGACACGATTGGTTTGTGGAGTCATGAAGTGTGGTGCTTGCTTTGATTCTATTGGTTGTGTATCCATTCTGGTTTCTGTGTTAGACATAGCTAGTCTCTCTGTTTCAAAGCAAATTGATATAATAATGTCTCTCTGTTTCTATTAAAATTGATATAAGAATATAAGGTGAGCTGTTCTGATGATGGTCCTAGAGTTCCTATCAGGAGCACTCAGCAGATGCTCATGATTTATGGACATATCTTACTATGATAGTGAACATATTATGTTAATTAGTGAGCATGAACCACTAAAATCAGATGCATGTGCAACAAGTGAGCCACCTGATTTGCTGACTTTCTAACCACTAACCATGAAAGAGAAGAAAACTTTGTGCTCAGCACCATACAATCATAAATAATCCCTGTAAAATACGATAAATCCTGATTGTTCACCTGTAGAGCTTGAAACAGTCTCTGCTTGTCCATCTCTACTAGTATCTTTTGTCGCCCGTGCATCATCTTTATCCACTTGAGCGCCTCCCTGACCCTCATTGCCTCTGCCACAAATGCCTCCACCTTCCCCAGTCCTCTATATGTCCCGCAAAGGAAGCCACCTCCCGCATCCCGCACCACCATTCCCACTGAAGCTTACTTGGTATTCTAATTAAATCCCACATCCGTGTTGCACTTAACAGCATTCCCCTTCGGTGGTCACCATCTCATACCACTCTCGGCTATGATCCCCTCCTGTCCAGTAAAATCCTTGTTTGCCTTCACCCACTCTTCGTGCCATCAGGTTTCCTTGGACACCAACGTTGCAGCGGCCATACTTATACGACCAGATTCATGATTATAATTAAGAAATATAGAAATTATGAAAGCAGCCTTTGATCGCTGCCTGTCATCCTGTGCCTCTTTGCCCACCGTGTTTCCATGTTGCCTCCTCATTGTGTTTCCATATTGCCTTTCTTTTGTTTTGATTCCTAATAAGCATCACCCAAACTTCAATAACATACATATTTACTTATCCTGTCCAGAGGTTGCACAATATGCCAACTCTCTGCCTCTCTACGAACACTAAATTCTCAAATTTCCTAGCTCTCTCAGAACTTTATTTTCGCAATTGGTATGGTAGTGTCAAAAATCTCAATACAAGTCTGAACTAATGACTGGTTAATACTTAATATTTATATTTTATGATTTAGTGGATAATTTGTTATCTCCCAAGTTTCAGCTATTTTTTTTTATAAATGACAAGTACTCGGTATTTTTAAAACAATGTTTTGCAATGGTATATTGGAAGTGCAAGAGAAGGGAGACTAGAAGGCATAGTATAGCATTA
>OOIL02006685.1:167853-195710 GCA_900332095.2 Cuscuta campestris
GATCATTTTCAAATTGATCATATTTTTTCCCAGCATTTGACCGTCCCATCTCATTTTTTTGCAGTGGATCTATAATCTATTTCAATATTCTGAATTCATCAGCTGTATTTTGTTGATCTTACTAATGATAGTGATCAGATATCCTATTAAAATTCATAGCCATAAACTTAGTGCGGTGTTTTGAGATAGAAGGTCGTTGATTTTAAAAGTTTTAAATTGTCTTCCATTTTGTTAACTTTCTATTGTTTTCTCCAAACAGAAAGAAGCTGAAGAAATGAAAGCAAAACAAGGTGCTTGTGATGGTAAAGGTGATGAGTCCCATAGTCGTCGTATTGATGGAAGCACAAGCAGGTATTATGCATCTGTAAAGAACCAGTCTTAACCTTTGTTCTTCGTGTATACATGTAGGAATATATTTGTGATTTGCAAAAATAAGAGCATACAAATGAACTTTTTTATTCTAAGTGCGTGTGTGCATGATGGTGACCCGTAGTGCACCTTTTCTAAATGTGGGGGCGTTTGGCTCCGGGGTGTGCGCCTGTGTGCATCTGCATTGCTTATCATTCGGTAGAAGTTTGCCTAACTTTCATGGAATATATCATAGGTATATTGTGCATGAGCTGTCCAGTAAACAGAAGAAGAAAGAGGAGGATGCTGACATGCATTTGGCTCACAAGATTGTGCGACACCAACAATATAGTATATCTAGTCGGGCAGATGATGAATATGACTATGATGATGTTCCAATGAAAAAGAGCCGGAAGAGAGTAGGGGAAACTGACTGTAAATCTGCCAAGATAACTAGCTATGCACAGGGCATAGTGACTCAACAGGAGCGCTGTCAATTCTGCTTCGAGAACCCTAAAAGGCCAAAACATTTGGTTGTGGCCATTGCAAATTTCACTTACTTATCAATACCACCGTGGCAGCAAGTTATCCCTGGTCATTGTTGCATTTTAACTCTGCAGGTAAATATTTATTCTAAATTTTTTATCTTTACGTTATCTCCCATTTACTACTGTGAACGTAGTGATGTCTCTCTCCCTGTGTGTGTGCGCGTGTAATTTGGTTGTATTGAATGGTGGTAAATATAAAGGTGAATAACTACTTTTACATAAATACTAATTAATGAATCAATAAGTAAACATTTTCACTAAAATTATGTCCTATTGTCAAGTTGTTTTCTGTTATCCCATACACAACCTTTGAGTTTTACCAATGTTTTTCTGTTCTCAGATATAATGTCGTTTTTTAAAATTTGGACAGCACGAATCAGCTACAAGATCTGTTGATGACAACGTGTGGGAGGAATTCCGAAACTTCAAGAAATGCCTTATTATGATATTTGCACAACAAGAAAAGGATTGTGTGTTCCTTGAAACTGTCATGGGACTGGCGAAACAGAGACGTCATTGCTTAGTTGAGTGCATCCCTATACCGCGAGATGTTGGGAAGCAGGCACCATTATATTATAAAAAGGTTTGGCAATCTTTAAGTTTTGTGCTAGTAATTTACTTTGAGGTTTCTCTTTGTTGGAATAAAGATCAGTGTTCTTAAAAGGGCTAGACATTCTTTAGGAGGTAGACTAGATTCTAGCACCTAGGCTGTTATATCTCATTATCTCAGCTCCGGGTGTAACGGTATTAAGTTCAAACTCAAGAAACAAAGTTCTTCGATTCTCAGGATAGAAGGATAATCGATTATCTAGTCTAGATAATCGATTATTTGCTAGTTCAGTTTCTTGGATTTTCAGGATGGGCTAATAGTCGATTATCGGTATGGTGATAATCAATTATAGAGGACTGCAGGAGTTTCCCTTGATGTATGATAATCGATTGCCGAGGGTGATAATCGATTAACGACGCACGCAGGTGTTTTGACGGAGGATTGATAATCGATTGTTAACAAGGATAATCGATTATTTTGGCAGATTTCTGGGAACGAAATGATGGTGTTTGTGTGGGGAAAGGCTGGAAAAATATGGGGATGATGAAGGAGTTCTTTTGGTATTTTTAATATAAGGAAAGAAAGGAGATTAAGGATAGAAATGGTGGGAAGAGAAATGGATAGAAAGTAATGATGGATAAACCAAGTTGGTGTTTAAGAGATATTACACACTCTTAGCCTCACTTGGGGTTTGAATCTAGAATTTAATTAAGATATGACACACTTAATCAAATATCTAGAACCTAAAACTCACACTTAAGATAACCACTCTTAAGATATAGAATTAGGAATTTGGCTAAAATAGCATCACACTATTTTAATAATACTCAAAGAGTAAAAGATTTATAATATTCAAAAGTTGTGTTACAATGGCCATAAGGCCTGATTATATATAGGCAGGGGAAGGGGGAAGAAATACACAATACATTGAATGTAGACATAAGGAAACTTCCTATCTTCTTCTCCTAAATCAATAGCATGACCTCCACTTGTTGTTGTCCCTTTGGTGGGTAGAAAATCAGGGATAAGTTGTACTTGTGTGGATGGTGTTTTGGCCAGTAGTGAATGGTAAGGATAGGTGAATGTATCTCACTTATTTGATTGGGTTTTGGGGGAAATAATTATGGACAGGGAAAGGGTTAAATGAGGGAGATGGGCTGGCTGTTTTAGAGGCATTTCTTAGGCAGGATATGGGGGAGACGAAGGAGGGTGGATTGGTGTGTGTGTGGGTCAATGTGTCTTGGATTTTAGTGGCTGTTTATTTAGCCTAGTTGAGGGACACAATGGGGGGTTTTTGACAGGTTATTTTCGGCCAGTATATGGGGGTAAGGGAGTGCTTATTTAGGCTATTATTAGGAGTGGTTTTGGCCTTAAGGGTGTAAATTTAATGGAAGGACAATTGTGGGGTTCAAAGGGTGTGGTGGTGTGTTGGGTTGTGAGGTATATTTGGCCAGGGAATGAAAGGAAGGGAGAGAAGGTTTCATTTGTTTATTAAAAGGCTTAAAAGAAGGAAAATAACAACAAAAAAAAAGGTTTTGGTTTCTTATTATTGACCAGGGATTAAAATATATGGTAAAGGCTTTATTTTGGGATAAAAGAAGAGATAAAAGACTTTTGGATATGTTGGGAGGAGTTGGGATTTTTGGTGGAGCCATCCAGGGATTTAACATAGGCGCATTTGGGTGGTGATTAATCTAGGCCTAGGCGGCTGGGGATGTCTGGAACGCCTAGGTGGGGGCCTAGGTGGAGCTCAGCGGGAATTTTTAGAGCATCGATGAGGAATGAAGTTTCCTCTATCATACTCCCTCTGTCCGGATTTAGTTTTCCACTTTATAAAAAGTTCCTTTTTAAAAATGAGTTTAAAATGTCAATTAAGTCCTTCAAATGAGTTTGCCACTCATTTATGTCAACAAAGTTGTTGCCCTATCTCTAGTATATTTTAGAAAATTCATCATAATTTCTTTATTGAATATGGAAAGTGGACCACTAATTCCGGATGGATCAAAACAAGAAAGTGGACAACTGAATTTGGACGGAGGGAGTATGTTTTAACAAAGTTCAACCTGTAGTTTTATATTGATGGCTTAGAAACTGGGATTTTGAAAGTGTCTTGAGTAGAAAATATTGATGTCACCCAACTATTATTAGTATGGATTTCAAATTATTATTATTATTATTATTATTGTTGTTGTTGTTGTTGTTGTTGTTGGTGTTGTTGTTGTTGTTGTTGTTGTTGTTGTTATTATTATTATTATTATTATAAATGTGAAAGGGTGTGACTAAATTCACACCCTAAATGGCTAAATCCTACTCTTTTCGTCCAAATTTGCTAAATCCACTCTAGATGACAGATATCAAATTTATGAGTGTGAGAGTGGTTTATCAAATTCAGAGGAAGGAATGGATTTAGCCTTTTTTGGAGTGGATTTAGTGTCACCACAATGCGAAATCTAATGTTGGAAATAAAGCTGATGAACACTCTGATAGTTGGATTTCATACTTCTCAAATAGCAGGATACACAAAAATATACTCCGTATAAGAAGCTAAGTCCTATTTAGTCAAGGTATAACATCATGGGTGCTTACCTCATGAGCATGACCTCGTCACTCTAGAAGAGTCCTACACCATTTACAACTATTACACCATAAAAATAAAGTTAAAGTCATGTTTAAAAGATAAAGATAGAAGTTTCTTTCTGGTGTTGGACTGTAAGTTAGGATATTGGGACAAAAAATGGTCTCGAACTTGTAGAGCTCTATTATGTCTTGCTTGATTCATGCTTTTTATTCAGATAGAAGGGTCTTCAGAACAAGCTAACCAACAAATTTGATTTCAGGCCATTGACGAGGCAGAAGACGAATGGAGCCAACACAACGCGAAGAAGCTAATTGACACAAGTGTGAAAGGGTTGCGGGCTTCAATCCCCAAGGACTTCCCGTACTTCCACGTGGAGTTTGGTCTGGACCGGGGGTTCGTCCACGTCATCGACGATGAGAAAGATTTCAAAAGCAGTTTTGGTCTGAATGTGATCAGAGGCATGCTGAAGCTGCCCCCAGAGGATATGCACCGCAGTAGGAGACACGAATCTGTGGAGGCACAGAAACATGCTGTTGCAAGTTTTGCCAAACTTTGGGAGCCTTTCAACTGGACAAACCAACTCCGATAACATGTGATGTCTCTCGCTACAGCTCCTTCATCTTCTTTTCCATGAATCTGTAACTGTAAAACAATTTTGCACCACTTGTTATCAGCATTGTGAAAATGAATGTACGAAAATGATTTGTTTCATACTCCATCTGTCCCAGTTTAAGTTGTCTTGGTCAAATGTTAACCACGTTTTTTATCCATTTTCGTTACTCATTTGAGAAATTAGTATAGTTTTATTACTTCTTGTTTTGTTGAATTTTTAATGTACTTTTCTACTCCCTCCGTCCCAATTTATAGTGACTTTTGGGTTATGATGTTTGACTGAAATTATTTTCAAATCATTTTATATGACAAATGGTAGAGTTAAAAAAATAAAATTACAGATTAAAATACTACATCAAAAGATTTACAAAACTAGTAGTGACAATAGTACTTTATTTTATCAAATTGCTAACGAAAATAGAGAAAGAAAATGAATGAAGTTTAATCTTGTGAATTATGAACATGCACTATAAAGAAGTAATATATAAATTTATTTTTTTAATTCCATCCCAATTTTGAATAAATTAAATTAAAAATAACTTTAGTAGTCAAGTCTCGTAAACAACAAGAACTCTTTTTGGGATGGTGGGAGAAATTAATATCTGCATTTAGGTTCAGACTATGGACATTCAAGTAAGATGGTAAATGTGAAAAAGATAAATTTGACTTGTAAATGACGGTTGAGAGAGGCACTCGGATATGATTTAAGGCTAATTTTGCATCCCTTCCAAGTGATCCCTGCATAACTCTATTTCGTCCTCCCTATATTTCCATGCCTAGCAGTCACCAACATGGGTTAGAAATAATTCTAAAAGAGTGAACATTTTTCAAAAGTATTTTCAACGAGTGTAAAACGTACGAAGTAGTTGGTAAGTGTTATTTGTAAATAGGTTGGGTTAATGCTCACTCTCTTAGAGTGACCACAGAGGACACTGAATAGCTACGATGTTCTCTTTGTAAAATTGATAGTTTCTATTTCAGTAACCCCCATAAAACCCCCATCCATTCCTGATTCCAACCCATCCACCCACCCACATCAATTGTACCTTGCAAGTTTATGAAGATTTTAGTAATAAAACACACACTTTAGGGAAAAAGTATAAGACTAAAGTGAGAAAAAACATGCAGTTTTTGTACCGAGTATACATAGGACGTAAATACGGGTTCTTCATAATTATTAGGGTGTTGCTAAATCCAGCCCCCAAAATGGCTATATCCACACCTTTTACCAATATTTGCTATATCCACATCCATTAATATAAAGTTTATATTGGTGTGGATTTAGCAAATTTATGTGAAAGGGGTGGATATAGCCATTTTTGGGGTGGATTTAGCATCACCCTAATTATTATTATTATTATTATTATTATTATTATTATGGTTTCAAGAAAGGGATTCTGAAGTACAATGGCAGCAAAACACTCCATTTCTCGTCTTGGAATACATGTTTGGACTTGGTCTCCATGCCAAAGAGAGGGCAATCTTGGAATCATTGGTGCAAATGTGTGGCTCTTTGGACCTTGCCTGCACCTCTACTACATACCTGACCTGGTAAACAGAACACAATAGAAAACTGACTTCCAAAGGCTTCTATTCCCTTGTGGACTCAAATCACAGACAAAGACTATCAATCACATACAAATGCATTTTAACAACATACTCTATCTCTTCCAATTTAGTTGTCCATTTTTTTTCATTTTTAAGGCGTCCCAAATTCATTGCCAATTTCTTCCCATACTTAGTAAACAAGTCAATGAAACTTATATACTCTTCCCTCCCACAAAATAAAGTCACTCTTTGACTTCACAAAGGTTGAAGAAAAGTGTTCAAAAGTAGGAAGTGTGGGATTAGATTTTGTTAGCCACAAATTCTTTTCCCCAAAAGGAAACTTCAGAAATGTGACTTTAAAGAAATACTCCATCCCATATTTAACTACTCAGTTATAATTTCATGCAGTTCAAGAAAAAATGAACTTGAGCGGTTGAAATTTATGAACATGGGATAGAAAAAATCCGAACACAATTCATTTCTTAAAGGGAACACAAGCTTTAATTTGGGACGTTCATAAAAAGAAAGTGGGAAAATAAATATGGGATGGATGGGGTAATGAGTAAAACAACTTTTTTCTATTTTCTAGCAGATCAATTCTCATTTCTCAGGAAATGACATTATTCGGAAAAGTATTAACCTTAAAACAAATTCGCACGGGGAAAAGGCAAGGTGCAAAGCATCAAAATCAACATTACACATTCGATTTAAGACAGACCTTATTTCTTTGAAGGTGAAGATGGCGTTCTCTTTGAAACAGACGCTTCAGTCTCTGCGTTAGTCTTTGCCAATGTTTCTGCAGATGGAGGCACATAAACTCTTGCTCTCTTCAAAATTTCACCAACAATCCAGTGCTTATGCCTGCTCAGAGGTCTAGAAGGATCCAACTTGACCTGTAATATCGGTTTCATGTAAAAAAAATCATCTTTTTTTGCTTTCCCTACACGTTTACAAATAGGTGCATCGAGTGTGACATTGCAAGCAGTTTACAATAAAAAACCGAAAGCAAGGGCTCCACTCATCTCATTGATTTCGAATAATGGCATCAAGGAAAACAGAGATTGGATTCACCTGGTTAAAATAAGAGGATATACTTAACAAATGACGCATTTCAAAGAGATGTTGCTGATCAATGAGATTTATTAAAAAAACATAGCAGAGCACAACATTGTTTAACTGGTTAACTCATGATAAACACATTTAAAGGAGAAAAGCAATCACATCTTCCGGAAAAGGAATAACAATGGAATCTGTGCTCTCGATCTTTGCATCGTGAAATTCTGAGATGTTGCATTTCAAAAAACTAATCTTTCTAAAGTAACATCCAAATCATGCACATTTCAGCACACAATGCTGCCACAATTCTTCCCAAAAAAACATAGCGAATCGGGGAATTGTGGAAACACTTTACATGATCTTCCCCATTTCAATGCACTAGGCTACCACAAATCTGCCAAATATAAACAAACAAAATGAATCGGAGACAATGTCTCCAAACTCATCACGCATCATTTACCATAGAATTCAAAAATGAATAGATAAATTAAAGCTCTAGCTCTACCCAACACAGACGAATTTCCAAGTAAAAAAATGGCAATATTATGGTTTAGAAAAAGGATGAAAGAGAACGAACGCGATCGCCAATGTTGCACTCGTTCTTCTCGTCGTGGGCCATGAACTTGGAGGTGCGCTTTACGTAGCGATTGTAGATCTTGTGGTGAAAGAGGCGGTCGACGGCCACCACTACCGACTTCTGCATCTTATTCGACACTACAACCCCCACCATCGGCTTCATCTTCCTTGCTTGCCTGAAAACCTAACCCCCTTTGCACCTCACGCCAATGAGGATTCCACGACGTCGTGCTTCTTCTTGGTGTGGCAAGCGCTTCACTTGTCGTCGCTATTTGGACTTTGGACTACTCTGCCAAACAAAGAAAAACAAAGTAATTACCTATGCAATTGCACAATTATGTACTCTTCTCATTAAAAGAGGTTCATACGTGTTAAATATTCCAGATATAACTCTTCAAATAAATTAGAAGAGTTTGTTATAATTTCTAGTTAGACTTTGATCTCCTAGTGTTTTCTTCAGTGCATTTCTTTTTTGTGTGGCTCTCATACCCATTAGTATATGTACAACATTATAATCTCAACCTCTTAAACGCGTGGGTGGAACTCAAACAATGGAAATTGACTTTTCCTTATTTTTAAAGGAGGTTGGCTATGGGGCAGATTTGTCCAAAAAACCCTCACAAAAAATGCTTACACATGAGAAATGTGAAGATTAAATCCAAACAGAGAAAAAGGGGAGGGTGTTTTTGTCCAAACATACATGAATGTGAGAAATGGGAAGATTAGATCTCGACGGAGAAAGGAGAAGATTAAATCCAAACGGAGGAAGTATTAGCAAACATCTAACTGCAGATCAAATAAGCTAAACTAATCAACCATTCAGGATAGTCATTCAGAATAGCTGACACAAAACATCCAACTTCCAAACAAGGCCATAGTATGGGTTCCTTCCATAAGTTGATAATGAGTATTTAGCATGCCATGGATGATGGAACCAACAACAACAACAACAACAACCCAGTTGGATGATGGAACCAACAAATGTAAGAAATTAGTTTAGATTGGGATGGAATATTTTGATGCAAGATGGGATTGTCTTCTGTTTTCTTGCGGATATACCACTAAACCAGGAGTCAAGCAGTTCCTTATACTGAACTTTATTTTAGACTCATTTTTTTCAACAAATTTATATTATGCGGTTCATAATTTGGGTTGCAAGGGTGTTATACTGTCTCTGCATATTGCAAATTGATCATCTCACAGTGAGCTTAGTTAGGCAGTACGGAATATATAAGAGAGAGAGCAGCCGATTGCAAGATCGATGTCTAAACATCACATGCTAGAACTTATAAGATCTGAATTCATAAGAATTAGCAAAATGCTCAAATAAAATGAAAAAAAAATCACACATTAATTCCTAAAATTGAAAATTATTAGTAGTTGCTTACCTTTTAGATTGGAGACTTGAGAGTGGAGAACGAATGACTTGGCCGGTGGTGGAAGTGGCGGTGGAACGACACAGTGTGGCCGGCGGCGGAGGGACGACTGAGGCTGGGGTTTGGACTCTCTAGCTGCGCTGCCTTCTTTCGAACGATTGAGGGTTGGGACTTGGGACCAAGTTTTATCCTTTTTCCTTTTACCCTCCTCGGCCTGTATTTTATTGGCAAGGCATTTGGTTCAGGACTTTGAGGAGTAAGGGGCTGCTTGTTTCAGCCTCTTAATGGTTCAGACTGAATGGTTCATCACTTAATGGTTCAGACCGTTTGTTTCAGCCTCTTAATGGTTCAGATGTCTGAATGGTTAAAAGATTTGCCTCTGAATGGTTAAGTATTATACAGAGTCTGAATGGTTAAGACCTCTTATCTGAATTGATCAGACATTTGCCTCTGAATAGTTAAGCAATATACTAGCTCTTAATGGTTCAGACCTCTTACTGGTTCAGCACTTAATGGTTCAGATCTCTTACTGGTTCAGCACTTACCGATTCAGAAGTTGCCAAACAGCCCCTAAGCATGGTACGGTATGGTACGGTATTTAGCTTGTACCGATACCGTACCAAATATTTCGGTTCAGTATGGGATTTTACTCAGTACCGATCCCGATCTCAAAATATCGGTTCGGTATGGTTCGAGATGATTCGGTATCGGTTTCGATACAAATCGGGATGAATATACATACCTACTTTACACCTTAAAATTTAGCAATGCCCATTTATTTTTGAAAATTAAAAGTGAATTTAAATAAAAAATATAAAAAATTAAAAAAATGAATATTTAAATGGAAGATATGCGTATCAAAACTTAGTTTTTATTTCACAAACTAAAAAAATGAACGACAACAAAGGAGTATTTCAAATCTTTGTGAATACGTTTATGTTCATACACAAAAACTAAAACCCAAATAAAATTATAATTTACACATAATAGAACTTGAACCAGTTTTTTAAAAAATTATTATTTAGTGAAGGAATATAAAAATAGTATATTACTCCGGGGTATTATTTTTTATAATATTTTAGTATATATGTTTGGTTCGGGATTTTCGGTATGGGACGTCACCTCTTATCGTTCCCAAATACCATACCGATCATTCGGTTCGGTACGGTTCGGTTCCTTCTAGGTACATTTTTGGTTCGATATTTTTCGATTTGATATTCTCGGTTTTTTTAGGAAATTTCGGTATCAGTTCGGTACATGTTCACCCCTAATTTGGTTAGTATAGATATCCTACTAACTATTTTGGTTCGGGATGAGCTAGCAAGGCATGGTTTGATATATTCGATTTCATGAGATACCGGAGTAATATATATCTACCTAGTTTACACTTTGGAATGTACAAGACTTTTTATTTTATAAAAATTAAAAGTACATTCAAATAAAGAAAGATAAACAATTAAAAAGTGAATAATAAAATGTAAAAGTACTTATAAAACTTGGTTTAACTTTTACTTCATACTTCACAAACGAAAGAGAATAAATGATAACAAAATAGCATTTCAAATGTTTGTTAATTTTTTTATATTCATCTACACAGAATTAAAAGTCGAATAAATGATTATATAAATAAAAGATTATTTGTAATTCATCTACGCTTGAACCAACTTTTTAAAATTAATTTGTTTTCAAATGAAGATATATAAAAACATTGTTATTTTTATAACATATTTGTATATATGTTCGGTGCAAAATTTTTCAATATGAGAAGTTATCTCAAATCGATCCCAAATAATGGACCGACCACAACGGTATAATTCTTGAATTTTTAGTTTTAAGATATAGAAAACATAAGTTAAGAAAGTACTTCAAAAATATTTTTTAATTATGTGATTAAAATAATTACTTTTTTTAACAATTTAAGCAATACCAAACATCTCGAACCAAGATTTGCTAAATTTAGAAAAATTAATCTAAATAGGACTAAAACACATAGAATGTATCAAAAATAAGAATTTTATGTTTTTATTTCTAAATTGGAATTCACATTGCAATAATATGTTATTATACACATGTATTTTACCTATTGTATATGATCATCATGATTGTAATGTAAATATATTTAACTTTTATTTCAAAAAAAAATATAAATTTTTTATTTTTGTATATTTTAAATATTTTAAATAACCCGTAATGAACGATGAAGTTGGCTTTGTAGCACTAAACCTGGGTTAGGTATAAAACCAACCGTTACGACCGTGCAAAGAATGTGGCGGCAGATCTCAAGAATGAGATTAGGGTTTTTTTCTTGGGTGGTTGATCCCTTCTGCGAGCCTATTTCCTAAAGAGTTTATAATCAACAGCCCTCTCTCTCTCGTTGAAAACAACGGATTACACCGTGTTTGTGTGTGTATGTATATATGTATGTATACGTGTGTGTGTATGCGCGCGCAGCTCACACATACCCGCGATTTCAAAGTTCTTGGGTGCATACCGCCGCCGCCGCCGCCGGCGATGATGGCTGCAGTGGGGCTGTTATGGCATTCAATTTCTTCTGGAGCCGATGGATCGGGCACTGCGGTTAACCTAGCCGTATCTTGGCGTGGCAACACTCGAAAGAGAACCTTCCTTTGGTGTGTTTGCAGCCATGGCGGTGTCAGATTATCCCATATATGTCCTTCCATCTGGCTATAGCCTCCATTCTCTTCTTCTGGTCAGATTAGCTTCCAATTCATCGTTCATCTACTTTCAGGTATTTCTTTTTTTCTGCCCTCCAAGACTATATCACCATCTCCAAAACTTGATTAATGCAACAACCAATGAAACGATGATCAATCTTACTTCTGTTTTGGTCCGACTAGTACATCGCTGTTGGTTATTCAATTTTGGGATATTTTGAGGCTGTGATGAGGTTTTCATTATGCTCTACCTAAAAATAAAAAACATATCGTTGAGGCAAGACCTATATTGGCGTGGCATGTGTTTTCTTGCAGCCATAGGTTGTCTCTTCTGTTATTGTGACAGAGAAAATGTAATCTGAGCCTCATGTACCAAGACAATGAAATCAAAGGCGTTTCATCCCATTATCAAACAAAAGTCAAGTTTTTTTGGAGGCTGAGGAATAGTTTTATATCCAATCGAAAGGTTGATCTAAAGGTTACTTAACAGTTTCAATTATCTTGCTATGAAACACAACATACTAGTGGTTTTATCTTAGATGAATATCTGGATTTAGATGTACAACCTATAGAACAGATCATGTTCAAGTAAGGCCGTAGATGAATTTTTAGAGTGGTTGTAAAAAATTCCAAAAATGAAAAATTCTCCGACAGATCTTCTATTTACTCTATATTTTGGAAGATGTGCTTGAAACACCGTTCTTATGATCTGATTTTCATGTTTAAGACTAGTATTAGCCACTGCTCTCTCAGTCTTTTGATTTGATTTTCAAATCTAAGGGGTTGTTTGGCAACTTCTGAACGGGTAAGTGCTGAACCAGTAAGAGGTCTGAACCGGTCTGAACCATTAAGAGCTAGTATATTGCTTAACTATTCAGAGGCAAATGTCTGATCAATTCAGATAAGAGGTCTTAACCATTCAGACTCTGTATAATACTTAACCATTCAGAGGCAAATCTCTTAACCATTCAGACATCTGAACCATTAAGAGGCTGAAACAAACAGCTCCTAAGACAAGTATTAACCAACTTTACATTGTGGTTGATTTGATGTTTATTAAGAGGGTTTAATGTGACACATAGAAAAATGAATGAGTTTCAAGGGTGGTTGCTCCCTTTTTTATGTGTTCAATTCAGCCCTGTGGCTATTCTAGTTGCCAGATTCAAGGGAAGCTTGTAATTCAACACCCCTAAATGGTCATTGATCAATGGTTACAATTAATTCTGTCATTGGTCTTGCAACTATTTCATTGGCTTTATGCAATTGCTATTAATGCCCTTGAGACGGAGGGAGTAGAAAGTGATTTTTCTGGGATAACTAGAATGCCTAAAACCATACTATTCAAACTTGAGGCAGTGATGATCATTTCGTATTATATAATAGAAGTCCGATTATTTCAGGCCACCACTATCTTAGCGTGGCAGTTTTCTTGCAGCCATTATGGTGAAATGTCCTTGTGTTATTTTTGATTGCTAAAATGTAATCTGAGCGACTGAGCCTCATGAAATAAGATGTATTTTTATTAAATGTTCGTGTGATGTATGACATGTACCATCCGCAAACCTCACTATAATACTAAGAGTGTGTTCTCTTCGTGTGATTTGATTAACTTCCATTCTATTCATCTGATCCGATTAGCTTCAATTTTGCTCTATTCATTTCATTTCAGCTGATGATTAATTCAACAACCCTAAACACCAATGATCACTCTTAGTTCTGTTTTGATCCGACTATTATATTGCATATATGCAATTTTGGTTATTTTGAGAGTTGTGACGGGGGTGTACTAGTCATAATACTTCGTATTACAGGAATGCATGCATTGCCGGAATGCTAGTAACCATAATTTTCACTTTTGGGGTTGTGATGATGTTTTTATTATGTTTTATATAAAAATAAAAACATATCTTTGAGGCAAGGCCTATATTGGCGTGGCATTTGTTTTCTGGCAGCCATAGGTTGTCTCTGCTGTTATTCTGAGCCTCATGTACTAAGAGAATGAAATCAAAGGTGTTTCATAACTATATCACATTCTCAAACAAAAATCAAGTTTTTTTGGTGGCTGAGGAATAGTTTTAATCTAACTGAAAGGTTGGTCTAAAGGTTGAGTCTTTAACACTATCCGACAGATCTTCTATTATCTCTATATTTTGGAAGATGTGCCTGAAACACTTTTGGTCAGTTCATGTCCAAGACAAGTATTAGTCACTGCTCTGTTGATTTGATTTTCACATCTAATATGAGGAGAACCTGTTTTTATAGGATACATTATTGCATACCATGACACACAAAGTTAATTCATATGCGGGGTGTCCAGAATACACACCTGAAAGATATTTGGCGAAGAAAAGCAAACACCCGATTTTACATTCTGGCTGATTTGATGTATTCAAGAGGGTTTAATGTAACACAGAAAAGTTCAAGAGTTTCAAGGACAGTTGCTCCCTTTTCTGTGTTCAATTCAGCCCTTTGATTATTCCAATTGCCAAATTCAAGGAGAGCTTGGAATTCAACAGCCCTAAATGGTCATTGATCAACAATTAGAGTTAATTCTAACTTTGCTCTTGTGGCTTTAACATTGCATTTATCCAATTATTATTGATACTATTGTTTCTTTTGAGACAGAGGGAGTATAAAGTTATTTTTTCTGGGATAACAAGAATGCCTAAGTAAGAATGAGGCTGCAGATCTCAAGAATGAGATTATGGTTTCTTCTAGGGTGGTTGATCCCTTTTGCTAGCCCATTTCCGAAAGTGTTTATGATCAACATCCCTCTATCTCTCGTTGGAAACAACAATAACTCCTGTGTGTGTATATATAAGTACGTATTTGTATGTGTTTGTGCGTGCAGTCACATATACCCGCCATTTCAAAGTTTTTGATTGCACCCTGCCGCCGCCAGCGGTGATGGCTGCATAGGGGCTGTGATGGCATTTGACTTCTTCTAGAGCTGATTGATCACGCACTGGGGTTAACCTTGCCGTATCTTGGCGGGGCAGAACCCGTGTTTCGTGTGTTTGCAGCCATGGCGGTGTCAAATTATCCCATGTGCTTTTATATGGCTATAGCCTTCATTCTTTTCATCTAATCTGATTAGTTCCAACTTACCATATAAAATTAGGGTATTTCAATTGTTCAACTTATAATGAGTAGGTAAATAAACCCTATATTTACGCATTGCACTCCATTTCTTACAGTGTGAGAAAGTAGTAAGAACAAACGATACTGCAGATCTCGAGAATGAGATTGGGGTTTTTCTAGGGTGGTTGATCCCTTATGTCAGCTTGTTTCCATAAAAGTTTGTAACCAACAGCCCTCTATCTCTATATATCTATGTATCTATGTATGTATGCATTATGTATGTATGTCTGTGTGCGTGTCTGTGCGTGTGCGTGTGCATGTCTTCAGTTGACATGTAACTCAGTCAAGGTTGAGGGGCGCGAGTGGATATTTGGAGAAAGGAATGAACTTGAAGCATGTGTGTGTGGGATAACTGCACATGCAGTTTACTCATACTCCTGATTTCAAAGTTCTTTGGTGCATATGCTGCCTCAAGCACTGTGGATAACCTAGGTTTTTCTTGGCGGAACAAAACTCCGAAGGGGCCTGCATTTGGTGTGTTTGCAGCCATGGTTATCCCACATATGTGACTCCATTGGGCTCTAGCCTCTTCTTCCACAATTTTCCGCCCTTCCACAGTGAGGTATTTCTTTTCCTACTCTCCAAGTCTACATCTTTAGTATTCTCTGCTGCAGCTTCCGTCCTTATGAAACATTTTTGGGTCAAAGATTTAGGCTTTTCTAGAATGCATAGAGGAGATGATGAGTTTCAATGAGTGGTTGCTCCTCTTCTATATGTTCTTGATTTCAGCCTAAGAATCCTATGGTTAGTCAACAACCCTAAAGATCAATGAAGATTATCTTCTTAGTTCTGTTTTGATCCTATTATTACATCAACCATGCTATGTCCACACCAACTTTGTGATGGAGGGAGCAATAATCTTCATAATACAGAAATCCAAGGATTGCTAGAATGTCTGAAACCATAATATTTACGGGGTATATTTTAGGCTGTGATTATGTTTTTGTTGTGTTTTTTTATAAAAACTAGTATCCTAACCCGTGCAATGCACGGTCAGTAGTTTGAAACAGTTATTAAGATTAATATATTAAATTAATCGTGTATATAAGAAAACAAAGCTAAATTATATGAAATATAAAGATTACATAGATTACATCGTAATGTTGGTTAATAATAGTGGAACAAAGGAGTGAAATTAGAGGTTTGAAATACTTCTATGTAAACTACATTTTTTGTAAACTTTCTCCATTACACATGACAAAAAAGGGGAATCATAATTTCAAATATAATATATGTTACTCCGTAATAAACAATGAAACCGGAATTATAAATATTTTTATTTGGTCTTTTGATTCTCTTTGAACGTCTTGTCTGGGTCGATCGGAGAACTTGGTTCCAGCAATTGTGCAAAACACGGATGACAAAGGAAATAGTCCCAAGAATTTTCAATGCGACCAATGCGAAGACACCTCAAATGACCCCAATGATTTTTGCAATTCCAACACGATTCCATGGCAAGTTCATCATCTTCTAAAAAATCAATAAAAAAATTAATTTAGCTTGATTAAATGGGATCTCATTAATTTTTGTTGGGGGCATATGTACATAAAAAAATTTTAAACAAAACTTTTACCTCATAACAAAAATTAGTAAGGAGCATATGCCCCCAACTCCAATTAGGTGCGTCTGGCACTGAACACAACCTCAGAGAAAAAAGATCGCATGAAGCCAGATCTAAAGACTTCATCTTGAAATTCGAAGTTCTCAACAGGTTTTTTATCTTCTATATGCATCTTACAATTTTTTTCTCCAATTTTTTAAGAATTCAGATATTATCTAGTTTTTGCCAGAATTTAAAGTTAACTTGGATGCATCTTAGTTTTTTTTAAGTGATAAGTCACGAATTGAATCTAAGATGTAGATTGTCTGTATTTTTTTCTAAAAATTAGTCTTTCATATATTTGATTTAAGAAAAAAAGTTGATCCGAAAATATTTTTTACAAATTTATTAAATTTTCATGATAAATTTGATTTAAAAAACTATGGAGTTTATCTGAAATGTAGATTAGGAGTACATTTTAATCTAACATAGGAACTAAATCAAAATGCACATTTGAACTTAGTATTTCTCGAATTTTAAATTCTGATTTCTCACGTTTCAACAGTATAAACGACAATTAATTCCAACATTTCCATTATTTTTTAATTGAAACCTTATATCCATTATAATAATATAAGCAAATATCATTGCAACATATTTGGAATAAGTAAAAGAAACGACATTAAGATAATACTTAGGAAACATAGGATTAAAACCATCTTGGTACAAAATGAGTTTGAACAAAATAAAGAACGGACAAAAGCCAACCGTACATAGCACAAAGTTTTAGTACAAAATTAAAACTGTAATTAAGTACTTGAGAGGACATGATGAGAGATTAGTGCTTGAATTGCATTTTCTAAATTTCCAAAAATCACTTAATCGCCCAGTGCAAAAGCACATTCTCCATCCTTTTTTTGCCTCTCATTTCTCCACCTTGATAGATTTGAGCTTTTTTTCGGACTTGGTTGTTGAAGATTCATCAAACAATCTCCTCTTGATTGAATCATCTAGTTCAATCAATATCTCCTTCGTGGACTTGACGAACTGCTTTCACTCCCAAACATCTCATTTGAACCAATCTATTTTTTTAAACAAAAAACTTCAAAATGTTAATTTTAATCCCTAGCCTGGTATAAGTAACATATAGTGTTTTTTGTACCTTCTCCACAGTTTGACTCAAGTCTTCCACCATGTCCCAAAGATATAGATGATCGGTTTGAAGCCATTTTTTCGAAATTGGGTGAGAGAATTTTTGAGAGTAAAGATTTTGGGGTATTGAATGAGAGAGAAGCCCTAATTTATATGAGAGAAGAAGCTACTAAGTAAAGTAAAGACAATTAATGCAAGAAAATACTTTTTTCACTAACCAATAAAGTGAACTTTACTTTATTGATTTGTCTTTTCGAATGCCATTAACCATCATCAATTTGGATTTCCCATGCTCACGCTTACCATGTAGGTTGGCCATCATTTCGTACCCTCATATTGGCTTGTTCGTTTTGGAGGGAAAATCTACTATTCATTTTCTCCCATTAGCTTTGTATATTAGTAGATTAAAAACAGAACTTTGAGGCGAGGTTACCACTATATTGGCGTGGCATTTGTTTCCTTGAAGCCATAGGTTGAGCCTCTGTTGTTTTTCTGATAGAAAAAAATAAGAATCTGAGCCTCATGCCCTCATGTGCTTGTTGGAAAGATACATTTCGTTATGCAGTGGAATACAAAAATTTTAGTATCACGTACGTCGTTTCTTCCCAAGAACAATTTACGTAAACTATAAGTTGTGAAAGAAGGATCCATCAAAACATGTTCACTGGTTCAATTAGAGTGACGGAGGGTGGCATTGGCAAAATTGCGAAGTCACAAATGTACCCAATATCTCGTTTGTATGCACGAACAACCCCGGAGTCCTTAAACACTTCCCTATTATGTTAATCAGGTATGATTTTCTGAAATAATATTTTTGGGATAATATTAATTTATAAAGTATGTGTATTAAAGTTGAGAAATCTTTTTCAACAAAATGCATAAAATACTTAACACTTGAAATATTTTTGTGTTATTATTTCTAACACATAGAGAAAATAACAAGTCACAAAATAATATATTTCTAACAATGTAAGCCGACTGATCGGGCACTGAGGTTAACCTGGCTGTATCTTGGCGGGGTAACATGGAAAATAACTTGCATTTTATGTGTTTGCAGCCATGGCGGTGTCAGATTATCCCCCATATGTGCCTCCATTTGGCTCTAGCATCTTCTTTGACAATTCATCATTTTTCCACAGGTATTTTTTTCTACTCTCCAATACGACACCTTCAGTGTTCTTTGCTTCAGCTTGTACCCTTGTGAAATATTTTCGTGCAGAGATTAGGGCTTTTCTAGAACACACTGAGGAGATTATGAGTTTTAGTGGGTGGTTGCTCCCCTTCTGTGTTGTTCATTTCAGCCTATGATATATTCAACAACCCAAAAGACCAACAAAATGATGAGCTTTCTTATTCTGTTTTTTCCCTACGATTACATTGCATTTATGCAATAATGTTATTTTGAGGTGAAGGGAGTACAAATCTTAATTAGTAATTACATAAAAACACATGAATTGCTATAATGCTGAACCGTAATATTTATATTTGAGGCTGTGATGATGTTTTTATTATGTTTTACAAGTGTATGAAAATAGAAATAAAATTAAAAATATTTGAGGCGAGGCAACTCTTATATTAGTGTGGCATTTGTTTCCTTGAAGCCATAGGTTGTGCCTCTGCTGTTATTCTGAAAGGGAAAATGTAATCTGAGCCTCATGTGCTAAGACACAATGAAATCAAAGGCAGTTCATCCCATTATCAAACAAAAATTAAGTATTTATTTGATGCAGAGGAATAATTTTATACTCGAAAGGTTGATTTTTTGATTGAGTTGGTTCTATAACAATTTCAACTGTCCAGATAATATGAAACACCCCCTTTAGATGTGTTTATCTTTGATCTTTTGGTCTGCTTTTCATGTTTGAGACAAGTATCAGCAATTACCACCACTCACTCTTTTGATTCGATTTTCACATATAAGATGAGTATTAACGGTGTTGATATCCTTTAGCATTTACATACAGAGTTAATTCATATGCAAGGCATGTCTATGATACACAATTGAATGATTTTTGGGGAAGTCAATTTTACATTGTGTTTGATTTGATGTTTATCAAGAGGTTTTTTGTAACACAGAAAAGGTAATGAGTTTTGAAGGGTGGTTGCTCCCTTTGCTATGTGTTCAATAAAGCCCTATGATATTTACAGTTGTCAAAATAAAGGCAAGCTTGTAATTCAACAGCCCTAAATGGTCATTGATCAACAACAGTTCTGTTTTTGGTCTTCCGGCTATTACAATGCATTTATGCAAATTCTTTGGGGACCGAGGGACTATATACTTCATATTTTTCTGGGATTTCTGGGATAACCAGAATGCCTTACACCATTATATTCAAACTTGAGGCAGTGATGATCATTTTGCTATTATATAAATGAAGATAGACTTTTTTGAGGCGACCACCACTATCTTGGCATGGCAATTATTTTCTTGCAGCCATGGTGTGTTGTCTGAGCCTCATGTAGTAAGATGAATTCGTATGAAATGTGTGTGTGTGTGTGTATCAATGATGACTCACTGTCAACATTACCTTTTGGAAAAAAACCATAGAAGTTGTTTCCATTAGCCCCCTATGAAAAGAAAAAAAATGATGGAAGTGGGAAGATTGAGAACAACATGCTTAGTGAAATCCCACAAAAAGTAGGGCCCAGGGAGGGTGTGTATGCAAATCTTACCACTACTATTGTACTAGGAAGTACCGAGTACTGAAATAGAGAGGCTGTTTCCAAGAGACCCCGGCTCAAAAATGAAAGTGAGACTGAAACCCCCGCAAATTACTCTCTTTAGCCCATACACACGTGATTTCTAGGCTCTTTGGTGCTAATCGGTGTTGTGATGATATTACATTTCTTCTCAGCTGATTGATCTACCGGCCCAATAGAAAGGAACGAGGGGAAGAATCGATAAGGCAATAGAAGGGGAAGACCAATGGATACATTTCAATTGGGGGCTCGCCCCCATGGCTTTTGTATTGGGGCTTTGTCCACTATTCGTTCCCCAGTGAATGAAAAAGCGTGAGGAGAATTCTCAACTCGAGATGTTAGGTGCGAAATCAATGGGTGCCGGTATCTTGGCGGGGCAACACTCGAATGATGTGCTTGCAGCCATGGCGTTGCCAATGGTTGGTTGATCCCTTTTTGTGTGTTTTTCATTTCAGCCTATAATTTATTCAAAAATCTGAAATGACATGAAACAAGGATCAATCTTGATTCTGTTTTTGTCTGATAATTACATTATTGATCTTAATATTTGTACAGAAATTATTGGATTGCCAGAGAGCCTGATTCCCTATTATTAAATCTTGAGTCTCATGTACTAAGTGTTATACCCGAGACCCGGGGTCTTATCACGTTGCTAATTTAGAGAAGGAATTATGAGGAGGTGAGGGAAAAATGGGGTGGCCGAAATATTATGGGGCAAAAGGGGAGTTCTTTTGGTGTTTTTTTTATGAAGAAAAAGAAGAGGTTTAGGAAGAGAATATGGGGAGGCACGAAATGGGGGAATAAAATAGGAGGGGATAAACCAAGTTGGTGTTAAGAGATATGACACACTCTTATCTTAACTTGGGGTTTGAATCTAGAATTCAAATAAGATATTACACACTTATTTAAATATCTAGAACCTAAAACTCACACTTAAGATAACCACTCTTAAGATATAGAATTAGGAATTTGGCTTAAATAGCATCACACTATTTAAAATATACTCAAAGAGTAATGTTTTAATTCATCAAAAAAAATTGCCTTACAACATGGCCCTAAGGCCGAATTATATATGAAGGGGAAAGTGGGGGGGGGAAACACACAATACAATTAATGGGACATAAAGGAAACTTCCTAGCAAATATTCATCAGCCCCTCATGTCTTCTAGGTAGGGAGAAAATTCAGAGATGATGTGTGGTTGTGGAACTCCTTTCTCGGCCTTTAGTGCATGGGAAATATTTATGTGAATAATACCCATACTTTGATTGGTTTTTTGGGTGATGTATTCTCGGCCAAGTGGGGGTAAAAGAGAGGGGAGGCTGGCTATTCTTTTGGAGGTATCTCTTGGGTGTTTATGTAGAGAATAAGAGAGAGTTGATTGAGTTAGTGGTGGGCTAGGGCTGTGCAGCTTTGTTGGGGAACAAAAGGGGGGACAGGGGCTGGTCTCTTACATGGAATAAGAGAGGGGTTTTGGCTGGTAATGGTGGGTTTATTGTGTGAAATAAAGGAGTGGTTTTGGCCTGGTATCCTCGGCTCTCAAATGAGGGAATTGAAGTGTTTTGTTTGGTTGTGGTTTATGCAAAGAACTTCTGCCAGGGGTGTATTAGGGGTGATATGGGGTTCATGGGATGCCCTAAGTTTGGCCAAAGAAAGAATGGAAAAAGGGAAATAACAACAAACAAAAGGTTTTGGTTTACACACTCTTATTTTTTTCCATAGGCTAAAAATAAGTGTAGGAAAACATTATTTTGAAAGGAATTAAATGACAAGGAACTTTGGATGTTTAGGGAAGGAATGTGGGGGGTGTTGGTTCGGCCTAGGTGGGGTGTAGGACAGCACTGGTGTTGGTTTGGGCTTTAGGGAAGGGCGAAGGAGTGGATTCAACCCTAATAACGTCACCACACTTTGGATTTATTCCCCTGATCCGTCTTTCCTTTTGTGGGCTAAGGAAAGTCTCCGTTGATGCTCCCGGATATCTAACACTAAGACACATTCATATCAAGTTTTTGGGTGATGTATCAACATCAACACCAAAATCCATTCTAATCCTAAGTGTGTTGGGGTTTGAAACATCAAGATGCACACAACATTAGCGTTGGAAAAAGCCAGAGATTTTTCTGTTAGTCCCTTGATTGATTCATTGCGGCATTTACTCTGAGATTAGTACAAGTCTTTTGACCCAGTGTTTAGCTTTTCAAAGTTGATAGTGAAATTTGCACTAAATAGGACTAAAACATAAGTCATTTCTCAATGTAGGACTTAAACTTTTTTATTCCCTAAATAGTACTTAATAATGTCTAGTGGAGGAAATAATGTCCAGTGATGGTGGACATTCACTTGAATAATGACTAATGGATAATGACTAATGGTCCTACATTGGTAAATAAAAACATATGGTCTTATTTTGAGAAAGTCATTATGTTTTAGTCCTATTTAAGTAATTTCCCCAAGTTAAATGCACCAATAAAACATCGAGTATAAACATTACTCAAAATAATAGTTGTGAAAAGCGCACCCGTGCCTGAGGTGCAATGTGCACGAAGCGCCAGGAGTAGTGCATCGCCGACCTTGATGCGCGCGCTGTTCGTGAGGCGCGCGCCTTACTGTGCCTCGTCGCAATATGTGCAGGGTATGTACTAAGAAGACTTATTTACCTCTTCTCTTTACTTTCTCCCCATACCCAACCAAGTCTCTTTTTCTTCCCTGCTTTCCTTTCCTCTCATCTTCTCCATTTTTAGTCTTCCCCTTTTCAGCGTTCCCTTAGCTTAATTCTTTTTTCATCCTTTCCTCCTGCTTCCTTTTTGCGCCTTATCTCCCTTCATTTTTTTCATCTTCCTTTGGATGGATCTTTAGATGATGGTGAAACCGCGACAAAGTTTCTCCTCCATTCAAGATCTCAATTCTTCTTGGTTTCAGGATCTTGTTTTGAAATTAAAAACCAAACCAGCAGGGGCGGATGTACTTTATATGTGTTGGGGGGTCACATGCCCCCTACTACTTTTTTTTTATCTATTTTTTTACTTTTATTTTTTAATTTTTTTATAGATATACTACGTATTATTTAGGACCCCAATTAAAAATATTAGACCCCTAAGTATTAGAAACTTCAATAGAGAGTTTGGGAGGATGGAAATCGATTAAGATTCATGTTAAAGAGAACTAATATCAACGACCACTATTTTGGGGGGGGGGATGGATATCTAGTAAAATCTAGATCAAAGAGGACAGATGAAGTTCCAGATCAAAGTGGAACAATTTAGGGGGTTGGCCTTTTGAAATTAGCGTTCTGAAATTGTTCTTTGCTTCTAGAGCTGGTTTTAGATTGGAAGTTCTTCGAAATATTAGTGATGAAACTAAAAGGGAAGAACGGAGAATACAAAATTGAGAGGGCTTGGAGAGTCAAAATACGGAGTGATGTTTATCTTACATTAGAATTCGGTTTGGTAGGGTATGATTCTTTTTCGGCATTTTTTCCTTTTGATATTTTTTGATTCGGTAACCTCAGATTTTTTTGAAAAATTTTGGAATCAATTCGGTACTTGCTCGTCCCTATTATAACCAAACGGAATCGAAGCAAATACTGGGATACTTGAATTTGTATTTGTTTAATTTTTTTGAATATGGATCCAAATTCGAATATGATACGAATTCAAAATAAGATTTGAATATATATTTGATTAATATCCAACTTGTTAATGAATCTTAAATGAATATTTGAATTATTATAGTCTGTAATTTATATAATGACCAACATCGTTTTGTAATTTACAATACTCTTTATACTATACTATATTTCGTATCTAAAACATTAATACATTTCCATCTGATGCAAATTATATTTTATAAAATATAACTATTAAAAATTATATGCTTTATATTTTCGTGTTACGTTAATTTATCGAATTCTTACAAATTTAAAATACACTTTATACTATTTTAGTTTGCTTAACTATTGATGTTGAAAACATGGTCTGCGTGTATATACATATATTCGAATATCATCCGAATCGAGTATATTTCTATTTGTATTGTATTTGTATTTGTTTAATATTTGTATTAATATATTACAATTAAAAAATTAAGATTAAAAAAATAAATTTGAGAATAATTGAAAGGTGTTAATTACTCAAATATTCATTCATTTTATACTCATATACTTGAAGTTATTAACTATGAAAATAGTAAAATGAGAAGAGTGATTGAAAAAGTAAAGTAAAATTGGGATATTCTGGATAACTAGGGTACTCTGTATTATTTTATGGTGAGTGAAATGAAATGGTACTTGAGAGATTAAATCAAAGAATAAAAGAAATGGAATAATATGGCGAGTCATCATATTATCATTTGCGAAAAATGTAGTGGCGAGGGGCACTTTAGAGAAACAATATATTTATAAAAAGAAAATGGAGTGCAACTAGTAACTTTTGAGTGCTAATATCAATAGACTTTTTTTTATCCATCTTTGATTGCCAGTATTTCTGATGGAGCTAAAAATTTACTATTTTTAGCTTTGGAGCGTGATAAAATAAAGCGAAATGTATTTGTAAAGTGTTTGTGTTTCTTTAATTAATTAAGTATCAATTAATTAATCGATGCAACTTTCGACACTGAGCCGAGTATCTCTTTAAAAGAACAATGTCTCTACTTTCGAGTAGAGATAATGTCTGCGTACAGTCGTACACACATTTCTCCAAACCTTACTTTTGCAAAATTCAACCAGATTGTTGTTTTTTAGTTATCTTTGTTATGAATTTGATAAAATAAAAGTGTCACGTCAATTTGTGTTTGTTTCCCAAAACTTCTAGGTCTGTAACTTTTATTTTAAATCTAGACTCATTTTTCTAAAATATTAAATTTAAAATATTTTCACTCAAATATATACTGTGTAACGTGATAATTTGTGAACGGAGGAAGTAACGCATAACATGTTTATTGTAAAAAAAATATTGTTTTTTTTGAAAATGTAAAAAAATATTGTTGGATATCCCTAGTTCTGTTGTTGTTTATTGTAAGTTCTTATCATAAAATCAGAATTACCTAGTAGATACGTTGAGAAAAACAAGGCAAAAAATAACTAAGTTTGAGCGTCCAAAGTTGCTTGTGTTATTCTCCATCTGTCTCTGAAAGATTACTACAGTTTGAATGTTAATCATGAAAAAACATATATTTAGCCATTTAGGTATAATGTAAATTTAATAAAAATAAGTTTATTTTAAAATATAATTTTAGAATATCAACTTTTTATAATATTTAATTATTTTAAATTATATTTAATTCATGACAAAAAATATCATAATTTGAAAAAAAAAACTTAAATACGGAGTAATCATAATGTTTTAGGAGGAAGGTAGTAAGATTTTCAAGTTGAAGTGTCACCAAGCATGCTTTACAAAAAGATGAATACCCAAATGCAATTTTGGCTTGGAGTTCTTACCACACAATAACATAACAGATAACAGAACGGAACCTAAGCGATACTCTCCAAGCCAAAAGCTATCCTATACTTTGTAGTAGAATGCAGCCATTTCTTGATTGAATGATTTCTTCCGTCCGATGAAGATGCTGGGAAGGCTGGAGGAACTCCGCACGCCGCCTACTTAATGAGAACTTCATCAATTTCTTGCCCGAATCCAATCTCTCTGAGGCTACCCACTCCCAGCACCCGCCGCTTGTTTCTGCCGGGTTCGGAGCTCCGACTAACCCGCTGCCGCTGCTTCTACGGGAAGAGAAGATTCCAGAAGCTGATTCCTCAGGCCAAGAAGAGGTCCGATAGGTGGATGAGGAGCTGGTGGAAGAGGGTTTTAGGGGAGGAAGGGAATTGGTTTGGTCTGAAGGATGAAGATATGCCGGACGAGTTCGAATTCGAGGAGATCTTGAACAGCTCTGGCAACGGGGAGCTGTCGGAGGAGGAAAAGTTTGAAGCTTGGAAGCAACGGGCGGAGGCCATTATTGAGCTGAGGGAAGCTCAGGTGGATATTAGGAACGAGGAGAACAGGATGTGGGAGGACTGGCTTGTGGACCCCGCTGCTTCCGTTGAACTTGGCAATGGCTCTTCCTGGGAACAAACTTCCAATAATGGCTCCAATGGGATTCCTGGAGAGGGTTCTATAGGGGATGATGATGATGACGATGGCCCCATTTCTCTCAGGAGGATGGTCAAATCTATTAGGGCTATGGTTATTGGCCTGGAGGATGATGAAATTTTGTACGAAGATCGCGTTTTTCAGTATGCATCCTCCAATTCGGTAACTGCATTCGTATTGTTCTTAAGCATTTGCCCTTGTGTTGTTATCATATTTCTTGAGCAGTGTGATCTAAATGCAATTAAAAATTTAATTCGGAATGTGCTTGTTGAATGCCCTTTCAGATCATCATCAATTTGTTGATTTGCAGTGTTTTGCTTTGCATTATTATTGACATTCTCTATAGAACAAAACCCTGAGTCTGCTGTTGCATGTATGAGTCTAGGTTTATTCGCTTCAATAGAATCTTCTCTCTGTTTTTTTTGGGAATGTAAAGCATGATTCTTTATAACATGATATGATACTTTAATTTATGTGTGATATGTGTACTTCCTTGTTTGTTGCAGGCTAAGTTTTTGGCAGGGTTGATTATAGTTCCATGGAGCTTGAGTTTTTTAGCTCATGATTTTGTTCTTATGCCTTTTTTGGACAGGTGCTCATTTTCTTTTGTGAATATTAGCACTCCTAGTCCTCTTTGAATATTTATAGCTGAAACTTGACAGTAATTGGAATTCATATTTGATGAACTGACTCTCATCTCATGTATTGGGGGCAAGATATGTGAAGACTGTGCCGCTGGCTGCACAAATGCTTGACATAAGAACATCCCAGAAGCGCGAATTGGTTAAGGAACTAAAACATGAGCAAGCTCGTTACCGTTTCGAGGTTCAAATTGGTAAATCCCCACCTCTTTCTGACCAGGAGCTTTACAAGGAGCTTCGGGAAAAAATGTAAGTTCCATAGGAAGTCCTGCCCTTTCGACAAATATCACTTGTGGAATTTTCAGCAACAACCTAATATACTATCCAAAAGTTAATGTTATGACAGATGCGAGAAAGTATGAACACGAACAATCGACAATCACGAAAAAGACAGATTTAACGTGGTTTACTAACAACCTGTTAGTAACCTCCACCTCCACGGACAGAAGAGAAAAATTCTTTTATTGATCAGTACTTTCTCAAGTGATTACAGATTTTCTCTACCATGAATTGAGAAGTACAAATGCAAGCTATATATATAGGGAAGGGGATACGGGTAATCCTAATCCTACTACATATATAAAGATGAGAATAGGCAAAACAATCCTAATCTTGTTCCTAGTTGTAATCCTGATAGGTCTAGAAACAGATTCAAGGCATTTTCTAACAGTTAATAAAAAGTCAGAATCAAAGGAAGTTTGGTGTGTCATTTTGAATTAGTTTGTCATTTAC
>OOIL02006685.1:195760-283305 GCA_900332095.2 Cuscuta campestris
CCCCCCCCCCCCCCTCACTCAGTTCAAAATATTTGGAGGGGAAGGAAGTTTGTATTTTCCCTCCCCTACAGGCTACAGTCCACTAAAACCAAACACTCCTCAAGCCAAAATCATCTGTATCCTTCCCTTTCTCTCACTCCCCTCCCCTCGAACCCACCATGCCCTAAATGATTGAATGAAATTGATTAACTGGTCTAATCAAAGACCACTCACATGTTTCTTTTTGTATACTTCTGTGTGGGGCTCATAAATATATCATTGATGGCCAGTGATGTTTAACATCTTAATTGATTATTGTTGCAGCTTGGAGATGCGAGAAGAACGGAGGTTGGAAAATCGTCGAGAGTTTGCTAATATATGGTCGGATGCTGTATTTGGGATCTCATTATTCCTTCTCTTGTACTTCAATAAGAGTAAGGTAGGCTGCCATCCCATTCTTGAATTTACTATTATCTTTATCTTTGATACACTGAAAATCTGCTCGGCATGTGTTATGTAGGTGGCTTTGCTCAAATTCACCGGTTACAAGATAATAAATAATATATCTTACACAATGAAGGCAGTGTTAATTATACTTGTCGCCGATACAATTTTAGGGTAAGTGTTTATTTGGTATCATTTCCATCACTACATGTCTCTTAAATTGTGCTACCGTAGTTGAGTTGCTTGCTAGTTTGATGAGTATAGCTATAGGTAAAGAAATAAAGAATGACCCTTGAAGAGAGCTTAACTCTTGCAAGAAACATGGTTAAAACATGCTTAACTCTCTCATTTTTCATTCTTTGATGAATTTATTTTATTTATGTTTTGGCCCATAAAGTGTGAAGTCGTTTGACATTAAAAGAATGTACTCCTGTCCCAAAAAGATGAACATGTTTGACTTTTCTTGGTCAACTTTTACAAACATTGACTAAAATTTTCCGAAAAGATGTATCTAGTTTTAAATTTTATTTTATTTTCATTAGATTCTGTTTTGAAATGCACTTTTGAAATATCATAGTTTTATAATACGGAGAATTATTCATGTGCAAAATAGTTATAGCACTGCTTTGAAGATCATGAAAGTGAAATGGGGGCATCTTCTTGGGACTGATGGAGTATTAAATCACAACCCAACATTTTTTAAGACATTACAATGTTAGGATGCTTCTCCTATCAAGACGACTGATATTTAGGCTATAATAATTTCAAGTGTTGATACAAAGGCTGTAGAACAAGCCTTCTACTAAACTTTTGCTATCTATACTAAATTTGATTTCATGTACTAATAATAATAATAAATTCAGGTATCACTCAGCAGTTGGTTGGGAGGCTTTGGTAGATGTTATCTTGGAACATTACGGGCTTGAGGTTGACGAGGCTGCCATAATCATATTTGTTGGCATTGTTCCGGTTGCAATTGATGCATACATCAAGTATTGGGTATGTTTGTGTTGGAACTGGATCCAATCATTCCTGCAATCTTCATATCAAATTATTTATAGATTAAGCTATTTCATAAGCATACCTGAATACATCCATCCATCCATCCGTATAGATTTTAAAGATTTTAAAAATAAAATGATACCGTATATTAACTCATATAATATATATTAAGAATAATAAAACTACTATTGTTTGGGTCAAATAACATACCATAAATCCAACATGCTTTGCAACTTACATTTTGCATCCTTGATCATATGATAGTCTGTCTTTTTTCGTTTTTGTTTTTCAGATCTTTACGAAACTACCAAAATTATCACAAGAGGTTGCGACTATGGTGTATAGAATTGGGAGGCATTAGAAAGATTATTATTGTCCTCTCCTCTCCTCTGCAGCTGCACCCATTGGAATCTATAAAAGTACTTCAGCTGTTCCATTCTTCTTTCTGTCATTTTCTTCTCAATTGCCTATTTTTTTTTTAAAAAAAATGGTTATAGTCTTATAGAGATTATCCTAAGTATGGGTGTGAGGCCTATGTTTGAGCAATTGAATTGTGTCTTGGATGTGCATTCAAGCAATTTTGTGTACACTATAAACTTTTCCAACAATTATATGTATATTTTTCCCTTGTTTTCGCCAAATATAATAACAACAAACTCAGTAAAATCTCACTCAAAGAAAGGTCTGGGAAAGGGTGTGTTGATTGTGGTCGCAAACTTTATGCTACTACTAGTAGAGATGTTGTTTTCAAGAGACTTCCGGTTCAAATATAGAAGTACCAAGTACGGACAAGAAACTAAAAACGAAGTACAAACAGAGACAAAAAGAGAATACAAACCGAGAGAAATCATGTGTTTTTTGTTGTTGATGTTATTGAAATCGAAAGAAAATTTATTGTTCGAAGAAGTTACACAGTAATATAAATCACTCAATCCAACCATGTTTTACAAATGTACCATGTTAGTCTCACATTTTAGGCACTAAAAGAAACAAATCAACATGCCCTTACTATTTAGCAATCCCTTCATCCCATTATTTTTGCAACAAGAGGAGGTTACATGTGAATTAAGAAAAGTAGAATGATATGATTGATATTAAATACTTCATTCGGTCCTAAAAATTCTTCCTATTTTACCTTTTTTTAGTTAGATAATGACACTCTTTGACCTTAAATTAAGGATAATCTAAATAAATAAATGTTATAAACATTTGATATATTAAACCTATATCCTAAAATGAAGTGAATTATATTGAATTTATATTATAAATCAATATATTTTTTTCACAATTATTAGAAGTTGATTTTTTAAACTCAAAAGGACAGCCGTCAATGTTAGGAGATCTATTACACGCTTCGCTACATTAATCAAAACCACATAGTTTCATGTTTTTCATTTTAATAAAAAACAAATAACTTTTTTTTGAAGGTTAAAAAATACTCCGTAAAATAAAATAAAATAATTGGGTAGAGAAAAGAAACAATTGGGTGTACTAAACTCAGGGAGTTGGCCGTACCTTTCCAACACAGAGTTTTCAATGAGCAATCCGGAATGCAAAATTATTATGAAGTATTAATGATTGATATAGTTTTAAACTATATAATTTCTATTTTATATTCACACTAATTTTTCAATATTTATGAAACTTAAAACTTTTATAACCTTTCAAAAAAATAGTCAAATTAAACATCACAAACCGTAACGAGAAGTTAATTTTAGAACAGAAGAAGTATTAATAATATCAACATCATTTTTTTAAAACAAATCTTTCTCAATTGATAAATTTTTCAGATCATTCAACTTTTATTGTGGCATTAGTGCCCTCAAGTTGGTTTGATTATACTCCCTATTAAACTTTGAAAAATTTTGTTACCTCACAATTAGTACTCAGTTCAATAACTAATTGTAATACGGAGTATTTGGATAGCAATTTTGGGACTTTATAAAGTTAAGAATATCAATGACACAGATTGCCTCCTTTGGTAAAATCATTATAACACATTTAATTCATAATAACAATTATTTAAGTCAACATCAAATGAATCCTCACGAAAATATGTGCATTGAAATTTAGTACAAAAAATATTTTACTCCCTCCGTCCTAAAATTAATTTCTCAGTTTGATTTTTGTAGTCAAATTTTTTAAACTTTGACCGTATATTACAGAAAAAATATATTGAATTTTCATATAAATTTATTGGCAATATATTCATTTTGAAACATAGTTTTGAAATATATAATTTTTATAAAATATATTTATATAAAAATTGAGATATTGATGGTTAAAGTGTCATATTGGAGACCGTGAAAAGTCAAATGAGAAGTTAATTTTAGGACGGAGGGAGTAATTTTTTATCATTTAATCTACGATTTTTTATCGCCTAATGCTTTTAACTTTTTAAATCACTTCCATTCAAATGCTTTCAGCTTTTGTTTCATTAAAATGTATTTTGACGTGTTTGGCATTTTGCTTCTTTTTATAAATTGTCACTTCAAAAGTCTAAAATATGTTACAGAAGTACCTTTAAATATAACAAAGATGATGTTTGCAGTGGAATTTAACAATTGGGCAATGCTAGGGGTACACCAACATGGGGTACCCCAAGTGTACACCAAGCCAACACAGACAAACACAGACACAAAATGTCTGTGCAATACAGACACTTTGTGTCTGTGTGTGTCTGTGTTGGCTTTGGTGTACACTTGGGGTACTCCATGTTGGTGTACCTCTAGCTTAATTCTTAACAATTTCCTTTGAGCTTCCACTGTTTTAAAGCTTGCGTCTTGGTGAGATTCCTAATCTTTTAGGACTAGAGCTTGAAGTCTCATACTCTCATCTAATAATTGGAATATACTCTCTCCATTCACTTCAATTCTTTAAAATTTTAACAATTTCTAATGCAACACTTTGATACACACACTCCATATTAAAAAGTCTTGTTTTCTAAAATCATATTTTGAAACAAAGAAATTACTATGTTATACTGTAATAAATTTCTACTACACATGTCCCAATTTTGATTACAATTTTTTTCTCACATTTCAACAACTTTTATTTATATATTTATTTTTATTGATTATTTGATAAATTAAAATAATTTTGCAACCTTTTGATGTGTTGAACTTTTGGCATAATTTTTTAGGATCATGCTACACTTACACCAAAATTTATACCCCAAAGGTATACACTAATATTTTTATTGTTCACACTGATACAAAATACTGGTGCGTTAATTAAAACTTGCACTAACATTTAGTGTCCATGTAAACTATAATCATAGCATTACACTGTTACAAAATGAAAATGTAAACCTGCATGGTACAAATTAAGATAGAAAAAAGATAACTTAATCCAATTTTTTACTCGAGGTATTATGTACTACCTCCGTCCTAGATTATTTTTCCACTTTCATTTTTACACACCATCCAATACACATCTTTAATCTATTTTATCTTGTAATTTGTATATTAAAAAATTAGAGAAATTAAATATTAATAATCTATATGTTAAGACAAATCAAACAAGATCATGCGTGACTATATTTAGGCTTACACATTGAGAGAATTTGATGAATCAAAGTGCTTAGATGAACAGTTATAAAAGTCAAAAGTGGACGAATATAGCGGGACGGACAACAAAGGAAAAGTCAAAGAGGAGGAGAATCTAAACTATTACGGTGTCCTACTGTATATAATGTCAGAAAAAATAAACGGGTCCCAAGTTCCAACCCGGGACGGATTTGATCGAGAGTGGAAATACAAACCGATGCCCAAAAGCTGAACGAGCTTTCCAGAGAAAGAAGAAGAGGCGGTATCGTCGCACATAGGGAGACTTCTGCTGCGTCTGTATAAATATATACACTCCGTATGTATCTATAGTCTGGTGTATAAAGACGCGCATGGTGGGCCCTAAACCCCTCTGTTTGTTTTCAAACCCTCCCGCGAAGCAAACCCATCATCCTTCGCTTTGATTCTTACTCCGAGTCTCGATCCCGATTGGGGAAGCCGCCAACCAGAGGGAGGGGTAAAAGAAAAAGAAGAAAAGAAAAAGATTAAATCTTGATTTGCATCTGCGTGAATAACAAGAGTGGTTTGATTCGACTTTCTGGGTTCTTCCTGCTTCTGCCCGACTCAATTTGGATTCATGGAGGAGAAGAATCAGCATGGTTCCGATCGATTTGCTCCCAACTCCTCCCCGAGTTCGTTCGTACACATTCATTCTCACCAAAGATCTTGTTTTGTTTTTTTGCCAATTCAATTGTTCTTGGTTTTGTTTCTGCGGTGGGATATTTTGTTCGGGTTTTCTTTCTAGTTTATTGACTTTCCTCGCAAAAAAATGGGGATATTTTTGCCGTTTATGGCATCGCGTTGACCAATTTTGGAGGATTAGGGTAAAGAACAATTATGGGTTTAGGGTCTTTCTTGTGTCCGGTTGAGCTGTGGTTCCGCAACTTGCTAATGAGCACCTCAATTAAGGGGTGTGCTGGGGTTGGGGATTCTCTGACCTTTTGTATTTCATATTTCATAATTTGATTACTGCATGCTGTTCTTTTGATTATACAGCTATCTAGTTGAGTATTGCATTGAGTTGTCCATGGAAAGAATATGTGAGTGAAACATGTTTTTTTTGTGAGGACAGGAATCACAACATTATTAACTATGCTACTATTTAAGTAACTTAACCCAATAATAAATCAGGAATTGCCTTATGAGCTTGTGTTCCCGGGGAACGTCTTGCAATGAGTGAGACTTAGTGATGAAGTTTATTAGAACTCCTCACTATATAATTGATGATTTGAGTAAAGCAACCATTAAGGTTTTTGATGCATCATTCATTTGGAAAGCATCACCATTGGTGGAGTTTGTGGTTTAGTTTGGGGTTGTTTTTTGCTACTGTATTCTTAGCGAATGTGTCTTTAGCAGTCGTATGTAAACAAAAACTATTTGAGGGTCTTGAGTTAATGATGAGAAACTGAGGATGGATGATTTTAGTAGTCTACTGTTTCTACCGGAATAGAGAATATTGCCATTGACAGTCAAGTGTTCACTCAACTACATTGGAAACAACTACAATAGTGCAAAGACTGAAGGAACTGACAAAATGACTCTCATTCAAGACTTCTATGGGTTTTATTCTTTTGGGTGTGTTATGATAGTAAGGACTTTAGGGATTAGTTTTAGCTTGCACAATTGAAGTCTTGAGTTTACATTGGATTCAGTGCTGTCACTTTTATTGCCTTTCTATAATTTTAACTTTTATGATGGGAAAGAAAAGACCTAAAGACTTGTTTTGATCATTATTTTTACCTAGATGCTTCACTAGTTTCACATTTGATCTATAGTAGGGCTGATTGGCTAGGTGTGGTGTGAGATGAATCTTTTGATACCTTTAATGGCACATTCTTAATTACTTGCTTAAGATTCTCGCTCCATCTGGCTAGGTTTTTGTTTTAGTTCCTTTTTAATGGCACATTCTTAATTACTTGCTTAAGATTCTTGCTCCATTTGTTGTTTGGGTTTTAGCAATCCCTATGAATAAAAAAGCCCCACCCTGGAAGGGTAACCCTGTGGAAAGAATTGAATTGAACAATAAGTGAAATTAAACAGAAGACCACAAGGGGATACATTCCACATACTCACACAACAAACTGTCAGACCACCCTTGATCATAGAAAGAAAGTTAATTCCATTTGTTGTATTTGAAACCTTCCTCTATCTCTGAGAATTGAAACTGTGTGAAGTTTACAAGTGTAATATTTATTTAAAGAATACTTGATAATGCATTAACAAGCAATGTGTTCATTTGATGATAATGCAGGCGAGAGAGCTGAGTTGCATGCTGTAGCAGAACAGGTATGGTGTTAACTGTCTAGTACTACATACAGGATACTCCCTCCATTCCACACCATATATTAAGGATTATTAGATACATTAGATTTTGAGCGAATGTTGGCTCAAGTATGTCTACATTCATTCAAACTTTAATGTATCTAATAAACCTTAATAGACAGTATTATGGAATGGAGGAAGTATATTATAAGTTTTGTGCACATTTCTAAAATAGCATATGTAATGTGCACTATTGGTACTTGTTTGTGTAATCTGTCATCAGTCTGTTTCACCCAAAGACGAGAGGGTTGTTTCTGCAAATCCTTCAATAAATTCCAAAGATCAATCTGCTAGTTCTGAGACAAGTGCGGCTTTCCCCACCATGTACCCAATGAATCCTTATCCTCCACCGGAGCAAGGCTTTTACTATGGAGGTTAGTTCCTTTTAGCCACTCTTAACCTGATCCATCCATGGTTATTTACTTTCCATTAAGGATGCCTCGCGTGTACCGTTCTTGCTGTTTAAGTGACGTGGCAAGCTTATGTTATTTCTCTTCCAGAAATACTACAAAAGTGACAAGGCTTTGAATGTTTTGTTGTTGTTGTTGTTGTTGTTGTTGTTGTTGTGGTTCAAATTGCATAACTGCATTCCTTGATGCAATGTTGCCTGTACAATTTACATCTCACCTGATTCTCCTCAGCTTGGGACACTCAACAATTTTTCATCTGAAGCAAACTAGCAATGGTTCTTAATATGTCCTTAGTCATTGTGATATTGAGATTAAATATTTGAATCCTTTGAATTCAAACATTCTTTTGTCAGCACCATCCATCCTCCTAGTGGGCTAGACATCTTGTATGTGTAATTCCATGAGGATTAAGAAGTAATCTATATTTAAGTTAGTTGGACTAAATAATTTCATATGCTATTGTCACTTGACCCACTTCCCCACTATTTGGATTTTACATTTTTACCTGGTTTTTTGTTGTTGTTATTGCTGCGTGTTATTGTCACTTTTATCCTATTTGTGAAGTTAATTACTGAATTACTCACATCTTGGAATTCTAGAACTGAAAATCTAACTATCTCTTTCTTTGGATTTGGCTTAGGCTTTGACAACAGCTCGGGAAATTGGGGTGAACACTCCAACGAAATGAATGCTAATAACTTGCATGTCATACCTCCGGTGCGTTTAAAATCATTTCCTCTCATCTAACCTACGTACTATGTCCTTTCTACTGTAATTACAACATGCAAACATGTTCATTTTTGCGGTGCTTGATCTTATGCAGGCAGTATACAATGAAAATTCATCATTCTTTTTCCCCCCTAGCTATGGTTATGATGCTCAGATGGCATATGGGCAATTCTCCCCTGTTAGCAGTCATCTGTCCCCCATAATGATAGATGGTCAGCTATATTCTCCACACCAGGTCCCCATATCTCCATCCTACTATCAACCACCAATTTCACCTGGACTGCCACATGTCTCTCAAGCCCTTCCCACCTCACAGGGTGAGCTAATAGTGAATCCAGGAAGGGGTGGCCATGAAAGTTTTGTTGACGGTATGATATATGGACCAGGATCAGGTTACTACATGCCCGTTGGATCTTATGGTGGAGGAGAGCTTCCTGTAAACAACAACCTTGGCTTCTACAAACTTCAGAATGATTTTCGATCCGGGGAACAACCTTTGACAAACCGATCTAATTCAATGGACTCTGGCAGATATGTTTCTCCTTTGACTTCTGCTACACTATATCCACAGCAATTTGGCCTACTTGGGTCATATGAACAAACTGCTGCACAGGTTGGTCATTACACTACTGTTCTGTTTCTGTTGTTTTTTTCTTGTTATGCATGAATTGAGTTGAAACCATTTGTTATCTGTTGGAGATCCCCTTGATTCCTTGAATATACATCCTATGGTTCACAATGTGTTTTTTAGGGGAAAAAATATGTTGACTAATACCTCGTCAAATGGAGAAAAACTTTACAATATATATAACCCCTTGCAGACAAGTGTATGGTAATGGATTGAAAGAAATGGTGAATGAGCATTTCTATGAAAGATTGAAGGTGATTCTCCTTGTGGTTCATGGAGCCAACCCCATGTTACATGGGATTTAAGGCTTGGTTTTTCTTGTAGACTTGTAGTAACATAACCCCTGTCAACATTTAATTATCATTCAAAATTTGCTTTTGCATAGGATTAAATAAAAGCAAAAAAACTTGAAATAAAACGTTTCCTCCAAAATAACACTTATTGTGAAACCAGGGGAGTAAATTTTTGGTTCTTAGATCCCTTCTTTCAGGTGATAAGAGTACCTTGCCTAATCTATTTTTGGGGGAAAAATCATGTTTCTTGTTCATCAACGAATAATATCAAAGCATGCATCATTTCAGGGTATTGGATACACACAGGGTGCCTCATCCAGACACTACATTCGAGGTGGATCTTATCCGGGTTCAAATTATGCCAGCGGGTCCAGTTGGGGAACTGGTCACCCGAATCGATTTGCAAGTGCAAAAGGTTATAGTCGGGATAGGGAACTAGACTCGACCAACATCTCTACCGAGTCACTGGGTGAACGAAATAGGGGACCCAGGGCTTTGAAGCCAAAGAACAAGAGTTCCACTGAAGAGAACCTTTCGTCTGGAATTCTTCTTAAAGATCTTGACCAGATTAATCGCTCTGACTTTGTTGTGGATTACAAGGAGGCCAAGTTCTTCGTCATCAAGTCCTTCAGTGAAGACAATGTTCATAAAAGCATTAAATATAACGTTTGGTCCAGCACCCCACTTGGGAATAGAAAACTGGATGCCGTTTATCGAGAAGCGAAGGAGCTTGATTGCAATTGCCCGGTTTTTCTATTTTTTTCGGTATGTGCCTATAAACCCTTTTCTTAAGTGCACCTGAAAATGATCTATTCCCTCTTATCCTTTTGTGTTTGGTTGGATACATTTATGTTGAAAGGCTGGGATAGGATAATAGCATACCCAATGAGTGCTTTTGTCAGTTAAACACTTAAAGTGCTTTTCTTAAAAAACAACATTTCAATTCTTCCTTATAACCCAAGCATTGAAAGTGATGTTTTTGCTATACTTTTTTTCCCTTCATTTTTGAGCACAATCGTTCTGTTTTTACTATCCTAATCAAGGGTAAGATTACATGCATTTGGACCCCCATTCACCAACCAATGTATTGGGAGGGATTACATTGGGTTTGTTGTTTTGTTGCTAACAAGTGTTTCACATGCGCTTTTACAATCTGCAGGTTAATGCAAGCGGACAATTCTGCGGGGTAGCAGAAATGGTGGGACCCATTGATTTCGAGAAAGACGCAGAGTACTGGCAACAAGACAGGTGGAACGGGCAATTCCCTGTGAAATGGCATTTCATCAAAGACGTTCCGAACATCCAGTTTCGCCATATCCTGCTGGAAAATAATGACAACAAACCAGTCACTCACAGTCGCGATTCTCAAGAGGTAGTAGTAGTACATACAAATTGAATGGATTTCTCAATCAATCAATCAATGGCTGCAACTGCTTGTTTCTTTATTATTCATGGGGCTGCTTGGTGGTGTTGTGTGTTGTTTGATTTAGGTGAAAATGGAACAAGGGATTGAGATGTTGAAGATTTTCAAGGATTATGAGGCCGAGACTTCCATGGTGGACGATTTCACCTTCTACAATGACAGGGAGAAAGCCCTGTTAGAAAGGAAGGCGAAACAGCGAGTGATGCCACCACCAACCACCGCTGCTGCTGCTGCACCACCACCAGCACCGTTGCCTGCCGACTCAATAAACCATCTGTCTGAATCCCTAGCTGAAACCCTCAAATTGGAAGACAGCAGTAACAAACAGTTGCCTCCAAAAGATGGGGAGAAGTGAGAATCCTTACATCTTCAACCTGCCCAGATTTGGCTAGTAGTATTCCTTCTCATAAACCAAAAAAACCCTTGTCTTTCCTGTTGCTGGCTGCCCATTCTTGTTTCCCAGTTTATAGTGGGTAGGTGCCCCTCTAGTGGAGTGGCTAGTAGCTTTGTTCTGGAGTCTTCTTTTATTGGAGCCTTCATCCAGTTGGTTGTTTGCCTGGCATTTCACCAACTCAATTAGAGACTTCTACTTCTGCAGTTTTAATTGTGTACTACTCCAAATATACTTTGCGCTGTTTTCTTTTCTTTCATGTTAATTTTTAGTCTTCCAAAGACCAATTAAAAAGGAAAATTTACCATGTATTTGCTAGACACAAACAATCCATAGCCCCAAGTATATTTCCAGATACAAACGTAAATGGTGAAACCATTTTAACCCTTTACAGAGTTGTAAACGTCAATGTATTTTCCTGCCGTATTATTCCAGCTGTGGTCCACCTGCATTACCTTCTTCACTGCATCGTCCCAATCACTCGGCCCTACAATAACACCACAACAATTCAAGACATATAATGTATATGGATCGTGCTAGGTGTACACCATTTTTGCACCGCATTTTTATTGTTCACACTAGGACAAAATTTTGTATAGGAGCCATCAAAATATTGAAATTTTGTAATCGGCTAATCACACTGACATTTTGCGTAATGTGAGCTATCAAAGCGTTAGTGCAAAACTGTGGTGTGCAAAAGTGGTGTATAAGTAGCATTAATGAATATATATATATATACCCCGGACTACCCGGAGTATATACATAGACCATGAGGATCAACACCAGTTCCATGGCCGTAGCCCATATGACGATGAATGGATGCTTTTAGTTTGGAGGGAGGAAGATCTAAAAAGGGCTACTTACTTTCTCTATAGTGCGAAAATGCACGCTCTAAAGCCCCATTTAAGGATGCCTCGTCAATTCCTTCAAAGACAAACCTGTCATTGGAAAAATGCAAGTCACAACATGGATCTGTATTTGTTGAAACCATGTTTGAGAAAGGAAAAGTCACTAAAATAATCAAGTGTAGAAATATATTTTCGAACGGATCTTCAAAATGAATTGGCATTTCGAAGGAATATATCAACTAGCATAATACCCATTTGCAATGCCTGATTGTGAGTCGTTGTCCATGTCAAAAACGGTATCTGCAAGACCACCTGTCTTCCTAACAATGGGAATCTGAAAGAGCCACAAACAGAGCCCAATTTGAATCCAAATTCAAAGTTGCTTGTGCGTGTGTGAGCATTACTCAATATCCACAATACAACTTGTGCAGAATTTTGAGGTGAAAACAAAAGTAGAGGACCCATGGTTCTATCCTACTTGGATCCAAGCATTAGCAGTCACACTCTCCAAGAATCTTGGATCTATCCTACGTAGATCCAAGCACTGGCAGTTACACACTCCTAGAATTATCATGATGTATATCTGTTTAGAAAGTCTTGACACATAATTTGACTCGTATGTTTGTGAGTTTTTTTGGCATAATTGCAAAGAAAATATGAAAATGAATAGATCATCACATGGAACACTTAATCCCCTGCTTTCTGCAGTTTCCCTTTAATGACTTCTTACTAGGGAAATTTGATAAATGATAAAACATATATAAAAAATAACTGTACTGCTTAAGCATATGGCACATACTGCTCCATAACGCATTCCAATCATCTGAGAAAGGCCACATGGCTCATATATTGAAGGAACCAGGACCATATCTGCAGCAGCATAAAGCATATGAGACAGCTCCTCACTGCCCAGAAGAAAAAAGAAACAACTCTTCAGAAAATTTACAACTATATTTGCAATATTCTGCTTCACTCACTAATAATTCATAGATAGTATCTATAAAAGTTGATGTTGTCACTATAAGGAATTAGGGAGCACCTTGAACCTAAAAAACGTCAACACAAAGACATATAAAGATTTGTGAGTTGTTTCACTATATTTTTATTGTGCAATTTTTCCTTATGTTTTTGTTTCACAATCAAGTATATGTGAACTTTTCTCTATAAATCCATCCCTTCAACTTTTTATGAATTGAAATGATTCCCAAGAATTTTGGATGTTTCTACTTTTAGTGATCAGAAATAGAAATTAAGGCAATCGAAGGCTAGCAGTGTGTGTTGCTCACCTGGGTATATTAACTATATGAAACTTTATGGCATTTCTAAAGGGTAGTAATCCAACCAAGTGAACCGACTTTGGCATTGGGCAATAAAGAAGACACATAGCAGACACATAACAAACTTTATGGCTTTTTGTGGTGGACGTGTTGTCATATCATGTTGGACAGAGAAGATGATGGTCTTTTTTTGACACCCCAATCTCACCACTTATTGTGAGAGTTTACAAGAATATATAGATATAGGTAAGGTTTTTATACATCTCAGTCTCCAGATTCTACTTTTGAAAGGGATGTACTAGATATGTTTTGTTAGGTTTGGTTTACTACGATTATGAAACTTATAAATCACATGAGGAACTAAACGGTCAAGGCCTAGCAGAAACCATCTTTCTACACCAACCATTCACTAAACTAGATTGAATTGAGTACTCCGTATAATTTACACACTTTGGCTCATTTTTGTTTGAATTTTTTTATTGAGGCTTTAGGTTTTTCCCTTGTTAAAAGCAATGTTATTAGAACCGGACCGGCCGGTCCAACCGGTCAGACCGCGATCCGGTGAGAACTCCGGTCCGGTTTAAAGGTAAAACCCGGATCTGCATCGACCCGCCCAAAACCGGTAGACCCGGCCGACCTGCGGGTTTTTTTCTAGAGTTTTTTTTAAAATTTTTTTTGTCTATAAAATAAAATGATGGAGATAGGATTTGAACACTAGACCTCACATACAACTCTCTTACATTATAACCACTTAAGCTACTCAACACTTGTTAACAAAGTCATGCAGAATAGTATATATAGTGTTTTTTATTTGTGTTGAGTGAATTAAAAAAACTTCTAACTTCTAACTTCTAAAAAACTTCTAACTTCTAAGTTCTAACTATTTGTGTGATTATTTTATAATCTTTTAAAATATTTCAAAGTAAAAGACAAATATTATTTTTTGTATCAAATAATAATGAATAATTTATATCTAAACAAATATTATCATCTATAAAATGAAGAAAAATATGGAAAGTGTGAAAGAGAGAACAATGACATTGAAAATAACATGAAGAAGAAACAAAATATAATTTTAAATATTTTATTTAACATTGAGAATAACATTTACATCTTTCCTTAATATGTGTGTCCAATTCAAATGGAAAGATTAAAGTTAGACGGAGAGAGTATGTGCTTCGTATTATTTTGAAATAATATGCATATTTAAGTTATGTGATAATATTTTATTATCTTTAAAAATAGTCCACAAAATATGGTATTCTTTAATTTTTTATTATCTAAACATAAATATGAATATTATATACCAAGTAAGGGGTCGTTGACCGGGTTGTTGACCCGAGTCAACCCGGTTCGACCGGTTGACTCTTGACCCAGTGGCTTGTCCGGTTCAATGTCCGGTCCGGTTTTCAAAACATTGGTTAAAAGGCCATAATGGGACAAAAGGTTCATCACTTGGAAAAATATCAAATGTGCACTTGGTTGGGTGGGGAGGGGGGGGGGACTTGAAGTAGGGGGTTATGATTTAAATTGATCAATGACAAAAAGTGAAGATCATGGGTATTACTAGTTTACCTGTACATCAAAAGGATACGGATGCTGGAACCAAGGTTATGCTACAAAACAAATAAATTGTCAGCTTACTAGATGTTAAAGTTAAAATAACAGACCAAATAAAATCTTTGTATGTGTAAAATAATTCTTTTGAAATAATTATTAGGAGATAGAGAGTTCAGTTGTACTAATGCATATATAGTTTATTGACTTTATTGTTTATGCTGTGTTTATTGTGACACGTGATATTTATCAATCATTACTCCGTAATTGCTAGGAATATTGTTATTTTAGGAGTTTTATTCTATTTTTTATTCGTTGCTCCTTTTTAAGATCTGATCAGGTTAGGATAAGGTATAATCCCTAATATTTAGGGATTTTATCTTACTCCGTATTATTTATTCACTAGTAATCACCCTATAAATAGTCCAATCTATCTATAGTACTCCATATTTTTCATCATTCAGAAATAAACAGATTATTTTCAGTTGGAGATTCTCCATTGTTGGCTATTGAGACCTGAGAGTTATCGAGCTAGATTCTTCCTCAAACCATTCTTAATACTCCTTCCTTCCTTTTCCCTTTTTGGATGTCCCGAACTTTTGTAGCTCACAATCTTTCACTCTCTAAACAAATTCCAATCGCACACTTTTCACTTTTTAACACTTTTCTTGAAGTCCATGAAGTCAAATTGTGAAGTTTAATTCGGGACGGAGGGTGTAAATTTTATCCCTTTTTTACATGCTCAATTCCTAATTGATTTCTATCATTTGCTATAACATATAATTACAGAATACCCGTGCAACTTCTGAGTGGGATCAACCAAATTAGATTTCTTTTAGTTCCTGGTCAATGTATTTTCTTCCTTCAACTACATTTTTAGACATTATATTCCCTCCGTCCCAATTTAATAGTCTACATTTGGTTTGGCACGCATTTTAAGAAAGGTGGAATTGTATGGTTGAAATTGATATAGAAGGGAGAACAAATATAAGCCACAAAAATCTTTCCAAAACTAGAAAGAGGAGTATTTTTTGGGACGTCATAAAAAAAATGAGGATGATTAATTTGGGACAGAGGGAGTCTCATATACACTGATACACATCACACAAAGTTATCACCAGGTGAGATCTTTAAGTCTATTTAGAAAATATGGATTACCAATTTAACAAGATCTTGAAACTCTTTTTCAACTTGACCTTCTGAAGTTTTCCCCAAGACAACCATCTGTCCACCCTGCAAAGGAAAGGAGGTGAATCCCAAGTTCAAAAAAGGTATGAGCGTATAAGTTGTGTGGACTTTACTACTTGAGAGTTGAGACACGGGTGAATCCAATTATAGTCCTACTACATAGCTTTTTTGGCCATCTAATTCTATCCAAACTTCAAATAATGGTCGCGAGTTTATGGTTTATCTAACTGAGTTTTTAGATTGTGGCTTGTGTCACCTTTAAACGAAGCTCAGCCATCCTACTTTTCTTTTAGTTCATGTTAATGCACTGCACGGGTGATTATAGTGCCAACCATTGAGGTGTTATTTTGTTACCTTTACACCATGTTTGGTTCAACAAATTAGGAAAGAAAAGAAAATGCTAAAGAAACCAAAAATCCTAATTTCATTTGGTATGTAAGGGAATTGGTGAGAAAGTTAGTTTTCAGTAACGCTTTTGTCTAGTTGTTAGTGAAAATGAAGGAAGACGTGGTTGGGAGGAGAGAGGGGTGGGCAGGAAGAGTATTGTATTCACCCCCTTTCCTTCAAAAATGGAAGGGAAATCACTTTGCCATATTTTACGTTTACCTCACATTTTCTTTTTCTCACAATTTATTTCCTTTCCCTTTTTGACCAAATACAAAAATTGCTTTACCTTACCATTTCCCTTCCAAATTCCTTGAACCAAAAAGAGTGTTTTATGGTTATTTCAAGTGTACGTTGATTTTCCTATGAGAAGTCGTCGAGTTGATTCGAGCTAAAAATACATTGGATTTCATTGTTCAGTTGCCATTAACTCAAATTGTGTCCATTGTCAAGGGTGCTAAAATAGTCATTCTTGACAATGTTTTAGCTTTGAGTAATAATGAATTAAATCAAAATGACACATCAAATTTTCATCGCTTCTTACTTCCTATAAAGTTTTGGGAAGTAAGTGCAGCAATTCACCAAGAGAGCAAAAACATGACTACATGTTGACCGCCCCCCCCCCAAATGGATTGGGATATACTGCCATTAAGTCAAATATATCTTGGGTTATGGAGCATCCAATTGAGAAATAAATATGTTTCAAATGATATCATAATAGAACTCATAAGAAGCTCCTAGCATGAGCTGGGCGTACATACTATGTAAGAGCCAGTGCCCATAGGCCCTGTGAGTGTATTCTTCAAAGAGGTTTAGGAGGGGAACTTACTAACTCCTTGACATGCTTGATCGCCTGTATTATCAAATGAAGACCCTTTTGGCGAACCAATCTAGTAATGCAAACGACCATAGGCACTCGATGAGAAAAAGTATGTGGGCTCAAGTCCTCCACAGCCAAGCCAAGCCCCCTTTGAACATAGAGTTTGCAAATCTGCTTCCCTTTGATATTACTAGCTTTCAAGACAATGAAAGAAATCAGGGAGGAGAGGGTAAGGAAACAATAGCCAATAACAACCAAATTTTATAGAGATCATCAAGGCAACAGTACTTAAAAAATCTGATTGAATATAACTAGGATGATAATCTAAGAAAATGGCATTCTCAGCAAACAACCATAAGCAGAAACAGTTACCCGTGAATTTAGAAGGTAGATATATATCTGTTGCAGGGTCCCACATAGCAGTATCTATTCCATTTAAAATACCAGAATACCTGTATTATTGCATAAAACTCATGTCATATACTCTCATTAAATAGTTATGTGGAAAGGTTCAAAACAAGGCAATTAATTAAAAACAAGCACAAAGTTTTAACTTTTAAGAAGTACTAAAACATGGAAACCAATTCATCACATGGTTCAAGTGACATTAATCTCCAGGTCTCTGATATTTAACGCTAAACAAATTTTAAAGGATACTCCAAAGAACTTACTTCTTGCGGTGTCTTATCAAAGTGCTGGCAAGCCACCCAGAACAAAGTGTTTCTTTAAGATACGTTGGAGAGACTGTACTGAAAATTTGAAAGAAAAATAAAGAACTTTAAGTAGAAGAAAAATATCAAATAAATGATAACAATATTATAATGAAAAAATAAACACGAATAATCCAACGTTTGTTCTGAAGAACAGAAATTATCTAAAGTTAATCCTAGGTTAAATGAAATCATCTTGCCAACTAAATATCTGTTCTTCGAGGATGGAGGCAGAGAAGAGAAAGGGGAGCGGAGCTTTCTGAACTTTTCCATTAATGGATGGTTAGGACTCATTGTTTGGGGGCGTTGGTGTTAACCGAGTTGCAACCTTGGATTATTCGTGTTGGCAGATATCACATTGTGTTAACATCTAAAAGGACCATTTCAATGCTTTGTTTTAATTAAACAGCCAGATTCAGATTCTCCTTATCTGTATCACATCTGAATTGGTTGTTCAATCATCAATACCCCAAGAAGCCCCCCTCTCCTCCAGAGTGCAAATAGTTTACTTTTTAATTAGACATTTGGATCACATTTTTTGTTTTCTACCGCCAATTTTATTCATGTAGTTTGAGGAGGAAAGGATATCAATGTTTAACTTAGATTACTTCCCTGCATTGGCTAAGAAATGCCAATTGTTTCACTACAAAAACTTCAGAGCACCACAATTACAATGATTTGTGAAGATATTCACGTCCTGCAAAAATGAACCGTCTATTTCTAGCCTTGTCTGAACTTGAACTTCAAGATGCCCTATGTTGATGGCGTCTTGATTCTTGAAGACTTGATATATTAAACATAAACTTAACTCCATTATGTAGCCCAATTACATTGCTATATAATTTTTTGCATCTCTAACAGAATGTATGCATTACCAGCATTAGGCTATTACCAATAGAACCCTTATAACCTTATTTACTTTTTTACAAAATTCCTTCCTCCTAACTCCTTGCCAGCCTTTTCAAATCATCAGCTTCAACAGGATGTATACATGTGTAGGTAAGTTACTCACCTATCTAGCAAATCCTTTCTAACTCGGCACTAGTAAATATTCTACTTCAAAATTGATCCACATTCATAACAGAAGCTTTGAGTCTACACGCTTAAAATTATTAATTACTCATTATTTTGGAGTGTATTTATGTCCTAATGTCCAGGTGTATATTTATTACTTTTTTGCACATTTACCATTTTAATATAAAAAAAGAACGTGGGTGAACTTACACTACTGCATTGCTGTAGACTATGCCACCTTTAAGTAGACTTAACCTCTCAGGATTGTGGCCAATTGTGCGATCATCAACTGCCTGAAATTTTAGAGTCACTCTTAGAGACAAGGTAACCCAAGCATAGAGGAATTTTCTAATTCTTTTCTGGAAGGAAAATGCAATTCGATGTTTAGCTGAAAGAGAATATCTACAATGCTTAACTTACTACCAGTTATGCATTTTCTGATCTTTCATAGTTTTAATTACTTTTCAGGTCTTTAAACTAAACATTTTCCCTCATTTTAGTCCTTGAACAAAACAATTATTCAATTAGTCTCTTAACTACATAGTATTAAAAATGTGTAATTATCAATACGAAGTCAAACACTATTAACGTGTACCATAAATTAGATGATGTGGCAACTACCATATCATCAACTTTCGGACACGTGAAGCATAAAAATGTTTTTTTCTTAAAATTAGTTTCTTTAATTAATTAATACGGAGTACTCCGTATTAGCTCATTACAAATTAAATTTGATTAACTGATTTACATCTTAATTTTTCTTTTAATTTAGTTTTTATTTTCAATGAGTTAGTATTAATCAACTAACGAAAAAATATTAAAAAACTACCAAAATTCATTTTAGGGAAAAATGTTATGCACCACGTGCTAGAATACATTAGAAATGATTGAAGCTTTTAGATTTGTTTGATAAAAGCACACCTTTTCTTCAGTTCCATACAAAGATCCATCAAGGCCACACTTGCTGAATTGCTCTTTGCTGTCAATATAAAGTAAGACAGCAAATGACGAGATTGTTATAAACTTAGGACATTAAATTGCACAAAATCCCAAACCACATATGTGGTGACACCTTTAAAAAAACAAATATAATAAAGTAGAAAAAAAAAAGCAGCACTTGATGAGATTACAGTCAGCATTCTGTCTTTCATAAATATGTCCACCGCTAGGGTTCACTTTGGGAGAGTAATGAGGTAGGAATGGCTAGAGCAGTTTTGTGGGATTGGAATTCACTAGTGAGAGTTGTGAGTTGTGACCCCATAACTATGTGGGACAAAATGTGTGTTCAGGAAAACAACAAGATGGTAATGGTAAATGCACCAACAACAATCAAACCCTAATCCCAAATCAATGAAAAATGACTAATAAATTAAAATTAAAATATATAGAGTAAATTCTATAATTGGTCCTTTATAACAGGGGGTTTCATATTTAGTCCTCTGTTATCAAATATTACCCCCGTAGTCCTTTTTTTAAGGGCGCCTTTCCACAAATGATCCTTTTTTTGATCTTCTGCCATGTTGGTGTTAATTTAAAGGCTAAAAGTATAATTTGACATCAACACTATGTCTAGTGACGTATTCTGATATTGGTTAAGCGGATAACACAAAAATAATGACTATGATTGTGGGCTAGGATTCCAACGAAAGACCACATTTGTAGACTATGGTTGTAGTAGAAAACGACTATAATTCACAAACGATGCAAACGGAACAGCCTTTGGAATTGTGCATGACAAAAAAGATATATCATCATTGTGAAATTACACTTTTAGCCCTCAAATTAACACCAACATGATAGAAGATCAAAAAAAGGACTATTTGTGGAAAGATACCCATAAAAGAAGGACCAGGGTAATATTTGATAATAGAGGACTAAATATGGAAACCCCCTGTTATAAAGGACCAATTATGGAATTTACTCAAATATATATTTTCAAACTAAAGCATAAAAAGTATTGTTTGTATTACTTACTCTGTAATTTATTTTCATTTCTTTAATTAAAATCACATGATGAGAAGTTTAAAGCACATGAAGTTAGTACTTTACTTGCACTCTCCATAATGCTCCATGTTGTGGATTGTCAGTACAACCCTGGGTTTCTACCAAAGAAAAGGCCAATGAATTAAAAATAATAGGATATTTTATTATATATCGGTAATTTTAATATAAGCTCGTGCAACTCCAAAAGGCAGAAAGGTGAGGCAACAAAAGCTCTTAAGAATACCTGGATAGAGAGATATAGGTACATATCCCAGTACAAGAGAGGTAAAGCACTAGTTTGCCATTCATGGACATGAATAATATCAGGTTGTGTTCCAGTTACCTGCAATAGGGGAAAATGCTCATATTTTGGATGGTAGCTGAAGGTGTGAATTAAGGGGTCAATCTTCCACTTCACTCGGTCAGGGCAGAGCCGAACTAGTGAATCAGTCAGAGGGAAACAGAAACTAAGTGCCTTGATTATGCTGTCTGAAGGCCAACATTCAGACAATACTTATAATGGCGGCGTGACATACATAACCTTAAATTTTTCTACAGAATCCTCAAATTGCAAGAAACTTTGTTACAACAGAATACCTGCATCCACTCGAGGCATGCACGGCTGAAAAACAAATATGCTTCCAGTTCATTGTACGATCCTCCATATATGCTCTGTCCCTTGAAGAAATGATTAGATGGTTCAATGAGTATCACACGAATGTTTGACACTTCTCCTTGATAAGCATTAGTAGGGATCCATTTTCCATCATGATAAGAGTTATATGTATTGACCAACTCCAAGCCATGAATACACTGCTTTGGAAGACACTCATAGAAAGGAAGCATGACCACAACATCATGTCCACGCATTGCGCAAGCACGGGCAAGTCCAGTCACAACATCACCTAGGCCCCCAACTTTTGCCACGGGAGCCATTTCAGCCGTCACATGAACAATGTACATAAGGTCAGAATCATGTTCTACAAGAGACGAGCCTCTCAAGGCAACGTCTTGTAATGAGAATTCCCTCTTCCAAAATGGAATTTCATCATTAGGAGAAGGCCAATCAAGGTTTTCATACCCAGAATCAGCATTTGAACCAACAAGCTGCTCATCTTCACCCTATAAGTAAAAAAACAAATTAGTAATGTTCTTCGTGAAGAAACCCATACACGTATTACTAAGCCTCAATAGCAAGCTTGTGAAGTAGAACTAAGATCTAATATTTCCAAAAAATCCCTCTTCTTCTAGAAGCATATACAACAACAAACCCAAGGTGGCAAGGTGGTCCCACACTTGGGGTCTGGGAGTGGGATGTATGCAGTCCTTACCTTTACCCTTCTGGGTGGAAAGGGCTCTTTCTGAAATATCCTTAGCTCAAAACGAAATTAATCAAAGGGAATATGCTAAAAGAAAAAAACTAGCAAGATAACGATACACGCACCCAAAGGAGTAACACATAATAGTGCACATAAGAAAGGAAATCTACACATCTTACCTCACAAACAAGCGTGACAAAGACTCAACAACCTACAACCGTGTAATTTTATCCTCAAATTGGGGTCTAAGGGGTCAACTTACGGAGTACTAACAGAGAGGTTGTTTCTGTTAGACCCCTGATGCATTGTTGCATTTACTACCCAAAACTTCATAGAAAAGAAGCAAAGTACGTTTAATGTGTCATTATGATTTAGTCCATTATGTGCCCAAAGCTAAAAAAACATTCAATAATGACTCTTTTAGATCCATTGGCAATGGAAGCCAAAATCCACAAGTTCTCGTTTCAATGCTTATCTCCAGTGATCAATTCAACTTAGCAGAATTTATCAAACCATAACAGGGAGATTGAACAGGGGGCTTAAAGTAGGTGAAAGAGGCGGTTCTTAACTTCTTACCTGATCAAGAGCCTTGTTATTCTCATGAAGAATTGGAGTCCCAATGTTTACAGAATGCGAGAAAAAGAGATGTTCATCATATGGATTCAAAATTTTGGCCTTGTAGGTGTTGTTAATCTTCTTCTCAGGCTTGAATCCATAATCACGATTATAATTGCAACTCTTGGCAAGCTTAGGCCGCAGAGAGGATAATGGCAGAAATGAGAAAGAAGAGCAACGAGCACCATATAACAACTCCATTACTAACACGATCTTCTATTCTTCTTCGTCTTCTTCTTCTTCTTCTGTTTATCCTCTGAATCTCTAATAGTATACCAGCTCCAGTGTAGGAGGGTGTACTGTTACAATACGAATTTCAGCCTAGGTTCTTCTCAGTCCGTACATTCTATAAATGGAATCTTCGTTTTGAGATGCTGAAAGCGAGGTTGCCGATTTCGATGCGCAGGAAATAGGAATGATAATGCGGCTGGGCCTTTTGATATTTTATTCGGTGGGGCTGGCCCATAATAAAGGCCCGGATGTGATGTAACCCCCAACTCTAGAGTGGCATTTTTAAATATTTTAGCCTATTCAATGATATTATTGAAGAGAGAAAAGGAGTGACAATTCTTGAACGCTTTAAAAAGTCCGGTGTCATTACTGAAAGAAATACAAAGGGAGTGATATTTTTTACAAAAATGAATAGTTGAGTGGTATTTTGATGATATCACTTGAGAAATGTTTGGTGGAGAGAGTTTTTTTTATCTGTACAAAAAAATGTGTGGCAAAAAAATTGTAGTTCTCTTTGCTTGTTTTTTCTTCGGTTCTTTATTCTTATCTCTTTGCTTGATCTCTCTTTGGCTCTGCTCGTCGCTGTGTTCCCCTTCGCCTCCCTTCATCTCTTGTTGATTGATATGTGGTACGAATGTTAATGGAGTTGTCTTCATAATCACCTTTAGAGCTGCGAAGAGAAGTTTGTCGTCTTTATGTCGAGACTAGGTCATATGATGTTTAGGAATTATTCGTTCAAAACAAATAATCTAGTTTTTAGTTTTTTTTGATTTTCAATTTCTAGTTTTTTCATTTGCTGGGATTCATCCCACATCTGAAAAATCAAATACGCAATACTAAATAAAGAAAAGTGAAGCACTACCCATTAGCTTAACCTTTTGTTTAGAAAGTTGATCTAAATTTTATGTGGGAAAATGGTCAAGTCTCACCTGACACTCCGTCGTGTTCTCTCAGCCCACTGAAATTTCAACATCATCCAATACAAATACTAATAAATTTTCTTCCAATTTTTTTGTGTGCTTAGGAATTTTCCTTCCAATACATATACTTATATTCTATTTCTCTCACAAATTTCCAAATTTTTCCCTTAAGATTAGTTCGTTTTCAATATCCAGATAAGAAAAATATTTCTACCCGACGATTGTTCTAAAATAAATTTCACTTGATGTACTTCCCAATGTAGTAAAAAAATAAGATATAATTCAATTAAATTAATAAAGTCAATTTAAAAAAATAATAATTTTCATTTTTAAATACTTATGTTGTGAGTACTTGTGACACATCGTCATTGACTCATTGAATTTTTAAAAAGTGTTGAAAAATGAAGGCCTAGAATTCTCACGAGTTATATATCCATTTCTTTAAAAGGAAACGAAAAAAATATAGAGGTAAATTTTGGATGGACAAATTGAACAAAGAAAATGTCTAAGTTTATTTTGGGATGAAAGAGTATTGAAGACCATGTGTGTTGACACTAGCAATTTGAATGCGTCTTGGTTTTAAATTAACTTCAGTGTTTAGCTTCAACTTTTTTATAATTTTTACCATCACTAATTTTAAAGTGTGTGCTTTTTAAAATATTCGACGTAACTAAAAAAATCGTCTAAAATGGGATCGTTAATCACAAATATTGTTCGCAAACAAAGACTATATAATCACATAAAAAATTAATGTTTGACAAATTTAATAAGGCGAAAATATGATAAAGTGAACAAAATAATTATGCTTGGTATGAGGGAGCAGTACTGCAGTATTCATTTTTGGAAGTGTAGAAATATCTACCCAAAAATAAATTTTCAACAAAGTTCAAGAATAATAAATGAACAATGGTTGAAGACAAAAATAAATAAATAAATGAACAATGGTTATAAAGTCATCAATTTAATTAATGTAGGATAATGAAGAATGTAGAAAAACGAACTATATACTCCCTATTATCAACCATGCTATGGGTACATTAAAAAACGTACACCAAAATTATGCACCAACATTTTAATAGTTTATACTGACACAAAACGTTAGTGCGATAAAAAATTTTGCACTAGAATTTTGTGTCTGTATCAACTATCACAATGACACAAAACCAAGGTGCAGACCTGTAGTATACATTTTGGGAAATATTCCATTAATACTCTTATTTCATGTTACTGTCTTTTAAGAGTTTCACGATTCATGCAAAAATGAATGAATGTAGATATCTAGTATGTGTCTATTAACTCATTTTTTAAATATATCTTGAAAATCATAATGTAGAGTTAATATGAAGCATACCCCATATAGACAACAAAAAAATTAATAATTGAATCCTGATTGTAATAAACTTCTTACTCTTTTTTAAGCATCCCAAAAATATTTTTATTTTGTTTGAAGAGTTTTTTCTTATAATTCTTGTTATTCTTGAATTGTCATAAATTTTAATACATTTTCATTTTTCTTAAATATGTAAAAATTCAAAACGAGTGATTAAAAGTAAATGGAGGTTTACTTATTTACTCGATACTGTGTAAGTTTTTTACCAAATTTTTTTACTTTATACAAATGCAAGGGAAACATCAATCATTATCATCACATTACACGGTAAAATTTGTCTCAAGATTCCATGATGTTATGAACTCTCATTGAATTTTTTTGCTCAACAATAATAATTAGCAATTATGAATACGCCTATCACTTAGCTTGAATTCACCGTTGATACTGGATAACAATATTTTATAACATGCGAATTTATAACACTCTCTTTGTCTAGTTGGATTCTTTACACATTATTCATAGGTCAAATTGAGTCGTCTTTCTTTACATAATTTATACTATATTTTTTGTAAAAGTAACAAACTCATGTCACATTTTCTTTTATAGATCTTTTAATATAATTTTCAAATATATAAATTATATTTCTAATTTTATACCAATAATTATATAAAAGTTGTTGCAAAATCTACTTCCTAAATGGTTGGTTGTATCCACACTTTTCACCTAATTTTGCCAAATCCACGCCCATTAATAAAACTTTGTTATTGGTGTAAATTTATCAAAATGTGGTCAAAGGTGTGACTATAAGTCTATAATCGTTTAGGATGGATTTAGCATTGCCCTTAAATAAAATGAATTAAAAACAACATTAGTCAAAAATCGTTAAACATGCGTCAAGATAATTCAATCTTTAACCAAATTTGTGTTTTTTTACCCTCTTAATTGGGTGGATTTTGCATTACCCTTCAAACTGTTTCCTATTTGTTCCAATATTTTACTCTATTTTTTCATCCCAAAAAAACAGAGCTAAGGACTATTAATCATTTTATACATCACTCCGTATTATAATATCATGCTTTAAGATTAAGGACCAAATTCAATGAGGATGAACATAATTCAAGAAAAAAATCAATCCACTGGCTCAAAAAGATAATCTCATTAATGGTTTTAATTCGCAAAATAAAACCATTACACTGTATTTACCAAACATGTAATTCAACAGTGTGACAAAGGTCATGTTTGGTAAAGGAAAACAGTGGAGCCATGATGCAAATTGCAAGGACATTGCTATATTCAGATTTGATGAAAGCCAAACAGGTAATATAAAAAAAAAATAGAGAAGGTTTAATCACATCAACAAAGGACATGTATAGATACACATTATCAAGCCTCCCTATTACCCACTAATAAGCATGTTCTTAAATTCATCAAGAAAAGAAAAAAAAACACAAAACAAAGCAGCAGTTCTTGTCATAGCTTTTCTTCCCCTTTTTTTCTATCTCTGAACAAAGAAATGGGATGCCCTTGAATATGCCATGCCATACACAACTCGTAATCTCGGCGTCTAATTTCTCTAACCAGTCAATCCATGGTCATCGGTTGGGTCATGCAGCATCTGAAACGGGCCTTTCTGACCGTGGTCATGATCTCGGTCTCTGCAGCCTCAAGCAATCTGACCACCTCAGAGAAGGGAGGCCTAACATCTGGGTTAGGGTCCCAGCAGAGGGTCATGATCCCAGAGAGGGCAGGCAAGCAGTCATTTGGTACGGTCGGGCGAACACCCTTGTTTACAACAGCAAAAGCCGCCTGCACAGCTGTCATGTTCTGGAATGGGAGCATGCCAGTTATCAACTCCCACAGCACAATGCCGAAGCTATAAACATCTACTTTCTGGGTGTATGGCCTGTGCTGGATCATCTCCCTGCAGCTCAAATGTAAATTGCACATGTCAAATAAACGTTTTATTTGATTTTGAAATTTTATTTACAGATTTAGTTGCACACGGGCATTTTTAACAGATGAACTTTAAATTATCAGGGGATACTTGAGATTATACAGGACACTTCTAAAAGAAGAAAACATGGAAGGTGCATGCAGATTGTCCCGATGCATCATTTCTTTTGTACCCCAACAGAAATTATTGTCTGTGTCCTTTAGTAGAACATTATCATTTTTAAAGTCAGAATGTTGGTATCATGACAAAATAGAATGTGGAGTAAAATGGATCTAAATGACACACAAAACCAATGAGACTGGCCAGGCTACATGAAAGCATTGACAATCTCACAAGTCGTTAATAAAAATGCTACACAAAATGGAATAAAAATCAATTTATATTTATTACAGTGAGATCTTCTTTCACTAAGATATACACATGTGCAGAAACAAGATATACAATTGTAACAAGCTCAACACAAACAATACCGAAAACTAACTTAGAAATGTTATACATTGAACCTAGAAGATACCGCCTGGTGCCTTCAAATGTACTTTTTAATTATCGAGAAATAAAAGAATGAGCAGCGCTAATAGCAAAGCCATTGCAATAAATGCTAGGCTATATGCCCTCTATCAAAGACAATGTCTTATCTATAACTTGAAATACTTTTCCGGAAAAAAACTTGTGAAAATCATAAAACAACCATTTCTCGAAAATCCAATAGTCTATCTGTTTTTATGGTGTGCATGGTGCACCCAAACAGCAAATCAGCTACAGAGAGTCTAGAAAAGATAGTGCTAAATTACTAATAATAGATTATGTGAACTATGCATTGTTGCCAGAATAGGCATGAAAACAACAATTTAGGCAACGGAGCTAAAAGAGTTGTTTTTTTTCACAATGTTATCTCAACACTTCAGTCTTTAGTTGCCTTCCCCTTGCTTCTTACTTTCTATGAAATTTTGGGAAGTAAATGCAGTGATGCATCAAAGGTCTAAGGGAAACAGCATCTCTGTTTATTACAAGGGTAAGACGGTCTGACTGTGGTCTGTGTACATCTTGACCCATGTTGAGACNCCCCCCCCCCCCCCCCCCAAGACATCAACGTAGTTGATCATACTGGGTTGATGTTGCCGCATGAAAACAAATATCCTTTCTCATGAATACTTAATCTTTATTAATACAGTAATGAAAAAATACTTACATATTAGGTCTGAAGTACTAAAACGGATTGAAACAAATATAGAACACAATCATTGCATCACTTTGTAAGATACGATAAATAAATCAGAGGGGTTGAGAAAATTTTCAAAGGTGCTACTAAACAAACAAGACCTGGAATAATCACAAGCACTCACAGACAGCTTTGCAGTTCATATTTCAAACACAGCATTAAGAGTTTCCTATTTTCTTCTTCTGAAAAGTGGCCTTTTAAGTAAAAAATGCTCTTTGAGTCCTTGACAATTGTATGGCTAATACAATCTGTAGGCATCAATGAAAAGCTTAAATGATGTTTGGTACCACCTGTCATGTACTCATGTGTATGTGAACCATGCTTTCGTTTATGTACATTATCATCCTTTTCATTTGATCTCCCGGTATAAATACCCAAATTTATCAACCATTGAGTGAGCAGAAATTTAAAACGGAAGCAAGTAAAGGTAATTTTTGGAATCTGAGTAATGATTACAAATTGCTTAGTCTCCATGGCCATACACATGACAGGTGGTACCAAATATCATGTTTTATTGTCTGTCTCTTGAAAAAATAAATTACAGTGTTTTCTAATAATGGAAAGGAAAATAAAGTGCACAAGAGATTAAGAGTCCTCCAGCAGTTGCCAAATCATATAAAAGGGACAAATTAAGCACATTTATTTGTGTTACATAAATATGGGAAACTACATGTCATAATGGTTGATTTATTGTCTGAAGCTTCCTTGCAGAATGAGCAACCAAAAGTCAAAAATGATATACTGAAACAGTGACAGCGTGACACAAATATCAAAACCAAGCAGCAGTTATCAAAGGATTCAAAAGTACACTAGAAAAAAAAGTCTGTGTTCGGTTACAATTTAAGTAAAAAGGGTAGGAGCATTGTGAAAGATAAACTTAAAAAATAGAATGTGTCAAAAGATTGTGTTAAAAGTTATATTCCATAAAACAAAACAATTCATGATATTTTGGTAAGTTTTCCAGCAAAAAGACAATTAAGGTAAGTAAAGAATACTTACGGAGCCATCCAACGATATGTTCCAGTCTCTGGCGTCATTCCTTCTGTCTGAACTTCAATTCGAGCAACCCCAAAATCGGCAATTTTAATGGACTTGTCGGCAGCAATTAAAAGGTTGTCGGACTTCAAGTCACGGTGGATTAAATTAAGACCATGAACATATTCCATACCCCTCGCGACATCCAAGGCCTGCTTTACAGCTAATTTCAAGGGCACTGATCGGTTTTGTCGCTTTGTCAGGAATTGCCGCACAGATCCTCCTTTTGCATATTCAGTTACAATACACCACACCATGGGTTTCCGGCACGCACCAATAAACCTAACAATGTTTGGATGCTTCAACCTTGCCAACATCATTACTTCTTGCTCGAACTGCTGCTCCATCAAGAGAGCCCTCTCATGATCATTCTCTGGTCTCTCAAGAAGCTTAATTGCAACATCCTCGCCATTATAAGTTCCCTTGTAAAGTTTCCCAAACGCCCCCTGAGCAAAAGCTGGCCCCATATTGAGTTTCCTTAAATCTATTGTCCACTCATCATAATTCTCAGGCCCTTCTGTAGCATATTGTGGATCCATCAAAGCTTGGGCCAGAGCATCATCACTCAATCCATGGGAAACTTTCCCCTTGTTTACACTAGCTGCGGCTGAATAGTTGTTGGGAACACGCTTGAGACCCTGGTGGTTTAAGATGCGAGTGTTTGAATCATTGGACCCCACACTGCTGTTATCCATAGACATTGCAACGGAGCCTCCACCATTGCTCATCTGCAAGCTTGGATAGCTGTCAATTGACATATTTGACCCTTCACCGAGCTTGTGGTAGAAGTTTTGGGAGAGCCCATAATTATCATGATTTTGATTTAGATCTATTAGTCCTGCAAATTTTGGACCTTCCAACATTTTATCTGGCACAGCCGCTGCAGCACAAGAAAATTATACTTATTATACTTCAACTTATTCTTCAGCGTTGCTGTAGTGGGATTCAACTGGGATGTTGTTGTTGTTGTTATTCTTCTGCGCAAGCATTTACTTCCACAAATCTAGCTTTGCATATGCCTGCAAGAACCGTCAGACAGGTGACGAATAGAAGGGGAAACAATGTAAAAAAAACACAGTTTGACTTCTGAAAACCAAAGCTCTGATGAGATTAAATAACTGTGCGACTCAAATTCTTGCAAAAAACCAACCTTGTATTCTTTTCAACGAAGGTTTATGGATCCCCTGAGCTACCTGGAAACACAAAAGCAACATTCTTTAGAAAGCCAACAAAATCAATCGAAGAAAGATTCTTAAGCAGGGAACTAGTGGAACAAAACATGGAAAGTAACACCCCCAAATGCATAATGGAGATTATATATAAAAGAAAAGTGAGGTGACAAAAGGCCGAATAGCAAAAATATACTAACTTTTTAATCGGAATAGAACGGGAAACATGTGATTGCAAAAACAAAAATGAGAATCATTGATAAACCATTCGGAAGTACATCTTTTAGGCAAATAGTTATCATGATAAGATATAGTACGGAGTAACATATTATCCCAACCCTTTTTTTGTTTATGCAATTAAAGCCACAGATTACAGCCCAAAGAAGAAAAGTTTCAAAATTGAAGTAACTTGGAGGTGGAAAACGAAAAGAAAAATGGAAATACCGATAGCCCAATGCCAAGAATCAAACCCGAACAACAAAAAAAAACTGGAAATACTGAAGCTGCAAAACAAAGACCTCTGGAGCAAGAGAAATCCGGTTGATCCGGGGTAAAATCGGGAACAAATGCAGAAAAACAACTCGATCGATGAAGCTTGACTTGACTTCGCGATTGCGACGGTCGGTGCTTACCTTTTATTCAGTTCACACGCCGATCAATTGTCGCGAACGACGACGTTTACACACCGCACGGCCGTAGAATTTTCCCGGCAGCTGCAGGAAACCGCCGATGTTGCTGATGCTAGAGAGAAGTATAGCATAAGAGATATAGAGAGAGAAAGGCACGGGCAGACACACCGCGCAATTGAATGAATGCGTGTCTGTATAGAGCTCAGCTCCAGATAGAGATTAGAGAGAGAAATAGAGAGAGAGAGAGAGAGAGAGAGAGAGAGATGTCCCTCTTGTAGTCTAGTCTTCGTCTCCTCTTTTTTTTTTATATTCTTTTTGGTACGGAATCCATTTTTTCTCATTTTCTTCATTTATTTTGGATTTTTTCCCAATTGGATATTTGGATGAGGTTGTGAGGATGGGAGGGTTGGAGGACATAATTGTACATTGCAATTTTTTTTTTCATTTTCTACATTTATTTCATCCTTCACTGTTTAATAATTGATATAATATATTTTTTTAAATTAATAAGGTTTCGTTGACACTGGAATATGGTGACACTTCGGCACTACTCTCTTTTTAGAGTATGCTTTGTTTGTAAAATTGATTGTTCCTACACACTTCTAGCTCCCTGCTCCCTCGTTTCCTTCTTCCAAATGTGTGGCTATTATGCAAATCATAATAGACACACATTTGGAAGGGGCAAAGATAAGGGATGAAGTGGGGTATAGCGGGGGTTTATGAATGAGTTAGAGGGTAGGAATCATTAATTAATATTGTGAACAAAGTATCAGATGTGTTATAATGCAAATCATAATAGACACACATTTGGAAGGGGCGAAGATAAGGGATGAAGTGGGGTATAGCGGGGGTTTATGAATGAGTTAGAGGGTAGGAATCATTAATTAATTTTGTGAACCTTACTATTGAATTATGATTTCAACTCAAGGAAATAATTGTGTACAAGGTAGTTTATATAGATGGAGATTCCTACATCAATTAGGATTCTCCAAGTATGGTAATTAACTATAATAAGAATACTTCTATAACTAGAACTATTTCCATATTTATCTAACATCCCCCCTCAAGCTGAACGCCGGGAAACGAGCGGAAGCTTGGCGACCAATGCAGAGTAGCGTGGTGAAGAGAGAGCTTTGGTGAGAAGGTCTGCAAGTTGCTCATGAGAAGGAACATACGAGACTGTCATTTGTTCAGCAATTACCTGTTCTCGTACAAAATGGCAATCAGTACCAACATGTTTCATTCGCTTGTGAAAGACAGGATTCTTTGTCAAACAAATGGTGGATTGATTATCACAAAGGAGGTGAGGAGGAGGAAGCTTAATCTGTAGGATGTCAAACAAGTAGGTGAGCCACATTACTTCAGCTGCGGCAACCGAGAGTGCTCGGTACTCGGCTTCAGTGGACGACCGGGACACGCGGCTTTGCTTCTCCGTACTCCAAGAGATCAAATTTGAACCAAAATATATCAAGTAACCTGTAACAGAGCGTCCATCAGTCATATCATTAGCCCAATCTGAATCAGAGTATGCCTGAATGACTTGTGGTCCACGCCTGAATATCAAGCCATGATCAATGGTTCCTTTGACATAGCGAAGGATACGTTTTAAGGCCTGGAAGTCCGCTCAGTGGGTGCATGCATACGTTGACAAACATAATTCACAGCAAATTGAATATCTGGCCGTGTGTTGGTTAAGTACTGAAGAGATCCAACTAGGTTGCGGAAGAAGGTAGGATTGTCAAACGGGGGACTCCCCCCCTCGTCGGTCGGCCGAACAGGCAGCGGCGTAGGGGCTGTTTTGCAGTTGTCGACGCCGGCCTTGTGAAGCAGTTCACGGGCATATTTCTCTTGAGACAAGATCAGATAATCCTTTGTGCGTGTCACCTCAAGTCCCAAAAAATAGTGAAGAGAGCCAAGGTTCTTCATTTGAAATTCTTGTTGCATAGCATGAATAAATGAAGAGATGAGGGAGGAGGCGCTACCAGTGACAATGATGTCATCAACATAGAGTAGAACAATCAGAACACCAGAGGGAGAGTGCTTAACAAAGAAGCTTGTGTCATGTTCATTTTTCCCAAAGCCATAGTCAATAAGGAATCCGTGTGACCCGTGTGAGCGTGGGTGGGAAAGAGAGGAAGGATCCCACGGAAAGCCGGGGACGGAGGAGGAGACGACCTTGATTGTGAAGAAACGGTGGAGTATGGGAAGTGATTTTCTTGAAATTGGACATGACGGGAGATATATATACGACCTGTGGTCTGATCAAAACACCGATACCCTTTGGAGGAAGAGTCATAGCCAAGAAATATGCAAGGTTTGGACCGGGGTTGGAATTTATCAGTGATTTCATGACGAAGACATGGATAGGACAAACACCCAAAGATTCGAAGTATAGAGTAGTCTGGAGGTTTGTGAAAGAGAGACTCATAGGGTGATTTGTGATTTAGAGACCGTTTTGGCATGCGATTGATCAGAAAATTTGCTGTGGCTAAGGCTTCAACCCAAAATTTTGCTGGGAGAGGCGCCGTGCAAAGGAGTGTGACAAGGGTTTCAACTAAGTGACGGTGTTTCCGTTCTGCTACCCCATTTTGCTCAGGGGTGTACGGACAAGATTTTTGATGTAGAACCCCCAAACTTTGTAAGAACAAGCCAAATTTTGTGTTGACATATTCCCTCCCATTATCAGTTCTAAAAATTTTAATTTGTGTATTGAACTGATTTTGAACCATAGCTTGAAAACTGAGAAAAGCATCATATGCATCAGACTTGTGTTTAAGATGGTACAACCAACAAAATTTGGTAAAATCATCGATGAAGTTAATATAAAAGTGAAAACCTCCAAAGGAGGGTACAGAGGTAGGTCCCCAAACATCAGAATGAACAAGTTCAAAAGGAGCAGATGCTTTAGTTTGTGACACAGGGAAGGGGAGTTTATGAGATTTAGCAACAGAACAAGAATTACAATGATCAAGTTCTTGAAATTTAAAACCTAATTGAGATAACAGAGACTTGGTGACTTGAACAGAGGGATGACCAAGACGGCAATGTCATTGATAGGGAGTGACTTTGACAGAGTTGACCACTGGTGACGAACTGGAGGCAGGTAGAGAATATAATCCACGCTCACAGGGGCCCTTGAAAAGAACTTGGTTGGTGGTATTGTCCCGAATCATAAAATCCTTGGAAGTGAAAAGTAGGGAACAGTTATTATCTTTGGTAAATTGATGGACAGATAAAAGGTGAGAATTAATATGAGGGGAATGAAGGAGATTGGTTAATGTAAAGGTATGGTTTGGAGTGGTGAGTATACCTGAGCCTGTATGGTCAATGGGATAAGTATTACCTCCCGCAGTTGTGATAGAATTGGTGCCATGATAAGGTGAAGAAGTATGCAGCCGAGAAAGATCAGACGTCACATGGGTGTTCGCTCCAGTATCCAGATGCCAGTTCGGATTGGTTTCAGCAGATTGATTGGTGTAGTATGCCTGTGGAGGACCGGAGTAAGATTCATCGTAGCGGTGCCAACAATTCCAGACCGCATGACCGGTCTTACCACACAGTTGACATGTGATGCCGGCCCCACGTCCACCACCGCGACCTCGCGGTTACTCGCGGTAGGAAGGCAGCCGGCCTCCTCTGCCGTTGTAGCTGCTGCCGCGGGAGGGCCCTCCACGGCCACGATATGGCCCACGGCCACGACCTCGGCCAGTACCTCGTCCTGAATTGGTGAATAAAGCATGATGAAGATATGTTGACGAGGGAGAACCAGAGTCGCCAAGGTGCAGTTTCTTCTCAAAAGTGAGATTTAATTCTTCGGAGAGCAACCACGCAAATACTTGATTGAAAGTGACGGTTGCAATATTAGTGCGAATGTTTTGTTTGAGCGAGGCATAATCCGTAGGGAGGCCTCGAAGCACACACATGAAAATATCTTGTTCAGAGATGTCCTCATGAGCCAATTTCAGAGATGAGACAATAGTGAGAACAGTGTCCAGGTATGTTTGCATGGAATCAGTGCCCTTTTGGATGCTATGTAAGCGCTCCTTTAATTGAAAAATGTGAGTACGTGAGAGAGAATTGTACCGTTGTTCGAGGTGATTCCAAATTGCAGCAGAGGATGGAAGAGCATGAATATGAGTCTGAACAGTTGGAGAAACAATAGCGGGAAGACAGGCCCTGATTTGAGCATCAACAAGAACCCATGAGTCATAAGCAGGATTGGGTTTCATAACTGGCGGTGCATCCTTGCCAGGGGCAGCAGCTTTCTCGTCCAAAATAAGGGGTGAAGGAGGCACTTCTGAACCATCAACATATCCGAGGAGACGATGAGCGATGAGGTTTGCGCGAACTGTAGCAGACCAAGAGGGATAATTTGTATCATCTAGTTTGACCGGAGTTAGAGATTGAAGATTCCGGACAAATAATTTCAAGCCCGTAGGCAGTCGATCCATGGGATCAGAAGTTTGAGCAGCCATGGCCAATCGGTGGAGATCGGCGGCGTGGGGAAGACGAAGCAGAGACAGAATCGGCTGGGCCGATTTTTTTTTCGTTATCGAGAAGGAAGAGACGGATCAATAGGCTCTGATACTATATTGAATTATGATTTCAACTCAAGGAAATAATTGTGTACAAGGTAGTTTATATAGATGGAGATTCCTACATCAATTAGGATTCTCCAAGTATGGTAATTAACTATAATAAGAATCCTTCTATAACTAGAACTATTTCCATATTTATCTAACACTTACCATTTTTATATATACACGTCAACAAATATTTAACAAGTAGGCGGAAAAATTTAGTTTGTTGAGATGAAAAAAGTTATTGAATTTGTATGAGAGTTTGTACCACATGTAACTATGTAAGTCATAATCATACAACTTAGGCTAGGGGTGGACAATAATCACGAAACCGTTGTCCCGACCTAAAATATCTCGGTCTCGTTTCTACAATGTCTCGTTTTGTTAAGGATGACAAAAATTGTCCCGAACCCATTTCGAATCGTTTTGGAATGGGACATTACCAAGACACATAAATATTTTTCCGTTCCATCCCATTGTCCTTCATATATGTACATATCTATTTATTTATTTATACAATGATACTAAAAAAAGTATGTATTGAAATTTTTAAAATCAATTAAAAATCATTGGAATTAGGATTAATTAGAATCATTGAAAAAGTATCTATTGAAATTCAACAAATGTAGTAAATTATATTACGTAAAGAGTATAAACTAAAAAAAGTATCTATTGAAAATTTTAAAATTATTTTGTACATATAATAAACTATGAAATAAAGGAAAAGAGTAAATTAGAATTTGAGGAACCACACCTCATCATTTCTCAAATTCTCTCTAACCGCACTGTGGTCTTGTGGATGGATTCCGAGATGGCCATGTAGGACTCGGGATCGCGGGGAACACCGCCCCTTCCACGCAACGAGATCTGCGAGCTCCACATCCCAATGATCACCATCTGCTCCCCTCCCACCACATTTCATTTAAACTTCGACTTCACATTTCTTTTACATCACAACTTCTTCTAAACTTCTTACATATTATTTTAGAGAAATGACTGAATCATAAAGAAAATAGACACAAAATACATGAAATCATTTTAATCTTTTAGTTAGGTTTACAAATAGTAAGTTTGTAAACTCTATGATTATTTTGTTTGTGAATCTAGTATTTATCATTATTATATACTCCATTTGTTTTTTTAAAACAGTCATTCTTTCATTTTTTTTCTTTTTCTCAAAATACTTTCATTTTTGTAAAAAATGACCAATATATCTACATAAGATCATTACAATATACTCCTTTCAATTTGTATTAATATAATAAGTAACTTAAATGATTAATCTCTCATTTTTCTTTGATGTTAAAGATATAATTAGAGGGTTAAACTACTAAATTGAATTTATCCCAAGTCAAAACAGGAATGATTTTAGGAAACAGAAGGAGAATTTTATTCTGTATATATATCATCCACAAGAGGGCCCGCCCCGCTCGACATTAGAATCGCTGCCCACCCAAGATGACGACGTTGAGGTTGTGCCCGAAACACGATCACCGAAAAACAAGGAGAAGACAATATGCAAAGAGGGCATGAGCAATAAGAACCTCAAAAAATCTTGGACGTCTATAGAAGATGAAGCGTTGTTCGAGTGAGGTTGAACGTTTTTTAAAACCTGACTAAAGGCTAATTTCTTTTGCAATTAATTTAAATTTTTTATTTAATTTTTCATTTTTTAACCTTTTTTAAAAAAACTTTTTCGTATTTAGAAAATGCTCACAGCACGAAAGGTTTTTGGGATAAGGTTGTCCATGAGTTTTATGTGTGGATGAACGCGGAGCACTACTACCATCTCGATACAGTCTCCCCCAAGTATCGGGAAACAAGTTCACCGTGATGGACAACACCCTTTTGCGTCACTCACACAAGAAGTGCGAGTGACAAAGATGTGTTGAAAATGATACTTTAAAAGTATTACCATGCAAAACATTATGGCCCCTTTAGCTATCTCAAAGCAAGGAAGGTCTTCAATGCATACCTGAAATGGGTTCGATTCCGAGCAAGATGTCCCAGGCAAAATGAATAAAGATGTCGGAATCTACTTTATTGAGTGATGACGACAACGACATACTAGCCCTTTCAGATTCGAAACGACCCATTTAAAGGTCATGAAAACAGTCGTCATCGCCACAAATTGCCACACCCAAGATGAACTGGTTAGACGCGATCATGTCTCCCATGATCGCCTTCAAAATTTCAATACACAATACAAAACCAAAATCAGGCCTTGGACGAATTTGTTTTATGATCCATTAAAACGGTTCATTTCTAGTTTGAAACCGATACTTTGGGCTTGTTCTCTTCACATGATCTGATCTGATTATAATTATATTTAAATTATTTTTAATCTGATTTCAATAAGAATTAAGTAATAAGTAATAAGAAAAGAAAAAATCTTAAATATGAGTAAAATATAGAAAAAAAATACTATATAGGAGCTCCATATTTTTATTTTCAAAATAATAGTTTGTACTCTGATAATATGATACTGTATATGGACATGTCACAGTATTTTTTAGTATTATATATTAGCAGGATTGACATTCTATATGCATTTTAACTCATATTTTTGAAATAAAAATATGAAATAACTCTCTCGATATACTTTCCGCGTGTCACTCTTACTTTAATCGTTTTCATTAATAAGCATGAGTGGAAGTACTCTGTTCCCATAAAATTACTTTTGAGTGGCGCGATTTTTGCTGCAATAACTCGCAGGTCCTTGCATTTTAAAAAAGATATCAATGACCCTTACATTTTTGAGTAATTTACCTAAATATGACTAAAACATAATGATTTTCCCAAAATAAGACCATATGTTTTTATTTCCGAATGTATGACCTTTGGTCATTATTCTTTAGTCATTATTCAAGTTATGTCTATCATTCCTGGGCATTATTCTTTCCATGAAGACATTATTAAGTCCTATTTAGGGAATAAAAAAGTTTAAGTCCTAGATTAGGAAAGTCATTATGTTTTAGTCTTATTTAGTGCAAATTTCACTACATTTTTTGTAAAGACTGTAACGGGACATGTCGTCCACTATTTTATTAATGACCATTAAAAAAAATCTATCTTTCTTATTATGTTCTACTATAGTTACTTTAATTGTATTTATTTTTTATATTAGACAAAAAATCCTGAATTGAAAAATATTTACATAAGGGATTAAAAAAAATTATGAAAAAGAAAAATAAAGAAAAGAAAATTAAAAAGTGAAGGTCCTAAACTTTATTAACATAAACTATTAAGAGAAAAATAAGAAAAATATATATTTTTTGAAGGTCATTAGCAAAATAGTGGACAAAATATCCCAATATTCCCTCTCAGTCTTTATAACAAAATGTAAAATACCCTAATATTTTCTTAAAAATATAAAAACTTATGAGTTACTCCGTATTTCAACAAAATTCTTGTCACTAATTTTTTTACTTTGTCCCTCTACTTTCTGTTGCCATTTTATTTCATCTCTATTAGGGAGTAACAAATTTTAGACACGATACAGAGATCAAATCCAAACGAGCAAGTCGTTAATAAAAATACTTCCTGTTACAGTGTTACTCAAATCTATATTCGGAGACGACAACCAAAACCGTCGCTCTGTCGTCTCTTTCCGGCGCCGGCAAAAAAGAGGTTGAACATTCTAGAGAAGCGCACCTAGCAGTTACCTTAGGCGCTCTGGCTCAGCAGGCTCAGGGAAGCCGATCAAATCACACTCATGGCGGTAAGCATCACTACTTTTCAGTTCCATGGATCTATCAACGAACAATTCATAGCTGAATCGGTGTCTCGGTTCCAATTTACGAGCCCAACTCATTTGGTTTTGCGTTAACGTTGCAGGAGTCATCGGGGACGACACTGATGGATCTAATCACGTCGGACCCGTCTTCTACTTCATCTTCTTCTAAGTCGACGGCCTCCGTAGCTCCCGTCGCTACTTCGCCACCACGGACGGCGGCCGCGGCTGCGGCGTCCACGGATCGGAAGAAGAAGGGGATGCTGATGCAGATCCAGAGCGATACTATCTCAGCTGCTAAGGCTGCTCTCAACCCTGTGCGGATGCCTCAGAAGCAAAAGAAGAAGGTATTTCAACTTCATTTCTCGCCAACACGTTTTTAAGTGCTGGAAAAAGAAATGTAGCCACATAAACCTGCATGTAAATTTGAAATTGTACTTCGGAGTTGGGCCATTGTAAATGGATTAGAGTAAAAACTTCCAATGTGGTCATCAGTTTCACACTCGGTTAAGTATTGAAATTGAACAAATTCATAAAAATGACAATTCATTCCTGAAACTGTGAAACACCACTAATTTTCATTTAAATTAAGCACTTAGGCACAAGTGCACAACCTAAGTTCCACATTGAGCTTCTCTTTATATAGGTCTTTCATATGTTCTTCATTTACCTTTAAGTTTCCCTCTTTCATTGGTAACAGCAATTGATTAGAGCAGAGAACTACCCTTTAAGTTTTTGTTTTTCCTAGAAAATATTAGAGCAAAGTTTATGGAATGAATGTATGATGGAAGAGGCATACACAAGTATTGCTTCGATATTGCTTAAAAGTTAAAACTCATGTAACGGGCTAAGAGCTATATAGTGCAACTGTTTACAAAAGAAAACAGCTTTTCCCATATCCTACAACTCAGTTATGCTATTCACAGTTTAGATTTCGATATCATGGACCACATGTTATTTTTTCGCCCCTAAAATTCTGTTAATCACCACTATTTTTAATTATTTTATTAACCATGGGATTTAAATGGTAGAAAAACAGAATATGTTTTGCAAAATTTAAAACTAATACGAAATACGTAGTTCTGGCCGGTGGCCACAGGTAATTAGGCTTATGATAATAACAACAATAGTACCTGTTGCAGTAGCATTTGGCATAGCAGAGTTGCAATTAAATCAGTTGGACCTAGAAAGAAAAGTGAGAATATTAGGAATTCAGTTTTTCAAGTTTTTTACTGCTCATACTTCTTCAGGCAGGCAATTAGAACTAAACTATTTATGTGTAATTTCTTTATAACATGCTATCGTAATAGCTCTCAACTTTGTAAAACATTTTGGGAAGCAAACGTTATAGCCTTATTATAGGCTTCTAAGAAGTGTCACCGAACATTGCATGCATGCCCCCTTTTTGGATTAAAAGATGAGATAAATCAATGATATCCTTAGATAAATTAACCATCATTTTATGGGAAACTATCCTTCCAGATATTTCCAAAGTATGTTTATTGCTACCTGACCAAATGAACCCTAGACTTTCCCGAGATGTGTGGATATACTGTGCTTGGAATACAGACCTTTATAAATTTTAATGCGTATGATCTAGCCAATAAATTTATGCCATTCCATCTTAAGCTGCTTATTGTAATGCAATGATGTAATTTATTTGTATCTCCGCATCTGTCAGGCAGTTTCATATGCACAACTTGCAAGAAGCATCCATGAGCTAGCAGCCACATCTGATCAAGTACTTTGGACATTACCACCTTCTTTTCCATGCTCTATGTTTGATTAACTTTATTCAAGTGTTTTGTTGCTATGGAATTGTTTTTAGAAAAGCTCCCAGCGACAGTTGGTTCAACATGTCTTCCCAAAGCTTGCTGTGTACAATTCAGTAGACCCTTCAATAGCACCATCGCTTCTTATGGTATAATTCTCGCGACCTTTTTCCTAAGTGGTTCACCTATTCTGTAAAATTAAATGAAAAAAGATGAGATGTAGATAATACGTATCCTGGATTTTGGTATTTTATCATCATAATCAGGAGCTTCTAGTTCTAAGTATCAAACTGTTGATGGGCAGAACAATATCTGAAACCTCTTTGAGTTGTGATTATTGTTGCTTGAGTGACTCCTTTTATCTTTTGAACATTGTAGCTTGGTCAACAATGCGAGGATCGGACAGTTCTACGATATGTCTATTATTACCTTGCCAGAATTCTTTCAGATGGTGGCTCACCAGGCCTGAGTCCAGGTGGTGGGATACCAACCCCAAATTGGGATGCTTTAGCTGACATTGATGTTGTTGGAGGGGTAACAAGAGCTGATGTTGTACCGATAATAGTAGACAGGCTATCCTCTGAGGCATTGAACGAAGATGTTGAGTGTAAGTGTCTTGAAATCAAGCCCTCTTTTTTCGTGCTTCAAATCGATATTTCTTAGCTCCCACTGCCCGTGGAAGTTATTATGTTACAAAATATCAGATACAGATGAATAAGTGACAATGGAGATCCAAAACCACATGCTTCCTTGCTTATTCCTATTTTTTTTCAATTTGTGCACAAGGTTATATATAAGATCATTTCAGGATCATACATGGAGTTGAGATTTAAAAGGCTGACAATGGAGATCCACAATCACATGCTTCCTTGTTTATTTTCTTTCTATTTGTGCACAAGGTTATATATAAGATCATTTCTGGATCATACATGGAGTTGAGATTTAAGAGGCTGGATGTTGTAATTGTTGCTGACTATATTAGGGGGCCATCCTTTTAAATCTTTATTTAATCATTTCTCAATCAACTGAGCTCAGTGTCCTTTTCCTTCATGGCAAGATGGCGACTCAATATATACCTCTTGTCATTGAGCTGTCTGTTAAAGTATATAAATATATTGAATTATAGGAATATATTAATCATAGGAGTATGATAAAGTAAAGTAAGTCAATCGAGCTAAACAAAATAGAACCCTAGTATATCCCACTAAGGAGTAGGGTTTGGGGGTGAGAGATGTACACATACCTTTTATTCATTATTTAAAGATCTCTGACTCTCTGAGAGTGAAACTGAAAAGGAGTGTAAATGATGTTAAAAATACAGGAAGTAATCAAGCAGGCTATTGAGTAAGAAAACAAGGCAAACACAAAACACACTAACATTTAACCAACAACGTCAAACAACAACGAGTTAATAGGCCCAACACCAACAAGGTCTCTACTAGAATACTACCCTAGTACGGCATCTCCAAGAATTCCTATTATTCCTGAGAGATGTTCAAGACCACCATACCAATCTAACTTCCTCAATCCACGGCCGGCCTCTTCTCTTACCATCAACCAAGACACTCTCCACCCTTATTTCAGGTATTGTCATCTATGTGGCGAACATGACCAAATGACCACATATTGTATTCTTAGTTTTTTATTCAATACGCGGATTAATTTCCATCAGTTGTATATTTGTATTAATAGATAGACTATATATAGTATGTTGAATATTGTATTAATAAAGTTATGTATAAAACAAATTGATTATTGTCAACCACTATTTTTTCTTGTTCATTTTGCATATCCAATTGGTGAATTTTTTTGATTGGTTGGATATCATAGGGTGTTTTTACAAAACTACTATTTCGTTTATGCAACTTATGAATTGATTTCACAATCAATATAGTTCTATTTTTATATGAGTTGTTCACTGGTCCGTGAAGTTTTTAAGATCATGATTTAATAGAAAAAATTAATGGATCTGTGGACTTGTGGAAACAAACCGTTTGAAAAAAGCCGAGTTAGAGCGGCTTCCAATTTTTATTTTCAACACCTGCCCCACCTCATTCATTTTAAAAACAAGTGGGACCGGGTTCTACGAAAGTCAGCCCATGGCCACCCCTAGGCCCTAGGTAGACTGGTAGTCCCTACATGCACTTACATGTCTTATATCGTCTTCACATACATCTAAGGCACACCACTCCAATATCCAAGCTTCTCAAAATTACTTATAAATTATGCATAGTATCATGCATGAATAGGCTCCAAAATACGAGTACAGAAGTCTAAATATAATGCGAGACAATAAAGAATGATCCATGATAAACAATTAAAAACACCACTAATAATTTTCACAATCTAAGGAAAAAACTGGAAGGAGTTGGAAAATGTTGGAAAATTAAAGTGTTAAAAAATCATTTAATTAAATGATCACCCAAATAAATACGTCGGGAAATTTTAATTTTGGATAAAAAAGAATTCACCCTTGTCCGTGTTTGAGGTGGTATGTTATAAATTTGAAAATATAAAGTTATTCTATATTCATCAATATCATATATAAATATCTTTTTAAGTCGTTGCTGGAAGAAACTGGAAGGAGTTGGAAAAAGTTGGATGTTAAGCTTTCCAACTAAAAAGAACATGCCCTTAGTCTTCAAAAGTTATCAAATTGTAAGCCGAAAGTCAAAAGTCGTATCAATAAAAGTAGAATGTTATTCAATCCTTTGGCAAAGTGATAAAGGTTTGAGATGAGATTTCATAAAGATATGTTCTCAAGAAGATGGTATGGACATTGTGGTTTTGACCTGATGACTTAGCTGTTTCAGATTTGAAATGCTGGTCTTTATCTTCTAATTTTTGTTACTTTAACCAGCATGAGTATCATAAGCTTTAATACTCTTTGGATCTTCAAAGGTTAGGTTATCATGGTGGACGCACAACTCCTTAACTTTCTGTCTGTGATGTGTATTTGATTTTCTTTAAATACAATGATTGAGTATTTGTATGTGACTTACATTCTCACCTGCTGTTTAACCCGCTTCTAACAAACATCTGTCTTTTGATTGCCTTGTTGTTTTTTAAATAAAGTAAATATCTTCTGATCACCTTTTCTTTTTTCTTATTATTTTAGTTCATGCACGGCGACTCCAAGCTCTGAAGGCTCTTACATATGCACCTTCTACCAGCTCAGAGATTTTATCCAAGTTGTATGAAATTGTGTTTGGCATCTTAGACAAGGTTTGTCCTCATGTAAAAATATTGCCTTTATGCTGTAAGAGTGGTAAGTGTTTTACATCAAGGTCTTGACAAACGATGGGTTTTTAAAGGTCTGAAACCTATTTGTGAGCAGACATTGTTTGTTGGCTTTTGTTTTGTTTCATTTGTGTTTAATTATTATTTAGTTATATATGTTATGCTGGTGCCAAATGAGGACTTCTTCTTTTACTAGACTTCGTGGAAAATTCAGAATGAAAAAATCAGTTTACTCTTTTAATGTGACTACATATTGATATGCATGTGAGTCAAGTATTTTCACTAATGGGAGAAAATGATTGTCACCCTCAGGTTGCTGATACACCACACAAACGCAAAAAGGGAATTTTTGGCGCCAAGGGAGGTGATAAAGAGGTAAAGTTGCCAAATGTTACCAGCATCTTTTTATCAAAGACCCCCTCTCCCCTCTCGCTTTTACATATTCATGCATACACACACACACACACACACAAACACAAATACAATATTTTTGGGCAGTTAGTGTGTTCCTTCCTGATTCACTCTAATAATAGGTTGCATATCTTTAACTAAAAGATCACAGGAGGTTGAGCCAGTGATAACACAAATTTATAACTATAAAGCCTATAAAAATATAACTTTACGTTTACATTAAAAATTTGAAACACAATTAGAAGTGGAGTTTTTAAGTTTGAAAACTAGTTACCAAATATATATTTCTAGCACAAAGTATGTTCTAGTTAAATTAAGTCTTTAAGATGTATGATATTTTTTGGGGGGGGGGGTTGAGTCCTACCCTAGGACTAGGGTAGATGAGTAGATCCGCCATCAGGTGTAAGATGTTTTTTGTAGTCTATTTTAGAATGAGAAGATTTTAAAAGGAGCACATATGCTGAAAATAGTTGAAGAAAAACATAATGTCCTCTATGCTCAGTGTGCCTGTTTTTTGCAACAATTTAGACCATAGCAAATGCAAAGCAAATGAATGGTTATGTATGTATGTATGTATGTATGTATATGATGAAATCCTTCATGTAATGCGAATATGATAATGTTTGCAAGTGCTATGTCTCGTAGAGGGATGCCAATAAAACAGTTCTGACTACAGAAGTATGATGTAACCCAAATAACTGCATATCAGAATGACATTCAGATCACGAATAGATCATGAATTCTGGTTGGAGCTCTTACAGATTATTTCCCTCCTCGTCTTCCTATTATTTTTTCAGTCTATAATTCGGAGTAATTTGCAATATGCTGCATTAAGTGCATTGAGAAGGCTTCCTTTGGATCCAGGAAATCCGGCTTTTCTCCACCGTGCAGTGCAAGGGTTTGTTCCTAATCTCATTGTGTCACACTACTGTTTTATAAGGCATTTATGGGCTTATGGCTTGTGTTATATATTCCCTTGCTACTTTAAAAATACAATACGCATATTCCAACGTCTTTGCGGCATGTATCATTTTTACCACTACTTTGATATCATTTATGATGAGAACTTGATCGTTGTGATGGTTATAGTGTCTTAGCTTGATAACAAAGATATTCTTGATATTCTTCTACCAAATTGACATGAATACCTGTCTTCTAGTCAAGGCTCTTAATTTTGACATTTCAAGACAACCGACCTCAAACCTTTGCGATTATCGTCCTTTTGTTTTTGGATTTGATGATAAGAGGGTGTAGATATTGTTGAGCATAGCATGAGGTGGACCTATCAAATATTATACTCCGTAATACTTAACAAACTTACAGAGTTATATTATACTTGTATATGCTGCATTTATTCTTCTAGTTTTAGTTCTAAAAGTATAACAACATGAAATATTTTACTCCGTAGATTATTAATACATACTATGGTGTTGGGCTCAACATAACTAGATCTATCCTCTTTTCTGAGCATGTGTGTTCTTCACCAACCAACACTCGGCCCCATACAACAAAGCCGTTCTAACCCCTGCTCATATAGTTTGCCTTAAAGTTTCTCTGACATTTTTGTCGCACAACCGCACAAGACACCTGAGCTAGCCTCCATTTCATCCGGCTCACTTCAATACGATGGACAACATCTCCATCAAGTTTGCCATCAACTTTAATAATAGATCCAAGGTACCAAAATCTATCCCTTTTGGGTATGAGTTGTAAATCAATCTTCACCTCCACTTCCCACTCACTTGGTATTCCGATGAAACAACATTTCTGTTCAGTTTGAAACCTTTAGACTCCAAGGTTAGCCTAGGTCGCCACCACACCTACGATCTTTCATTGACTCCCTCATGCATTTTGTGAATTAAAATAATGTCGTCTGCAAAAAGCATTCACCAAGGTTAGTCCCATCCGCACTGTGAAGGGATCTGAGTCTCCTCCCACTAACTTCACACTCGTCTTTGCTCCATCGGACTTGTTTTTATTACTCTAATATTTGCTGACACTCCTCTGCACTCCAAACACCTCCACAAAAACTCGCACTGAACTCTGTCACACGTCTTCTCTAAGTCAGTAAATGCCATGTTTAGCTCTCTCTTCCTACCCCTGTACTGGTTTATCAACCAATCAAAAGGCGAGTGGCCTTTTTGGTACACCGTCCTGCCGGTTGTGGCGTGAAACTGAATTTATTCTCGGAAATAGTCACCTCCTTCGTCATCCGCGTCTTTATTACCCGTTCCTAGACCTTTATGGTATGGCTATGCAATTTGATGCCCTTATAATTGTTGCGATTTTAGATATTGTCTTTGCCTTTGTACAATAGAATCACCATGCTCTCCCTCCACTCTTTGAGAATCTTAGCCTTCTTAATAATGCCACTAAACAACTCAGTAAGAGACGCAATCTTCATTCTGCCAACAATCTTTCAAGACTCTACCGCAATCTCATCCTGCTCCATCATTCTTCCCCTCCTCATCATGCAAATAGCCAACATCCCAACATGGCTTCCCCCATTCTGATACGCCTACAACACCTGAAATTTTGACGACTCTCAGATTGCCCCAACCCAACCCACCCAACACAATACTCCTCTCCCTTTTTGCGGCTGTGGAAGTACAATTGCCATCTATGCTTTATGACAGTTGCTTCCATCAGCACACTACCATCCTCCCTCATGCATCTCACTCGGTCTAAATCCTGCTTCTTCTGCTCTCTTACCTTAGCCAACTGAAACGATCTATTCTCCCCTCCTTTCTCCTCCAGATCCTTATACATCTCTTCTACAGTGACCACGATTAAAAAATTTCTCCCTATTTTTTGTTGCACTTTTAATGCTTCTTTACTCCGTAGTTATTAGTCGTCAGTCTAAACATGTTTTCGATTTCTAGAAGTGATGAGCAAGTGAGCCACCATAACAAGTACTCCCTCCGCCCCCCAGTTTTTGTCCACTTTTAATTTGGCACAAAAACCGATATGAGGTGTTAAAAGACACAAATGCCCCTAGCCCTCTGTCCAGCTCACACGCCTCTCAATTCGCAGCTCAAACTCCCTGATGCCTTCTTGCATCAATATGCAGGCCAAAGTCTCGCTACCCAGCCTCCCCCAACAACCTCCACCATCTATCCACCGTCCAACTTTGGTTCTCCACCAACCAACCCAGATCAATTTCAAAATTAAAAAACAAAAAGAAAACTGAGAAACAACATTTTAGATCTAGATTTTAGAAATCTAGTCATCAAGATCTAGGTCTTGAGAAGAGATCCAGCGTTCAAAGACATCCGGCCGTCGAAAACATCTAGTCGTCGTCGATCTCCAGCGGGCGTTAGAGAAGAAATCATCTATGGAGAGGATTTTTTCCTCCTCAAATTGCGTTGCTGGGATGAAGGATCGGAGGAGAGTTCAAGACCGAATGAAGTACATGTCAAGATAGTTCTACTCACCATCTCACAATTCTAGGGTTTTTTTGGCAGAAAAGATGAGCTTTGGGGAAGAGGAAGAGTGAGAAGGTATTGGATGTTGATGAAGATGACGATACAGATCTGAGTAAACAGGGAACTAGTGGAGACTTCTAGATCTTAATGTGGCAGGGATGGGTATTTTTACCTTGGGTGGGTGGGGAGTAAATGATGTGGGTGTTTAATTTGAGAGGGTAAAACTGGAAATGCGTTTAATTTTTATTGCCAAAATAGGAAAGTGGACAAATACTGAGGGACGGCCTAAAATGGAATAGTTGACAAATACTGAGGGACGGAGGGAGCACCTAACAAGGTCAAGGCACCCAATCCCATCTGCTAACAACAATGCTGTGACTGAGGGTGTTGCTCAGAAACCTGATGCAGCTGCACCTGCACCTGCAGGTGTTAGCAAACAGATCCCAGCTGAGTTTTAGGGAGTCAACACTAACAACTACTGTGCTGATGGCCAGAACTGTGGGAACTTCCTTACAGATCGCCTGTCATCCAAAGTCCATGCAGCCTGTGGTGATGGCTCTTCACTGGATTACCTCTTTGGAGGTGGCACGTGCGGCAGTGCATTGGAACCGGAGAGGTGCTGGACATCTCAGAAAAATATAAATTATCTCTGCAGGCAAAGGTTGTGCGCCGGGTGTGTGGGCCAGATTCTGGCGGTGGGGTTTCCTTGATTTTTTCGCGACAAGGAGAGGAGTCTACTGATGTGTTCATCTTCAATCACAACCACATACTAACACTCATCGGAAATGTGACAGCTCACCACAGAAAAGAGATTGTGCATGCATATTGCATAGCAGTGAACTGGATAGGGGAAACTGATTAGACAACCTAAGTAAAACACTGAAAATTTTATTTAAAAAAGCCTTATGGATCAAGATGCACTGCTACTATGTGAAATATTTAGATTTCAAGGCTAGGCAGATGGAGAGAGCCACCACCCATTGGCAACGGAAACAAAATGAACCAGAGGAGAAATGCAAAACACCGATTTTTATTAACTCCGATTGTTTTAAAGAGTGCAATACACTTGTTTATGAATTAAATAAAGTAAAGGCATAAAGAACCTAATGTTGAATGTGAGTTGTGTGTGAGAGGGAAATGAGCTGTACCATTTATGAAGTGTTGCTGTCATCCTTATATCTGAACAGCATGATAGTGCAAAAGGAATGCCTACTACACTGGATTGGACCACCAGTAGATTTGTTATGGAGTTATGAATCTATAAATTCAATTACTTGTGTACTGAGCAGTAGCAACACTAAATTTTAAATTGGATTTTATGAAAGCACTGTCAAACACTCACTAAATAAGAGAACTTTGGAGGTCGGGGTTCTAATACTAAATGGGTAAGTACATGTGCACAAACCTTTCTTATTTAATATTTCTAAAACTACTCTCTCAATGCCCTTTATATGCTGTGGCAGAGTCTCATTTGCGGATCCAGTTGCTGTAAGGCATTCTTTAGAGATTCTCTCGGAGTTAGCAATGTTGGATCCTTATGCAGTTGCTACCTCATTAGGTAACTTTATAAAATTGATGTGTTTGGCTCTCAATTCACATTTTAGTTCTGCTTTATGCTTTGTGCAATATAGATAGTGTTTGAGCTGAAGTGCCGAACTGTTTATATCTATCATACATTCATACCCCTTCTCTTAGTTTTGTCGTCGCTCTTAGACATGCGTGGAGCTTGAGTCCTACAGAGCACATATTTAAAAGCTTGTTTTTAAACATGGATATGGTATCAAATTGAATGAAACTAATAGCTTGACACCTTGCTTGTGGAAACATGAACATAACAACTACCTGATATATGTAAATATGTAAGCATAAACAAGTACACATCCCTTGAACTTCAATTATGTATTTTATTAGTGCGCGGACTTAAAACAGTTAGGTTTATATACTTTGAAATATTATTTGGGCCGAGATATCTCAGTCCGCTCTTGTAAACCCATTCTCTGTTTCATCCGCCCTTCACATCCATTTATCACCTTTTCATCCAGCAAGAATATGAAAATGATAGTATAAAACTTATTAAAACTATTTAAACGTACAATTTTAATATTTTCATTCCAACTCACGTGTTTCTGACATTCTTGCAATGTCTTGGTTGTTACTTTTTTTTGTTGAATGGTGTGATTGTGGGCTTATATTGGAACAACATGAATATTTTAGCCATCATTTTTCATTTTATTTAATGCTGGTGAGAGAGCATGAAAATGCTTTCTGTGCAACTGAGGACACAGATGGTATACAGTACAGGTTTTCAAATGACCCAGATTGTTTTCTTGTTTTTGGTAATACTAAAATATGGGTAACAACAACAACAACAACCCAGTTGAATCCCACTACAGTAGGGACTACAGTAGGGTCTGGGGAGGGTGTGTGTACGCAGACCTTGCCCCTACTCGGAAGTAGGGAGGCTGTTTCCAAGAGACCCCCGGCTAAAATATGGGTGTGTTGAAGAAATCAGAAGAGAAATTTTTCATTTTGCCAATATCTCAGAGAGATTATTACGTAGTAGTTTGTAGTAATTCATTGACTAAGTAGATACCATTCATGGTTAGATAAGTACACACAATTGTGAATTAACATATTTCTGTTAAAATGTTTTTTACATTGATGGAATGCTGACTTTATTCGTTTGAAACTAATCTGTGTTACATATGGTTAAAATGGTACATGAATGAAGTATAACTTGATTGTTTTTTCTCTGCAGGGAAGCTTGTGCAACCCGGTGGTATGTTTTATATGCATTAACCACATGACATCTGTAATTTCCTTTCGACATGTGCTAAGATTTTCCTTATTTTTATGAATCAGGTGGTCTACACGATATTCTACATATGCATGATGTTCTAGCCAGAGTTGCACTTGCTAAGTTGTGCCACACAATATCTAGAGCCAGGGCATTAGATGGTATGCATAAAAAGATCTTTAGAATCTCGTGTTTTTATTTTTTAAATATATAGGCTGGTATCTATGGCATTCAACTCCATACAAGCATTCCATTTTTGTAACCTCCTATATGTCACTATGCAGACAGGCCAGACATTAGGTCTCAGTTTAACTCGTTGCTATATCAGCTACTCCTTGATCCAAGTGAAAAAGTTTGTTTTGAAGCTATCTTTTGTGTACTTGGAAAATTCGACAATGCTGAGAGGTATTATTCGTTGTTTCTTTTTGTACTGTGAGCATGTAAATGGGTCCCTGCAGTTTTTTCGTTTGAATTTCTAATTTGCTTTCAACTTATCAGGACCGAGGATCGAGCCGCTGGATGGTATCGGCTTACAAGAGAAATTCTTAAACTCCCTGAAGCGCCTTCCATGAAGGAAACCAAACCTGAATCAAAAGATACCGTTCCACCTAAGTCGGCCAAAGATAAGTCTCAAAAGACAAGGCGCCCTCAACCTTTGATCAAACTTGTAATGAGGAGGTACTGAAGATCCTTCTCTTCTTTTGATCCCAATCTTTAAGCTTTTTCTTTGCCCTTTATTTTGTTAATGTCAGATGATTGACATCCTTTTCAGGCTGGAAAGCTCTTTTCGCAGTTTCTCTCGCCCGGTACTTCATGCAGCAGCCAGAGTTGTTCAGGAAATGGGAAAAAGTCGTGCTGCAGCTTTTGCCTTGGGTCTACAGGATCTTGATGAAGGAGCTTATGTTAATACCTTTGCTGAGAATGACTCATATGATCCAGATCTTAATGAAACGTCTCAGCCTGAAGGTAGTTTATTGCTGTCTAGTCTTCAATTTGCCACTTGTATGCTGTTTATTGAGTTTATGGATCCGTTATTGTTGACATTCGGTACCTCATATGGCATACTAATGGAAGGGTGACTGAGCATTTTTTGGCTGTATGTGTACATTTTTTCTCCAAATTCACTAGAAATGTGGCCATTTTCAATTTTCACTGGTACATTTCAAAAGTGTCATGACAATGCCATCTACAATTTGCAATCTATACATGCACATATGCTTTATATGGAAAACAGATAGATAGTGTGACCATATAAAGTTGTTTGGTTAAGGTGTAGTATGAACGAAATGTCTTGTGATTGTAAAACTACCTTAGAAGATAAATCTATCATTCATGACCTAGAGAATAATTTAGCTGCAGTGAGATTGTAAACATGGATTAGTAAGAGTGCAAAGATTGACCATATTAGGAATATAATTTAGCTGCAATGAGATTGTAAGTTGTAACTAATATTTATTAATATTATTTGCAGATGTTTCGTAATTCCAATATATGTCTCTAGGTTACCATTTGGAATGAGTAATATGAATGTTATGGGAGGACTGAAAAATGAACGAGGAAGAAGTGAAATAGGATTATCTTGAATGGATTTTAAAAAATTAAAAATGTAAAGGAGATAAATGCTAACTCCAGGGAACAATGCGGTCACTGTTTATTAGGATCTAACGGAGCTATAAATAAACAGTTATACTTTTAAATGTTGTCATCTGTTTGCTTTGTTCTTTGTCTTTTGTCTTTTTACTTATATTGTTAATTAAAACTTGTTATGTTAGCTAACCTTAAAATGTTATTCACTTATCCTTGAATATATAGTTGTAGATGATTACAGCTACAAATAATCTTAATCACTTTTGAATCGGCTCTGTATTTACACTGCAGTTTATCTTCTTGCATTGCCTGGCATATACTCCCTCTGTCCCACTATTTTCATCCTTTTTTTGTCTGCCCCACTATTTTTGTCTCTTACCATATTTGGTCATATTTATGTGGTTTACATTCAATCTCACTTTATTTTACTTTTTCTTACTTTTTAACATCAATATCAACCACACAATCATACTTTTCTTAATTTTCACGCCACTCCCTCTTGTCCCAAAAATAGTGGGATCGAGGGAGTAGTTTTCATGAACTAACCAGCCATGGTTTGTGATTTTCATTTTTCTAAATTTTTTATGTGTCCATTTATTGTATTGGCTCACCTTATGCCATAACTGGCCATTTAAGCTTTGGTATATGCACATAACATCTGGCCTAATTCTACCCCTCATAAACAGTTCACTACATTTTGCTGATGATTGAATTCTTATATTCTTAGGCATACGCAGAGTTTCTTCAATTTCAAATGGAGCTAGTGGCAAAGATACAATTGCTAGTCTGTTGGCATCTTTAATGGAAGTGGTGAGAACAACTGTTGCATGCGAATGTGTCTTTGTTCGTGCTATGGTAATAAAAGCCTTGATATGGATGCAAAGCCCACACGATTCGTTTGATGAATTAGAATCCATCATTGCAGCAGAGCTATCGGACCCAACTTGGTCTGCAGCTCTACTAAATGATATATTGCTTACACTGCACGCTCGTTTCAAGGTATGTTACATGAGAACTCTGAGATTTTAGAGTCTGTATATATAGATTTTCTTCCATTTCAATTCAAACTAATTGGCCTCTACTGTGTTTCAAATGTTATGCTATGGTTCCCCTGACCTCTTACATACTTTTTTATTGGGATTTGCCTTACGATTTTTCTTTTTTCGTTTTAGATTAGTTGGTCATGTGTGGGTATTTTCATACATGAGTTGCTGGAACTTGCAACTAATCTACCCTGGGTTTTTTCATCTATGAGTGGCTGGATCTTGCAACTAATCTACTCTTTTCTATTTTGACAAAGCTTGGCAAAAAATTACATTCCAGAATGCATATGTAAATAAAATGCTATGAATTTTCTACGCAATTTGAACCTTTGATTTTTTTTATTATGTATATTTGGTCTATTGCTGTGTGTAGTTATTCTCATCTATGAATTGCTGGAATTTGCGACTAGTGTGCCTTTTTCTAAACCAGGAAAGTTTAAAAAGATTACATTCTAGAATGCTTGAATTTTTCTACATAATATGTACCTTTGAATTCGTTATTATCTATATTGGGTCTAGCCTGTCATATGAAAGCGAAAATTTTCTTTTACTTCATCATTTGTTTAATTTTGATAAATTTCTGCTCTTCAAAAGTTGATTACTGAACATGCATAAATAATTAAATCTCTCTCTCTCTCTCTCGCTCTCGAATACTTTGAAGTTATTTGTATCAAACATGGATACGTCTTTATATATTACATTTACGTTACACGCATGTCATGTTAATTCATTTTCAAATTCTTCTCATGCTTTCCCTCGGGTCACTTAAATTTGGAACATATTTCTTGGTGCTTAATTTGCTGTCGAAACTTCTGAAATTCATTTTAGGCTACATCTAAAGAAAAATTCTGAGTGGGGTATAATGTGTTTGTTTGGTTATTTGAATTTGTATTTTTAGTTCTGCATACACCTAGCAAAAGTCCTGATATGTCAGTTACCCTTTTAGAATTAGCATATTCTCTTTATATCTATGTTAGCATGTTACACACTTATGTTCTCTTCACTGTTGGTTTGCCAGGCGACTCCTGATATGGCCGTTACCCTTTTAGAACTAGCAAGAATTTTTGCAACCAAGGTTCCTGGCAAGATTGATGCAGATGTGCTACAACTACTGTGGAAAGTGAGGAAATTTACCAATATTCCATTGCTATCGAGATTTCCATTTTCCCTGATATCTAAGTCTAGAATCTTGTTTCTTACTCCATATGTTTGTGATAGAACTCGAGATTGGTGGGGAAAATAAATGAAGGATAATCTTTATCAAATTATGAAATCAGGATCTAACTTCATAAATAATAAAGATGAATGAAACTCTTTATCAGAATAAGAGCAAGAATCTTAAATTCATTTACATAATAAAGCCAAGGAGAATCTCCAGTAATAAGTATTGAATTATTTTCAGGATAACTTTTACGAATAATGAGCCTCAATATTTATATAAGCCAAATAACTACCAATCCCTAGAGTTTAGGCCCACTACCACATTAACTAGTAACTATTCCTAGACTTTAGGCTCACTACTACATTGCTTAGCAACTACTCCTAGAATTTAGGTCCACTTACACATTATAAACTATTTAGTAACTAACATATATAAAATAATATATTTGACCCTTTAAGCAACTGACCCCATCTGACTCTATTATTAATATTAAAAACATAAAAATAACTGCATATGTGGCACTCTATCAGGTTGTAAACTGGTACCTATATTTTTTGCCGAGTCTCGGTTTATACAAATTTTCGTACCCATTAACCATATTCTCCTTCGAAATTGATGTTTTGTGAACCAACTTTTATGTGTCTTCCATCTACTGCAAACTCTGAAACTATATTTTCTACATTTCTTTTAAATTCTTCATTTGCTTGTTTTTTCTGATACCCTTCTGATCTGATAAAAATATGAATGTCCATGACCTCTAGACTTGTTTAGTTGGAGCTGGCCCGGATGGAAAACACACAGCTCTGGAAGCTGTTACTATCGTTCTTGATTTGCCTCCCCCGCAGCCGGATTTGATGCCAGTAATTACCTCAGTTGATAGGGTATCTGTATCAGATCCAAAGTCAGCTCTGGCGTTGCAAAGATTGGTCCAAGCAGCAGTATGTTTCAAACAGTAATTTCTTTTTTGAAAACTTTAATGAGGTGAGCAGTTGCTGAAAGGTGAGCAGCTTTCCTTCTAGTAACAATTCTGTGGGCTCTTACACCCTTGTAGGTGTGGTTCCTTGGAGAAAACGCAAACTATGCTGCCTCTGAATATGCTTGGGAATCAGCAACCCCACCTGGCACAGCATTAATGATGTTAGATGCAGATAAAATGGTTGCTGCTGCAAGTTCTCGTAATCCAACCCTCTCTGGTGCTTTAACCAGACTCCAACGGTGTGCTTTTAATGGAAGCTGGGAGGTATGTGTTCTTGCTTATAGACCTACAACAATAGGCTTCATCGTGCCTGTGATATGGAACATTGGTATATATCTTAAAATGCACTTATTTACTCCATGAATTTATGAAACAGAGAATTATCTCCATGATTGTTCCTCTCTTTGGATTACGGGAGAAGAGCAAATGATTGACATGTATGTTAGTGATTAATAATGCTCTTTTCGTTAAAAAAAATGCGGGGAAGGGCTTTTGATCATGCATGCATTTTAGCATATGGTTGGTCTATCCTCTTTGACTTACGAGTTTAGTTGACTAAATAAATCAAGCCCGAAATGTTTTTTATTAAAACCTTCAACTCTTGTATGAATAAAACAATATGTCTCAAGTCTCTACAAGTCTTATGTGCCACTATCATTCTCTCATAAATTTTTTATTCATTTTTACTCCCTCCGCCCCAAAATTATCTTCCCAGTTACTACTACAACTACTACTATTATTGTTATTATTCATAGGGTCAAGCCATATTTTCTTTTCTTACATATTTTTATTGATCATTTGTTAAAGTAAAATAGTTATGTCACTTCTTATTTAAAAACTTTGCAATAATAATTAAATAAAGTGAATTGTCAATAACTTGAGTCAAACACCATAAACCGGAATGGAAAGATAATTTTGGGACGGAAAGCTCATCATATAAATCCATGGTTGTACTGTGACTTAGCGAGGCACTAGTGGACCTAGACATAGCCTTATGTATTAGGCACACGCCTAAGCGACATTTTGTGGAGCTATATTTAATATATTACTCCGTAATTATAATATATCATATATATTGAAACTCCCCCTCGATCCTAAAAAGCTCAAATTTGAAGAAAAAAATTTATTATGTCCAATATGTTTTTATTGGGATGGAGGGAGTAGATATCTTATATTAGTTATATAAAATACTATATTATATCTATAGTTAAATTATAAATTATATCACAGTCATTAATAAATACTCAGTACTATAACACTAATGCAAAAGTCTAAAAGTAATGGAAGATAATAAAGGAAGTCCCATCCGGAGCAATAAAAACATCACAAATAACACACACACACGCACCCACACACTGCTGGGGCTCTTTTGTATACTGAAAAGGCTCAAAAGAAATAGTATTAGAGATAATAAGGATTCAATGATGATGAACATGAAAAAGGACCTACAGGTAAATCCTCCAACCTTACTTTGAAAGGCATGATCTAGGGTTAAGAATTAAGATTGAATTAATTCATCATAATTATAAGTCAAAGATTATTTTTAATTTTTTTTATATAACTTTTGATTTTTCTCCTTGAGAGAGCTGTGTAATGAGGAAAGGTAGTGTGTTTTTTGGTTGCCCCTTTCATATGCTATGAATTTCTTAAATGGAGAGGGATCTATGTTACTGAATACTTTGGAATATAAATTATTTTAATCACTAATAAAGTGGAAAGTGATTAGTTATGTAGTTATGTTGAGATTTTACAAGGATAGCTGTTTTTTACGATTGTCATTTCTCACATCTCCTTGTGAGCTACGTGGAATCACCTTGGTTTTCATTTTTTATATCTTCAGGTCCGTATTATTGCTGTCCAAGCTCTCACCACAATTGCAATTAGATCTGGTGAGCCTTATAGGCTACAAATCTATGAACTTTTACATACTCTAGCACAAGGTGGTATGCAATCTCAGTTCTCAGATATGCATATCAGCAATGGAGAAGACCAAGGTGCAAGTGGTACCGGTCTTGGATCTTTAATAAGTCCTATGTTAAAAGTCCTAGATGAAATGTACAGTGCACAAGATGATTTAATAAAGTAAGAATGCCCTACTCTTTTGCTTAACATTCTGAAGGGATATATTCCGTATTATATTATCCAAGCATTTCAATTTTACCTTAAGCGGTATTTTGTGCTTAAACATATAGGGAGATGCGGAATCATGATAATGCCCAGAAGGAATGGACTGATGAGGAGTTAAAAAAACTATATGAAACTCATGAGAAATTGTTGGATCTTGTCTCTATGTTCTGTTATGTTCCTAGAGCAAAGTATCTTCCCCTGGGGCCAACAAGGTTAACTATCTTTTTTGCTTATATTCATTGCAGATAAATAGATTTCCTGTAATGTTTTAGGTTAACAGGATGGGTGTAAGATCTAAAAATAATTTCCGTATAAAAAGAGGGCTTAATGGTTTGAATTCATTTTTTTTCAAGAAAGTTGTACAATATATGCAACATATTTTCTTGTGGGGAAAGGTATATGGTTAAGAAGTGAGCTTCCTTGACAAAAGAAAGTTTTAACTGATGTGTGTGTGCATGTGTGCAACTCTGTATGCTGATCTCCACCTGTGTGAGTTTCTATTTGTAATTGTAATAGGACTAGATAGTTTAGTAGTAGGTTTTCAGACTTCTTAGCTGTTTTGCCAACCAACGTGTTAATTTCACACAATCACATTCTTGTGTGTATTATAACATTTAAGTGTCATTTTCATTTTTCCCTTGTGTTTATTCAGTAGTTAGGGTGCTATAGTATCTATGGTGTCAATCAGTACTGTTCTCATTTCAATCTATGTACTAAACAGTGCAAAACTCATTGATGTCTATCAAACTCGGCATAATATAAGTGCTTCGACTGGCCTCGCTGATCCAGCAGTTGCCACGGGTATATCGGATCTTATATATGAGACCTCCAAAGCAAAACCTGTCAAGCCAGATACACTTGATGACGATCTTGTAAATGCTTGGGCCACAAGCCTTGGTGATGATGGCTTATTGGAGAGTAATGCACCTGCAATGAATAGGGTACAGTACTTAATCAACTTTTATTTATTTATATATTTATTCATAGATGATTTTTTGTGAATAACTGTATCATGTTTCATTTTTTTTAACATTAGTTGACACTAGATTTCATGCCACCAACACCAACATTTGGGGTAAAGGTGGTGGTGATGATTATAGAAATTCATAGAACTACTAATCAAGATATCTTCATGGCTCTCTGCACTGAGAATCAGACTGAATTAATTTACTATTGTAACTGCAGAGTATGATTTATAGTCCCAGTCCCTCACTAGTAGTAGGGAGCGCCCATAATTGACCCTGTGGGGATGCTTTGTGCACTGGGTTGCCATGGACTCTTAAAGACCAGCCTTTCACTCAGTCAATCGATGATTTTTCTTAGAAAGATATGGGGTTGTAGTTTTGTATTTCGGGTGTTGTTCCATTTACACACCTGTAGAAGTTCACCATTATCTGGTTCACTGAAACGTGTATTTTGAGAAATATCCAGGGTCTATCTTGCATATTGGTTAGGTAAACTAATTTTGTGGATACAAAATGTAAGAAGGGATGTTTTTCCCCTGATAATCAGAGGGTTGGAATAATAGTCTTCCCTTAAATCCCATTTTTGGTACATTTTGTCACTGAGTGGCTATCTTTTTTCATTACTGTTAATGCTAGGTGATGCTTTCTTTTGACTTTCTTTCCATGTGTTTTTATGTATCTAATCACATTGGAAAATACATTATCTCCTTTCCAATGCATATAGTAACTCTTTCATATTTATGTTTCATGTAATTTTTGTAATCCTACACTATAGGTGAATGAGTTCCTTGCTGGTGCTGGTACTAATGCTCCTGATGTTGATGAGGAAAATGTTGTTTCCAGACATTCTATGAGTTATGATGATATGTGGGCAAAGACTCTCTTAGAGACTTCAGAAATGGAGGTTGGTATTCTCAAAGCTATTGTACCATCTTTGTTCATCACAACATTGTGCAGGGCCAAGGTCTTGTAATATTATTTTTACTTGCTTCAGGAAGATGATGTGAGATCATCTGGCTCTTCATCACCAGATTCAGTAGGCTCAGTAGAGACATCCATATCATCACACTTTGGTGGAAGTTATCCCTCGTTGTTCAGTTCTAAGCCAACTACATATGGATCTTCTCAAACAAAGGTATGTTAGTATCAACTAAACCCTTTGTTCTTAAGTTTATTGAAAATGGTTCTGGTTCTTCGGTTTAGTGAAATTGTTGTGAAATGTCCAAGGAGAGTTCAGATTCTTGGGGCCATTTAGAAAGCTGGAAAATGACTTCTGAAGTCATATTCCCTTTTTCCAGTGTTTGGTAAGTGGCAACTTAGGAAAATGGAAGTCAATGGCTTGGTCAATGGAAAATGAGCTCTGATTTCCAGAATTTGTCTTCCGCTCTTGAGATTGGGAAGACATTATCCAACCGGTCGTCTCCTCTATGTCTACTGCGGTTCCTCTATCGTCACACTCCTCCACCGTGGCCGCTCATCGTTGCTGCTCCTCCATCAATGCTCCTCCATCGCTGCCTCCATAAGTGCTCCTCCATCTCTGTTTAGCCCTCCCACCATGGTTTCTCCAACATTGTTTCCTCATCGATTCCTCATACGACCCCTTAATTTCACACTCTAAAGTCCAAAATTGCAGCCTCCAGCGTAAATATCCTCTCTAGGGATTTTCGTCAGTCCCTTTCCAATGGACCCTTAATGTTTCTTAGTGTTCCATGTCCCAGACCCTACTTATGAGGGATTCTACTACGTTCTTGTTATTTTGTAGTGTTCGATGTGTCGAAAATTGGGGGGGAGTGTTGAGGGTTAGTTAAGATGGAAGGTTTGTTGGGGTTAGTTACCCACCCCCATGGATCATCCCTATTCACTTTTTCCGCTCACAACTAGTTGGGATGAAGGTGCTAATGATGATGCCAGAGACAGGCACACAAAACTATTATTTTTGCTATTTAAAGCGTTTCCTTCATTAGGACAATAGGAGATATTTTAGGCGTGTTTCTCCCCAAGGTCTAACACTCTAACATAGTGTTTTTTTAACTCCTTTGGTCGAGAGAACTGAAAGGTTCCTGAATGGATGGGAAAGTCAGCATTTAGTTTGAGTAGAATATTGAATTTGAGTAGAGGCTTGTCCATATACCACACAGAGTCCACATTCCCATACCTCCCATCTGCTCTCTCTCTCTCTGCTCCAACCCCCACCCACCCCCATTCCACCACCCTCTAAGTTGACTTTTATGATCAGATTGTGTGTGCGATAATGAATTTCATTTCCTTTAGAGGAGTTTTTGATGGTGATTGAATCATAGAATATACTATGCATTCCATTACTGAGGCTCTATTTTGCTGCTTTTGACAGGACAAATCGGGTGGGTCGTGGTATTCTAGTAATTCTTATGGAACCTCTTTAGGAGGTCTTGGCTCTCCTGTAAGGCCTCATCACATGGTCCTATCTTCTTTAGTTTTTCATGTGTGAATTTTCATTTTATAGTAATTTCAGATACGGGAAGAGCCTCCACCATATTCATCACCAATCCATGAAAGAAATGAGTCGCTTGAGAACCCCTTAGCTGGTTCTGGTTCCTATAGTTTTGAATCACATGATGAAGAACGGCCATCTTCAGGCAACCCACAGTTTGGTTCGGCACTTTATGACTTTACTGCAGGTGGTGATGACGAGGTAGGTTCATTCACTTCATAGATCTGCTTTTCTAAAAGTAATGTCATCAGATATATTGAACCTTTCTAAATATTCATGTATCTGCACTGAAAGTTTGCTTTATTTCTGACATGATGTGTTTTGGGGGTCTTTGTTTCTATATTGCTTAATATGGAGATAAGTTGTATATTTCCTTTTGCAGCTAAATCTGACAGCAGGAGAGGAGGTTGAAATTGAATACGAAGTCGATGGTTGGTTCTATGTAAGTGTACTTTTCGTGGTCAAAGTCATTTTAATTTGATTATGTGACACAAACATGCTACTCGTTTGAGTTGACAGTTGACACGAGTTATTTGAGCCATGATTCTTCATTTGTATCAAAATTTTCAATTAATAAATAAACTTGAGCATACATGTCAATGTGCACCTGCAAAAAAAATCTCTATCTTCAACAGGCCTTTGTCTTGTAGTTGTAGACTTCCAAACAATACCATTTGTCCCTGATGATTAGGGGGTTTCTTGGAAACAACCTCTCTACTTTCAATTAGGGATAAGGACATTTTTTCCGTGGGATTTTACTGGGTTGTTGTTGTTGATTAGTTAGTAACATGTTTCATAATTAGTACAAGCTTGAATACCACTCCCTCCGTCCCGGAGTGGTTGTCCACATTCATCTGGACACAGAAACCAAGGAGGGAATAGAGAGGAAAAATGACCCAGTTGCGCTTTAATTAAAAGAAGAGACCGATTTTGATGAGGCATGGCGGATTTGGGATCCTTATCGATGAGGAAGTAGAGGGTGATGCCGTGCTTGCGGAGGTCCTTGACACGGATGAGTGGCCACTGCATGCCTTGGCCCAAGAGGTCATAGATAAGGATCTTATACACCTCTTTGTTCGCCATCTCGCTGGCATTCACCAGCTGATTCAGATATAACACCCTCGCTATGCACTCTGCTGTCAAGATTCGATCAGATTCAATAAGATTGAAGTTAGACAATTGAAGTGAATTACCTGTTTGTATCTGACAAAGATTGAGCGCCAATGCAGGAGAGCTCCTCCTAGTGAGAGATGCGATTAAGAGAGGGTGTCTCCTCCGTGGCCGGTAGGATGAATTCAATTTGGAAATGAATTTAGTGTGGGATGGCTCAAAAAGGAATATAGGACTGACACTCCGAGACAGTGGGAGTATACTGTATCTTATCCATTGTTTCTCTATGATTTTATAAGCGGGGTTATTGCGCACTATTAATAAAGTTGGGGTAAAGCTTTTTCATGGCTCCCCAGATCAATACATTGTTGTATGTTGCGAACTCCAGATAAAAAGAGAGTTTGTAGAACTCATGAGGGAACAATATTATTTGCTAATAGGCTAATCAAGTTCTATGCTGTTTTAGTTTTACAAACATGAAGAGGTATATAGGTCACTTTGGCTTTGAGGGATCAGACTGTTAGTTTTTGGTAAACTTGGCAGGCTTCCCTAAGACAATGAATTGGGTTTTCTGAGAATTAGTTAAAAAAGGTGAAAACTTGGGTGACATTTGGTACACTGTGATGCAATGCGTTGTACTGTGATCAAATACATATTTGTGTGAGTTTTACAATACAAGCACATTGGTTGCACTGCATTACATTTAAACTATGTCTGACCAAACAAAACCTTAACACTAATGCTCTTCTCAATTCTTTTTGTGTCTTGGTGCTATTATCACTGTTGAATTTATTACATCAGAACCAAGATTGTCTGGTCATACTTCGTAATGTCATCCATTGCCAATGTAGCTTAAAGAGTCATTATTGACAATGTTTTAGTTTTGGGCACGTAATGGACTAAATCAAAGTGGAAGATTGAGCTTCCTTTGCTTCTTATCAAAGCATCTTGGGTTTAATGGAAGCAGCCTCTCTGTTTTGCACGGGTTAGACCGTGTACATCCTTACACCCAAACCTCAACGGAGATGGTATTATATTGGGTTGTTATTGTCAAGAATGATGTGCAGCATTCGCTTACTTTTGTCTACTCGTGTAAGAAGTTACTGTGTGCAGGAAGGTGCTTATATTAATGGCATTTCATTCTTTTTTTCAGGTAAAGAAAAAACGCCCAGGAAGAGATGGAAAGATGGCTGGTCTAGTTCCAGTACTTTATGTCACTCAATCCTCATAAAAATGGTGAAAATCATGATTATTTAGAGTTCTCTATGCAATGCACAATCTAAGCATCAATGGCATATTTGGGTTTTCAACATCCATCGCGTTAGCAAGAACAAGAATACATGGGTTTTGGCCATGTTCACTTCACATGATCAGTGCACAACCGTCTACGTGAAATACTCAAAGTCATTCTATTCATCTATGGTTGCCATGATTTTGAAGTTCACTGATTTTTTGGTTGCTGGTGGTTGAGTCAATAGACACGCCTCCCCCTCCCCCCCCCCATCCCACTCCATAGGAGCTTCTTAGTGATATTATAGGACTGAGAATGAGTTTCTGTTGTGAATTTGGTGCGTATCATAGTCTTATTTGATTAGTATAGTAGGAGCTTCTGTATTTGTGGTGATGGTAAACAATGCACACCCGTCATTTTATTTATTTTTTTCTTCTATTGTTATCAACTTATTATTGTGGTTCTTGTTAAATATTAATCCATTGTTTTGTGCTTTTTTCACGAGTGACAAGTAAATATTGACTTCAAGACGTGGTGGTACACCGGTCACATATTCACATTGCAGCATATGCCAAGGTGACATTTTAAGCATTTTCTCTTCTAAGCTTGTTTATTTGTTTGGGGTAACTTGAGTGTCTTTTCAATAGGAGATTTCTGATCTTTTCCCCCCTGCCAGTTTCTGTATTTTCACTTCTAGTCGTGTGTTTACCTTCGTGTTACCATTATAATTTGTGTGAATGAATTATTCATGTTATCACAGTGCTTCGTAACACACAACTTGGCTCTGCCGAGGTAAGCCACTTTTTTTCGTGTAATGTTCAAGTTTACGTTGGAGCTGAGTTGAGGCTTCTTTTTATTTTAGTTTTCTTTGACTCACCTAGCTAGGTTTCTTTACTTTTTTTTATTTATGTTGTTTTTATCTTTTCGTTGATGAATTTTATTACTCCGTATATCCGAGTAAATATAGTGCATTTATCATTCATAAATACCACTGTTGTACGGTACCCTATTGAGTTTTTTTCCTTTTAAAGCTCATGGAATAGTCATGACTCGTGATATTGTCCCATGGAATATTATTCATTAAACATTCAAGATGGAAGATTTTTTGTGCAACAAAAAATGTTCTAGGTATACCACCCTCAATATGGTATTATATCCTTAGCCGAATACATGAGCGGAACAATTTTTAGATTTATCTTATAAAATCCTCCATATTATTAAAGTATTGTTTTATCTAATTAAAATGCCATTTAATTTTTATTTAATTATGTCAAAGAACAATCCTGGTTGACAGACAATTACTTTGAGATGGAGGGGTATTCATTTTCTGAAAAATAAGCCAAACAGAAATAGATCATTTTCAGACTTTCAGCCAAATACCTAAAAATAAAAATGACTTTAGGAAAAGTATTCATTTTGCAGTACTCATTTTCTAGAAGTTATTTTCCTGATTCCAAAGTGACCCTTAAGAATGACCCTTACTTGATGGATATTTTTTGCAGATGATTACCAAGAGAATATACCTAAATCATAAAATAACACGTAGAAAATTACTCATTGATGATTAATTTAGAAAAACACTTATCACTGAGTATTTATTAGGAGAGGAGTTAGTAAAATATAAGTAGCAAGTATTCATTCTACTCCGTCATTCCAGCCATTCTTAAATCTTGATCCACCATTCTCGTTCTTATTTATTACTCTTACTTTTCGAGTTTATTCTACAAATATCTCCCGTAGTTTGGTAAATGTGCACTATTATTCTTCATGATTTCAAAACTTATGTCGTTGCCTTCCATGGTTATAATATTTCTACGTCAATGCTCCTTTAGACTAAAATATACTTCAAATATTAAATGAATACCTCCGCTGCCTCTTATGGTTTTGGAAATGAGCACCAATGCCCCCCCTCTCCTTTTTCTTTATTATTTTTCTTTTTTTTCCCTTAGAATAAAAATGTTTGTTCGTTTTCAAAACTGTATTTTTAAAAAATTAAAAATATTACTTACTCCGTATTTGTTTTTGAAATAAAAATGAAAGAAAATTTAAATATTCTTCATTTTTCTCACATTAGATATTTTCATTTTTGCCTATAAAAAGTTATTACTATGTTTTTAATCTATTGGGACCAAAAGAATTCAGAGTAAGGTCTTTTTAGTATTCAGTTAATCATATATTGATAGCATTTTATTGAAACGATGCGGAACAAATTTCCTTCATTACATAATTTTCCCTATTGTAAAAAAGTTTTTTCTCGTATACTTTTCTTTTTCTTCATTTTATTTACTTTTCTTTTTTCTTTTATTTTAATTTTAATTAAAATAAAATAAATCTTATAAAATTAATTTTTTAAAAAAAATCAAGAAGAGAAAAACGATAAAAATCATAAATGTGAAATGAGATTCAGTGAAAATTAGGAAAATGTTTTATTGAACTTTGTATCATGAAAATAAATGAAGGACCTCTTTTGGACAAAATAAAAATATTTAATGAGACAAATGAGGGTAGGTTAATTTTTTAATTTAATTTATTTTTATTTCAAACATAAGAATGTTGAATATTAAAACATTACGGAGTATAAAAATAGTTTTAAAAAAAACTTAAAAAAACATTTATGAAAAAAGAAGAAGAAAAAAGACTAACAATACAGAAAAAAAAGTGAGGGGCATTGGTGCCCATTTTCAAAACCATATGAGGGAAAAAGACCTATTCATCTATAGATTGAAAGATCTTTTAGTCTAGAATGACATTGATGTAGGAATACAAGAACCATGAGGAACAACGACAGAAGTTTTAATATCATGTGGAGTAACAATGCACATTTAGCATACCACATGGAGTATTGGGGCAATAAGCTCCTTACTATTCTTTGGCCTTTAATTTGTCGAGTTTCACTTTTTTGAGCCAAATTAGATAAATTCGAGTTTTAGTTATTCTCAATTTGTAAAGCATATTACTCCCTCCGTCTCATATTGCCCGTTTTGACTTTCGGACATACTTAAGGAAAAGAAAAAATGGTGGCGACTTTTCAAAAATGTCTTACTTTTTTGTGGTGCTGGCGATGAATGAGAAAATAAGGTGAAGAAGAGTGTCTTAATTTAGAGGTATTTTACCCTTAAAAGTTTATTATTATAAGAAATAAAGAACTTACGTAGTATTTTGGAACGAACAAAAAAAAAAGAAAACTTGCAATTTTAAATGGAACGAAGGGAGCTCTTGAGAGTGAAATAAAATTTTGAAATTTTGCTCTACATCTATAGATAGCCTTATATGCAATCATTAATAATAATAATAATAATAATAATAATAATAGCAATAATAATAATAATAATAATCATCATCATCATCATCATAATCATAATAATAATAATAATAGTAATAGTAATAGTAATAATAATAACAATAATAATAATAATAATAATAATAATAATAATAATAATAATAATAATAATAATAATAATAAGAACCACCACCACAATTACGGGGTATTAATAACAATAATAATAATAATCCTTGTCCCTAAAAAATATCATTTTTTATTTGTTCCATCATTAGTTCCATTGTTAAAAGAAAGCATTAGAAACTCATGGTGTTTTTTACAAAAACACAAAAATTAAACCAAGAAGATTTTTACCGACATTATTTGTAAGTGTACACATTTTTCAACAAGTATTGACCGTGAAAATACCCATATTGACGAGTGCTATCGGTAAAAAGTGTTGATGTACACCATGATGTGCAATTGTACATAAGCCATTGATGGTCAATAAACCACCAAATACAAACTAGATGGGTTAGTAGAGAAGATGGGTGGCCTCGATCAATGGAGGTCATCCACTAGGTTCGACCTCTATCAATCGAAACGCCTGAGCTATTACTCCCTTGTCTCTGGCTCTTATCTAGTGACGTAGATCAAAATAAATTGCATAATTCAAATATCGTAAATTGAATTCTTGGCAATGTTTTCTTCAAAGCAGTGAAAGCAAGGCCATGGAAGAATGCCCTAAATACATAACATCATAAGCGCCAGATTCATAAGATTATAAAATGCAGGTCAAAGAAAATCCTATTTCAGATCACACCAATTGGCTCGGAGAAAACGCACAACATTTTTTGACGCAATGTGTGTGCACACAGCAGCTTTCATCTGGTCACACAGAGCATTGTTCTGAAATATATGAAAACAAAGAGAAGAATTTGAAAATTGCACGTCCCATAAGTTGTATAATCACGCCGTTCAAACTTCTGTTAGGCCCCGTTTGGTATACGGAATTCAAGCTACGGAATTGGAATTGAAGACTTCAATTCCAATTCTGGTGTTTGGTAGCACAAAAATTATGTAGATTTGGAATTGATAATGCAAAAAATGAATTGGAATTGGTGAATTCAATTCTATGGAATTGAAACCTATGGAATTTCAATTCCATCAATTCCATATACCAAATGGACCCTCAGTTTTGAGAAACAATGAGGAGACGAGAAATTGAATATACTGTATATGGTGCATGAAAAGAACTAACCCCAGGTCTGGCGCAAGTCGAATGCCAGCTGCATGACAGCTCTTCTATCTGTAGAACTAGAAAATTCCATATTTATTACTTGTTGGAATGCAGACAAGATTTCCCGCCTTGTTTTTGAAGAGAGAATTAGGTAATCTGGGCCACGAGTTGTGCACAGCTCGGCCACCTAAGTTAAAGAAAATAGAAAGATGTTAATCCAGATACTCACTCACACTCACAAGGTACATATCCATCAAAGAAAGAATGAAAAACACCTAAGAAGAAAAAGGAGAGGCTTAAATATGGCTTCCATCCCTACATGGTACATATATAGCTTCATTTTTGTTTTAGGTCCTACACGTTTTTTTTTTGTAAAAAGTATAACATATTAACATGGAATACGTGACTCAAGTCTGTGTTTCCACACAATTTTTAAAAATGCTTCATATTTCTATTCCCAAATAGTTAGAAAAGCATAAAAAGAAAGTAAAATGGTAAGTTTTACTTGGCCCTATCCACTAGTGCATTGAACTGTAATTATTTAACATGACTGATACAGTCATTATTGTTGTTGTTGTTATTAAATTATTATTATTATTATTATTATTATTATTATTATTATTCTTTTCCTATTGGCAGTCTTATTGTAATATAGTTTAATCTTCCTAAAGAAAATTATTTTAAGTCTTTCATTGGTAGTCTGATTCTATGACTCTATGTTAGTTAGTACTCCTAAATAAAATTCATGTTTCTTAGTATGATTATGGTAGGATTGGTAGGTCTCTTATAAAGCTTTACCGATTTATACTTGCACAATCATAAATAAGATCACCCCTAGCTGAAGTAAAATCTCTAATTATGAGAGAAGCTAGTCACGGGCTGCTCTCCCCTCCTTTCAACAGGAAGGATCAACATCATTTTTTACATTCACTAATGTGTCTGTTACAATTTGTGAACGTGAAAGAAGTCGATTCTGCCCTACCCGTGGTTGGGAGGTGGAGAGAGCAATCTGTGACTAACTTCTCATGATTAGATATTTGATTTCAACCATTAATGATCTTAGCAATCTGTGGAAGTTTAACCAAATTACACGAAGACTACTAACATGATACTAACAACATCAAAATACTCCCTCCGTCCCGCAATTGATTACAATGTTTACTATTCCAAAATCACGATAACTTTTGTTTGTTTGTGTATTTTCATTAATTATTTGATAAAATAAAATATTTTTGTCACCTCTTATATTGTAAAACTTTTGATGTGATTTTAAAATATGTAAGTTTTATTTTTTACTTATGTCTCAATCTTTAAATAGAATGAATTTAAAAAACTCAGGATTTTTCTTTGTTTTCCGCAATTTGTAATCAAAATAGGGACGGAGAAAGTATAATACAACAAATTAATATAATTTCAACATCATTTCTCATTCCCAATTTGATTCTTTTACTATTTTCAGCTCACAGATATTACAGTTATAAATATCTTTAATTGGTTGTATAATCCGTAATTCACAAAATGTAATCTAGATCAATTATTCACAAAAAAAAAACTAATTAAATTAATACAACAGATTTAAAAAGGGATTTTTATTTTGTTTTTAAGCTATGTCATGTTTTCCCCATTAGACTACCATGGATGGAGTATGTCACCATAATCCATGGAATTGGACAAAAAGGACCTATTTGAAGATAAACATATAATACACAGAATAATTGTATACTTATCTCTGAAATTGGATGAAGGGACTTATGTGAAGAAAAATATCGAGCATGGGGTCTAATTTGATGCAATTTATGATATAGGGACTAAATAGAATATTTATGCTAGTATGGGGACCTCAATGGTACTATCAACGTGGATAGTGTGTGAAAAATGTTTGACAAAAAAGGCATGCGATTAAATAGATTTATACATAAACAACATGAAAACAATAGTACACTAAATAGTAAGCAAGCAAAGTGTGAATGACAAAAAAATCATGGGCTTAAAACAGTTAAAGCACTATAATATGGGAGAAACATGTATTTAAGTCAAGAAAAAGATCATAAAGTTGGTAAAAGAAACTTACCTGTTGCAACCAAGGGAGAATGGAATTCACAAATCTTTGCTCCGAGAAATATGAAGCAAGAATTGTCAAAAGATCACATGCGGTCTTTTGCGATATGTTTTCAAGAACAGGACCCGTTCTGTCAAGCAACTGAAACAAAATAAGTTCATTGCCTGAACACAGTGCCTCCAAATATGCAGAATCTAGATCACCATTCAGCAGATGGCCTTTCACAACATTCCACATGCTATTCTCAATCTCTATGATATTTTGTTTGTCAGTTTCTCTTGTTTGACAACCATGGGCTCCACGTGCAGAGCTTCGCTGAGTGGTGGTCGTTCCAAGAGGATTTTTGTTTGGTTTTGCTGAAGCTATATTCATCCATATATCCTGACTTTGTTTAGAAGCCCCGCTAGGTCTGCTTTTGATAACTTCCTTTTCTGCCCAAACCTTTGTATCTTTTGAAGGCAATGATGGTGCCTGCCTGTGACATATATCAACAGATGGCCTAGGGGTGCATGTTGAGAATCGAGGAGAAGCAACAGCAGGGCTTCTTTTAATGAGCCTTGTGGTCATTGGATCAGAACACTTCCTGTCAAGAGCTAGTTCTTGGGCCATTCTATCAACTCTGTCCTCAAGACCAGAAACCTTCATCTGTACCACTGACAGGGTATCTACTATGTTTGTAGTTACCTCCTGAATATCGCATAGCAAATTATAGAGATTATCAGTGATTGCAAGAAATCCAAAATCACGCATTTTGCCAAGGCTTGTGATTTTCATGAATACGAGTTTGACTTCTTTCAATACATTTAAAAAAGAGAATGGATTTCAGGTTTGGCTCTGATGGGTTATACCCAACTACCCGAGTTATCTAGTCCAGTCACCTTCCGGTAACCAACCAGGTGGTCAACATCTCAAAACCGGTGATGGACCCAGGTGTTCCTACCTAGGTCCCCCTTTGGTCAGTTCTCTGGTCTTTGTGAACTCGCCTTAAATCTAGCTAGTCTCTTGGCTCAAGCCTATCAGAGAGATAGACAAACTCCGATGTTGGTTTACACTATTAGGCTGCCTTAATGGGCTCCATTGTCAATGGGGCAAAAGAGCCATTTTTATAATGTTTTAGCTTTGAGTAAATAATTGAATAAATCAAATTGACATGTTAAACTTCCCTTGTTTCTTACTGCCTATGAAGTTTTCTATGAGCAAAATGCAACAATGCATCAAGGGCCTTGCAAAAATAGCATCTCTATTTTTTAGAAGGATAACACTGTGTGCACTCTAACCCCCAAACCCCATCAGAGTTGAAATTATACTTTTGTTGGCGTACTGCCTGATTGCCAAGGCTTCCTATACTGGTCATTATAGAGTTCTATCAGACATTATGATTTTCACCAAAAAGATTACACAAGAGGGATAATGTCAAATAATATATGTCATGGTTTATCAAAATTATTATGATGATCCATATTATTTAAGATATCTGACCAAGTTGGATTTTGTGGATACCTTTAACAAATCTTCAAAACTAGCTTGAGTGTCTTGAATCATTATGAGATGCTTTTGAATGGATATTATTTCATTTGCAATGTTTACATCACATCCATGCATCATGTTGGGGATTGATTTGGTAGTGGTAGAATCTAAGCTTCTTCGGTCCTGCATCCTAGACAAGTGACTTTGCTCTTCAATAGTCATTGCTCCCCCACTACACTGCTCATTTGTAATTGTAGATGTATCCATACTCACTTCATCTAGAACAAAATGAGAAGATGAAACTTCTTTGGCATGAAAGTTACTGGGGAAGGGATTTGAGACAGAGGAGCACTCCTGCTTGTCATCTATGTGTACATATTCATATTCAACATCATGAGAACATGTAACATCAGATCTCTTTTCAATAGTCTTTGTAACAGAACTGCAATCTGGCACCGAATCTGGCACCGGATTTTGAGCCTCCAGTGCAAAGATATTATTATTCCTTCTAGGGAGAGCAATTTCTATATGCCAATCATTTGCTCTGGAGTACTGAAGCTTTTCAGGATGATTTTGGCCAGCTTTTCTGTAAGAATGAGGAAGTCTACTTTTGACATCATGGCCAAACTTTTTAGGAGTGGCATCCTTTGATATCGAATCACTGACGCTAGTGGCATCACCAAAGTCATCTTTATACAGATTTTCTGCATTGTGGACATCATTTGAACAGAGAAAAACAGCCAAATACTACTGTATAAGGATTAAGGAGACACAACAACAACACCAAGAACACCAAATACAGTAAATTCCCACATAGATTTGGGGAGGGTGTGTATGCAGACCTTACCCATACATGGAATGTATGAGTAGGCACAAAAGTGGAATTGTTTGAAGAGAGCAACTTAAAGGTCATGGAGGTGACTGAATATGACATGCGAGTCCAAGTAACAAATTATATTAGACATATACAAATACAACGTATGACATGTAAGTGGAGACTTAGGTAATGGTCCATGATTTGCACTTTGGTTTTACAATATCAATCTTATAATGTGAAAATGATAATAAGATGTTGATCTTAGAATTTTCTTCCCGTTATTCCTTCTTATCGGACATAAAACATGTACACTGCTTTTTGTATGATTTATTGTGCTAATCAACTTATACGATAAATTGGCCCTATAAATTTAATGCCAACAACTCCAAGTCGTTGGGATTAAGGAGCTAAAAATTATGATGATGATGATGATGACATTTCAACAGAGGTTTAGTTTTCTTTTTATTGTTAAACCCCAATGCATGGATTGCATGCATTTCAAAATGTTTACTTCAGAAGCTGTGATAACAAAGTTCCAAACCTTTGATAGATGATCCGGTTTCTGAAGGTTCATGTGTATCTGATACTCGAAGACTTTTCCAAAGGTGCAAGGCTTGCAATGCTGTGTCCCTGACAGGTTTCACCTGGAAAAAAAGAGCATATAAATCTAGAAGGTCCAAATTAAGATTCACAATATGGAACTTCTATGTTTCAAAAGGACAAGATAACTGTACTAAGTCCTCACCTTGTCAAATCGGCAGGACTCGAGACAACGGATGCAAGAAGTTTTGAAAGACCCATAGACTGGTCCTCCACTAGAAGCAATCTCCCCTAATGCAGCACATGCAGATTTTCTAGTTGCCCAGTCGCTGTTCTTGAGTGCATCTTGTATGCTCATTATTGCAGACGATAGAAGATTAAGTGAAGGAGCACCACCAGCCTGAAAACATGAACATGGAAATAGGAATCCATTAGTCGTGCTACAAAAGATATGCACTTTTCATGAACAAGATAATCAGCTTTTGGCATTTTAGTATCCTAACAATGCAAGTCCACACTTGCAAAAATGGCATGTTTAGTGTTTATTCCTTTAAAAAAATGCAGCAATAACGAATAACTCACTTGAATTATACTTCTATTCAACTCAATGACTGCAGGCTTTGCCATGAAGTGTGGATTTTTGAGCAACTTAACAGTTCTAGCTAACATCTTCTGTAAAACTGATGTTGAGGGATTCAGGATATTGTCTATGACCCGGGCCAAGCACAGTGCAGAACCTGCCTGCACCTGCTTATTTTGCTCTCCTAATGCCTCAAAAAGAGGCCTAACAAGGGCAACAAAAATTCCATCATTTTCATTATCACTCCCAGCACGGCCAAGTTTAGCAGCCAGAACACCAACTGTCTCCACACAAGCATCCCTTACAGAAGAATCTGAATCCTTCAGCCGCTTAACAATGCTGGTCATCATCTTTGACAGATGAGGCCCAATAAGGTTGTTATGGAGACTGGCCAGGATTCCTATTAATCGAATGCATTCCTTACGAACAGCACTTTTCTGTTCGGAATCTGTATCTAAAATGCAAGACAGAAACGGGGCAATCCCATTTGGGGGCAAGCACTCAATAATTTTCTCAAGATCATCCACAGCAATCTGATAGGTATCCCTATCAGCAAGCTTGTTCAGTGCAACGACAGCCCGATGCTTAAGTTCAAAGGCAGCCTGTTGGCCATTCCCCCTCATGCTTCCTTTTTTCATCATATTTTTCATTTTCCTAGATTGAATCCTCAGTTCATATATTCCCAGCTATATCCTGCATAATCATCATAATCCATCACAAAATATACTCATTACTAATGTTGTTCCACCAAAAAAAAGCTCCCAGGGAAAAATTTGAAAAAGGGAGAACCTCATAAGAATATCCACATGACCTATTTAATCAATGCCTTTGTCAATACAAAAAGGAAAAAGGTACTGCGTAATGTAAAAAAGCAGGTCTACGAGCTGATTAAAAAATAGATTCAAAGGAAAACTATAAAAAAAAATGCAGAATACAAGCGGGAGTGCGAGACATACCTTATATAGACTACACTTTCATCTTCCATTCTAGGCACCTGCTGAAGAAATAAAAGCGAATTCGAGTCAAAACTAAGAACAAAATACTGAAAATTGGAAAAATGAAACCGAAATCGAAGGTTCAAAAGGAAGCACAAACTGAATCACGCGAGCACCATTGGAAGCAAAGTGAATTCGTCTGAAAATCTGAGGAAAAAAGACTAGGAGATGCGAGGAAGAAGAAGAAGAGGAAGGAGACAAGATATTTAGGAAGGAATTTGGAACTGAAAGAGAGCACCGAAATTCCTTGAACTGGACAACAAATTTGAAATTCTAAACGGGGAAAAAGTTACTGCGGTTTTACCCCCTGCGCGGCCTATTATATGTACTGCACGTCTGCACCAACTTCAAAATTTTCAACACACGAGTCCTAATTTATTACTGCTGTAGTAGAACTTTGTTGAATGGTAAAAAAGGATAGATCTGAATTTAAATCTTGATAATTACTCCGTATCTTTATAATAATCTCTGCAACTACTACCTGAGATAAAACCTTCATTTTTTCACTATCAATTTTTACAAAAGTGGAAAACTAGTCACCGAAAAATAAATGGTCTTGAGAATTTCTAAATTGTACTGATAATTAAGAATAATGTTTAGTTCAGTCCATCGATTAGCGGTAATTAAAAAACGTTAAAGCTTATACTACTTTCTCAAAATAATACGTAGTACTTTCTAACTAAGTGTTTTGTCAAATTGGTCCATTTTCGAAATACGATTATATTAATTATGAAATATATTTTATATTTTATAGGATGATAATATAATACTAAAAACTATGAATATAATTTTTTAAATTTGAAAGTAAGGTTTTAGATTATTGACAATTATTCAAAAGAATATCAGATAAACAAAATATTTAATAAACATTGAAGAAAAAACCCTAGGAGTAAAACATAGAGAAGGCTCTCCTATTTTGGCACTTTTTTTATGTTTTACTTCTATTTAGGGTGATTTCTTTAACGATTATTAAATATTTTATTTACATGCTATTCTTCTAAATAATTATAAATATTTGAAAACATTTACTTTTAAACTTATAAAATTATATTTAGAGTTTTAAGTATTATGTTGTCATAGAATTTTAAAAAACAGAGTTAGAAAGCATCATTTTAGAAAAGTAGTATAAAATTTAATGTTAGTTTAATATCATTTTAACTGTCGTTAGTCAGGAGACTGAACTAAGCATTATTTTTTATTAACAAATACTCCCTCTGTCCCAATTTAAATCGCCTGTTTTGATTTTTGGGCATATTTAAGGAAAATAAATATAGGGTTGATTTTCCAAAATTGTCATTACTTTTTAGAAGTGGTGATGATGAATGAGAAGATAAGGTGAAGAAGAATGACTTATTTTAGGGGTAGTTTAGGTATTTTATTTTTAAAAGTTTACGAAAACAACTAACAGGCAACTTATTTTGGGACGGAGAAAAAAGGCAAACAGGCAATTTAAAATAGGACAGAGGAAGTATCATCTTACGAAGTACTCCCTCCGTCCTAAAACTTTCTTCCCACTTTCCCTTTTTCTCCGTCCTAAAACTACCTTCCCATTAGAAAAAAAAGATAACAAATGACATTAATACCCTCATGTATTTACACCAATTATCTTCTAACTCTATATTTTGAATGATTGCAAAAAAAATTTGCAAAAAATCTTTTTTAAGAGGGGTAAATTTTGAAATCAAAGCCAAAAATTAAAAATGAGGAAAAGTCAAACTGGGAAGAAAGTTTTAGGACGGAGGGAGTAACTAATTTGAAAAAACATATAGTTATCCAAGAGAACCTTATTCTCTTTAAAAAATCACTCATAGATGGTACTAAGTGTACGTAGGCTAGGAGAGATTGAGGGTGATATTTTATCTTTACCTGCCCCACTACCATAAACGAGTATGGAGAGAGGAGCGGTGATGGGCCCCGCGTGTTTGTTTTCACAGTTGAGTTTTGGCGGTCCCGGAAACGTTGGGCCCCCCGTCCAAAACGGAATGGACAAATGAGAGCATGAACAATGGTAAGGAAAAAAAGAATGTCACACGCTGACATGACATAAATCAACCAATAAAAAATGATCTAGTCAGAGAGTGGCAAGTGAGTGGAGTGGCACACCCTACAGTGGCAAGTCGTTACTTTAATCATTTTTTAAAATTTTTGTAATGTATTTTAATTATTAAAAATAATTTTTGCTATTTGTCTCATTAAAAAAATACTTCTACTTCCTTACAAAAAAGTGTTTTTTTATCAAAAAATAAAATAAAATTAAAAAAAAAAAGAAAAAGAGGCGTGGGAATGGGTGGGATGCCTTGCAATTGACTTGCTCACCGTGGGGGAATGGTCTTCTTCTCCATGCTAAGCATGGCAAAAAAAAATTGGGAGCTGATGTGGCAAGCGTGGCAGGCATTTGCCTCGCCCGCTGCCACTGCTCTGACAATGGCCTCTTTTCAAGTCAAGCCTCGCCACGTACTCTCCCGTCTTACGTAGTATTTAATGGCTCCTAATTTCTTACAAATTCTTTCTTGTTTTGATATTTGATTAGAATTATCTCAAATTATTTTATATGAAAAACAATGTAAAATTTAAAAATAAAAATTATATATTTAAAAATAATATCAAAAGATCTACAAATTAGATTTGACATCATTATATTTTTTATAAACTAAGCAACGAAAGTAGACTTATAAAACGAATAAAGTTTAACCATGTAAATAATAAACGGAAAAATAATTTTTGAACGAAGGAAGTAATTTACAAGTACAAAAATAGAATACTACTCTTCATCCAAAAAAATTATTTTCAATTTATTGTTTACAATTTCTTATTTTTTAAAAATTTTGATACTTTACGAGTATCTTTTTATTTGACATAATAATTACCTTTTCTTCAAAAAATTCAACTATTTACATTTTTTACCTCATTTCAAACGCACACGGAAGACAATTTTACTTTATTCCTAAAATCCATTTTAAAAAATTATTTTATTAACCGGAACTGAAAATTTTACTCCCACCGTCCCAAAATAATGGCATGTTTCATTGTACAATGTTTGACTAAATTTATTTTCAAATCATTTTATTTGAGAATTGTGGTGAAATTAAAAAAGTAAAAATTACATATTTAAAAACTACATCAAAAATTTTACGAAACAAGAAACAACATGATTATATAATTTTATCACATGAGTAACAAAAAAGATAAAGAAAATTTATAAAGTTTGATCCTATAAATAGTAAACAGACAACTTATATTGGGACAGGATTGTAATTTAAAGTAAAATAAGTCATAAAAATGATATTTTATCCTTAACCTAAATGACTACATTGGTTTACTAAAAAAAAGTAGAGTCATACCTCCAATTCCACTTATTTGAAACATGAGATATTGACAAATGAATTTGGATAACACTATGTGGTTGATACTATATCCATGCCTATACACCTCCAAATCTCCAATAAATAAACTTTAATTAAACTAAACACCATCATTAAGACAAAACAATTAAGACATCAAAGCACATGTAAGTAGGGGTACCACTCTAAATTATTACTGTTTTATTATTTTTCACACACCAAACAGTCAGACACCGACACATTCCCACAACTGTTTTCACACAATACAACCTATAGAAAAAGGGCACTTTTTTTTTGTGTGTGTCACACAGAAGGTAAATGGTCTAAACATTTAAGGGACCTGATTGAATTAGTGACGGTCTTCGTCCATGGGATGGCTTCTGCCACTTGTGTGAGAAGATAGCAGTTCCTCGTCATTGCTGCTGGGCTGCAATGTTCCAGAAACAGAATCTTCCAGCGCCTCCAGAAAGGATGGGACTGTGAACTTGTCTGCAACAAGTCGCGGTGGAGGGTGAGATTTGGTTTGCATTATACGAAGAAAGCATAAGTGCCTAATGGCAATTGAAGTTTTTTTTTCAATGGCTTACATTGAGAAGGATCAATTCCAAATTGAGCCAGATCAACCTGGCCTGTCTGAAGAACCTATAATCATATAAATAAAGTAGCATTTAACGTTTCTATGGTGTCTCATGAACTGTGTTTTAAAGATTACTTTGGATGAAGAGTTCCAGGTGTTAATGGTTTGGATGACAGAGTACATTTATTGATACATACTTTGTAGTATAATCTTTCTAAAAATGAATGTTGATGCGATCACTCGTTATGTCATTCCTTCCATTTTATAAAATATCAATTACATGTCAACATATATACGTAGCTCTCCAAAAGACCGAAACCATCTCAAAAACCCTTCATCCAAATTGACCTCTTAGGTCAATTTGTATGGAGGGGGGTTTGGGCAGGTTAGGTCCGAACATGAGATTTTATAGAAAAATTATTCATTCACTTAATTAGTTTTCAGTATTTATTAAAATTCTAAATATAAATTAGCCCTCTAAAACATCAAGTCGAAACATTCCATAAAGCATATAATATGACATGAAGAATCTTTATAACTCACATAAGTAAATGAATCTACTTGTTGGCGAAATGGGGGGCTCTGCAATAACTCCAGCAACTCCTCGTGATTCCATTGTCCCTGATAGTTGACAAACATTTTTTAAAATGCTAGAAATGTGAACAGAATCTTATCACCCAAAAAAATCAAAAGTGCATGCTAAATTGTTGACCTCGGGTAAATATGTAGCTAATTGTTGTTGCAGTGGTAATTCCTCAATCAGCGGAGATAGAAATTCAGGCCTCAAAATATCGGCTAATCCCATGCCTTTGAACAAATTTAAAAGGTAATCAAGTCAGTGACTAGTAATTACAGAGTAATACTTTAAATGCGATGATATTTGGTTCAATGTCTTAAAAGTTATAAATAGTATTACAAAGCCGCCACTTGTTTAAGAATAAAACTATTACCAGCATCTGGATCTACAACTTCATCTGCACCAATGCATAAAAATCAGCATTTTATCAGAGACATTCGATAACAGAGAAAAAAATAATATAAACAGTAAACAGAACCTGTTGATCCTATGTTACTCAATATCCTTTGTAAATCAGCCAGCTTTACAGGTCCAGAAGACGTTACATCACTGGTTGCATCAGTACCCATGCTTGGCCCAACCAAATTTCCTGCTCTGAAAATTATTGAAGGTATATGTATGCATGCGCCAGAAACAGAGTGTAGAATCGGGAAAATTTTTAATTTGGAAGGCAAAAAACTAGAGATGGTAAGTCGAAAACAGAAACTTCAACAGAAAAGTCAATCCTAGCTAAATGTCTCGGTGTGTCCATAACAATATCGGTCAACAATCAATTTCAACTTCATATTCCCATTGAGTAACACTTGCCCAACACTCCATTATCTCAGACCACGCAATGACCAAGATGGTTTCTCTCAGCCTTCAACATTCAGATTTCGTGAATTTATTAGGATTGCAGTTCATAAATACAATGTCAGTTGTTGAAAGAAACATTATTCCCACTTCTATGCTTAAAAAGTAGTACCCCAAGTACCCTTTTTGATAGGTCGGCAGAGTGCATCATTATATAAATTATCTGCCTAGTAAAATATTACTCCAGATATAATATTAACAATAAGAACCAAACCCAGGCAACGAAAGCACATTTATTTCAGAAGGCAAATGCAGATTAAAAGGCATATGCTTTTCATTAGAATATGGTCATATACCCTTGCAAAAAAGCTTAATGTGTATTTACATGAGATCAACTTACCTAGATGAAACATCATCTTCAGCCATATCATCAGAATTCTCCATAGGAACAGAAGCTTCAGGCTCATCTTCTGTTGAAATGTGTTTCAAAAATTAACATCCATACATAATAACAGTCACAAACTGATGGCTTAGATCTTAAACTCCTAGAAGTGAATTAAGAACATATAGATCAGCTTTAGCTAGCCTATACTGTATGCTTCCTCCATTCCAAAATAACCACACCATTATAATTTTCACACTAGCATGAATTAAATGATTAATATATTTTAGTTAAAATGACACCCCCTCCGTCCCGCAAACAAAGTTATAGTTTGACATCACGGAATTTAAAAAAAAGTTTTGAAAAGTAAAGAGTGTGTGGGTAGAATTTGTTTGAATAGAGAAAGAGAGAGAGGTTGTGAACGACATACTCCTTCTGTTTAATGGAGAGAAATAGAGTGGGAAGTTTGTTTTGGGACGTACAAAGAAGGAAAGTGAGAATTTCTTTGTGGGCGAGGGGAGTAAAAAATTGATATTACGAAAGTTTTTTTCGAGATGAATCTCTAAAGATCACACATGACTATTTTACTAGCATACAACAACAACCATGTTGAATCCCACTACAGTAGGGTTTGGGGAGGGTGTGTGTACGCAGACCTTGCCCCTACTCGGAAGTAGGGAGGTTGTTTCCAAGAGACCCCCGGCTCCAACTGCACAAAAAATATGATAAGAATCACAGTATAACACAGATAAAGCACCAAGTACAATGGAATGAAAGTCCTGCAAGCAATAGCAAAAAATTCCAACCAAACAAAACACACTACAAAAAACCTCTGAAGCGCCCCTATCCAGCTACTCTAATCCTAGTTCTCCAAAAGTTCCTATCTAAAGCCATATCCTCAGTCAGGGTGAGAAGTCCTAAATCCTGCATAATCACCTCCTTCCCATTCTTCCTAGGTCTACTCCTTCCCCTACTTCCCCCGACAACCGTAATCCTCTCGCATCTCCATACAGGGGCGTCAACAATCCGCCATCTCACATGACCAAACCATCTCAACCTCGCTTCCCGCAGCTTATCTTCCACCGGCGCCATGCCAATGGATCATAAAAGCTAGTCAAATGAGAGCTTGTGAATAGTGTAAAATTTTGACCGTTGTGATTATTTTGGAATAAAGGACGTATATACTCCGTAGCATACAATGTTTATTGCAATACAATATCTAAACACGCCCAATGAACAAGATTTAAGCAGAAAAGTGAGGTAAAAGAGTGTGAAGTATTAGAAATAAATTTATTCCTACCAAATGGTTGATTCAGGTAGAAGTTGACTGAGCTGCATAATTGTGCATCATTGTCATCTCTTGGCTCCTGCAATAAAATCAAATATTAAGTAAGTTTATCACATATAAATGTGGTTGCATACAATAAACTTGCTTTAAAAACGAACCTGCATCCAGTAGAAAAACTTCCTGTCGTCTGTAAGAAATTTTAAAATATAGACCCTCCCAGAAGATTGATTAACCTGAACAGCTCAGAAGCAAAGATAATCAACGATTTACTCATGTAAAACTATTGTACTCACAGATTGCTAATTACCTTTTCAAAGACTGCCTCCTCGGGGACAATAATCTGGTCCTAATGTTTGGTTAAGGGAAATTTTCTAGGCCAACTCAATTAGAAATGCAGAGCAACTTGGTTATTGATAGAATTTGGGATGGGTATGGACAACTGGATTGGGCAATAAGACACTTGGGCTGAACCACATTAAAAGATTGAATCCAATCGATTAGCTAGTTCAACTCTAGAGCTTATATACCAATTATTTTACTCTTGGATTTCTGATGTGGGATGTACTCTAACACTCCCCCTCAAGTGGACAACCGGGCCATTTTGAATCTAACCGGTTGACCACTTGCAAATGAACTCCCATTCCCTTGATTTTTTTTGTTTTTTGAGTGCCAACACTTAAAGGACCATGAGCCGCTGGGTATGGACTTCTAGACAAGCAATCGTGTTAAACAGGCCACAGGCCGTTGGGTACATACTCCATACAGACAACTGGGCTAAAGACAAACGGGCCGCTAGGAATGAACGTCTAGACGGACACCTTGACAAACGAGGTGGGCTAAAACTGGCTCTGATACCATGTCAAGGAACCAACTCAACCACAAGCTCAAGCTTGTGGTTGTGGCCCTGGAATGGTTGTTATATACTCTAACATGCCCCCTCACGTGCAGGCGTGACTTCTTTGAACCTTGCACGTGAAACCTTAATTTTTTTAAACTGGGTGGCGGTGAGTTTCGAACTCGTGACCTCTTGGTCATCAAGGCTCTGATACCATGTCAAGGAACCAACTCAACCAAAAGCTCAAGCTTGAGCTTGTGGTTGAATGAGTTCCTTGACATGGTATCGGAGCCTCGTTGACTAGAGGTCCCGGGTTCGAAACTCAGCGCTACCCTATTTAAAAAAAATTAAGGTTTCACGTGACGGCTGCACGTGAGGGGGCGTGTTAAAATATAAATAATTGTTCCTGAACCACAACCATAAGCTTGAGCTTTTGGTTGAGTTGGTTCCTTGACAGTTATCATTAGAGAAAAATGGAGTGTCGTCTAACATAGAGATTCTTTACTTCAGCAAAAGATTTTAATGGAAAAAAGGATACATCTTCAACCACAAAACATGAACGATCCAACCATTGGAAATGAACAAGTCCTTCCTCGTCCTAGAATCAAAAGACAAAGGAACACGTTTAAGAACACGAGAAGCAATGGTCTTTCATAAACTATTATTTCCCGTCAAAAGAGCAAGGGAAGATTATATCTATATATGATTTTTAGTATACTTAGGAAGATACTTCAATTTCTCAATTAAATAAAATGTTAAACAGAACAAACATCAAATCTTAAAATCGAATACCTTGCCAATACGAACGAGTCCTTTCCGTGAATCGGGGACAACTCGCTTTCCTTCCATTTGCATTTTTCCTGCTCGGAATTCAAGCAAGATCTCCTGCACCATGTAATAGAAAAGAATGTCATCTATAAAAATTCTCTACATGATTCAAATAAAGGTATGACTTTCTCGTTTACACATACTGATGATAGAGAAACAATTTACCAATACAGTTTGGGTTTATTGATTCTTCGAGGGGGAAAAAATTATTGAGAAAGATACTCCATATGACATTCGAAATGCACTAGTTTATGATGTCTATTAGTAAAGAGAACGGAAATGAGATGCATGAATCGACTCAATGTATAGAGTAAGTTCTAGTGGTTTACTCCAAATACTAAGAGAGCTTTTTAAGGTTTCTTATTTAACAGTAGTTTTTAGAGGGAAAACACTTGCGTTCTAAAAAATGTGTTTGGCAAGTAAAAGAAAAGTGTTTTCAGCCTTTAAATGTAGTTTTGTGCTTAAAGCAACAATATGGTGCTTTTTGATCTGGAAAAATGAAAATCACCTTCAGTGCTAACATGAAAAAGCGCTTTCTCGCGAAACATTGCTAAGATATTTCTTCTGAATGGTCACTTAAGAATTAAAAACAAGCCGATCGGTCCAACTGCTTGAAAATGCTTATAACTTATAAGCATCTCTTATTGGTTCTATTGGTAGCAGATGACCACTATGGTCCAACATTCTCTATGGTGTCGCCACCGACCACTAAAAGAGAGTATTATACAGACAGTAGGTATTATCTCCCTGCAATATAGAAAATTACTGAAAGAGAGAATTGACACCTCAATTTGAGGATAAGCATCCAACGATGAGGAATTCATAATCAGAATCTCGAGACTACAATTCTTCCGTCTCCTCAAGACAGCTGAAAACAAAGAACACACATGTATGAAACTAAACGAGGGATGAATCAAAGCAACAATCCAGCTATGTTCATCGATTTTTTCTACTGCTTAAGAGTTCCTAGGTTAAACAAACATAGTAATTTTTCGTAAATAATGAAGTTATATAACCCTAATTGAATAGCAGTGGAATATTGCTAACAGAGCTTCTCCAGGTTACCTCTCTTGTGTCTTCAATGGAAGATTTTCTGGTGGAAATCGGAAGAATTATTTCCAGCGCTGCAAATTGTGTTTTTGGGCAACGACTGGACACGGTTGGGTTGCGACGGTATGGGCTCAGTTCTGTGACCCGATACAAAGGACGCATAAAAAGTACTCTGTTGATACGGGTTGAGGTAATTTGGTAATTTGAAAGCATAGATATGGACAATGAAGTCTGAAATATGTATTGAAAAATGCTAGGGGTACACCAAAAGGTGTACTCCAATTATCCCCCACCCCCTCCTTGTCCACAATAATTGGCAAGAGATTTAAAAAAAATTAAAAAAATAAAAATCAAATAGAGATGTGTGGTGGAGAAGCATGTGGTGTACAATTGGGGTACACCTTTGGTGTATCCCTAGCATTGCTCATATGTATTCACCGATTTCACCGGTAATAGGAATAATAAAATAAGATTTTTATATTTTTATCTTCAAAGGAGGAATTTGCATTGTGATAACATGACACTGTATATGGACATTTCAAAATATTTTTTGGTAATGTATATGATCATGATTGGCACTGTATTTGCATTTTAACTCATATTTTATGAATAAAAACATATAAATCTTATGTTATTGTAAATTCGATGTTTTACTTCTATTTTAGTTAATTTTCTATCAAATTGAAGTCCAATTATATTCTGGTCGAGTATGGGTCATTTATAAGAGCCCGTTGAAACAAACTCGTATCAAATAAGGAAGACTTCAACCATCTTCGAGATGTAAAAAAGTTGAGACGAGGAAAGAGAAGGGAAACGGAGGCAGCGCCTAGCGAGGAACTAAGGGGGAGAAGAGACTTTAGGGTTTGAAATTTGTTTATTGATTGGTTTTTCTAATTCATCTCTATTTAAAAGAGATGAAAGAACTTTAACATTAATCAAAGTATAAACCTAACTTGATAGTTCAATAAAAGTGACGAGATAAAGATCTGCAAAAAAAACTTTAAAAGAGTTTATAACTTTGCTCATCTAATAAAACCAAGATTACACTAAATAATAATGAATATTACTACTAACAATATTAACTACTAAATGCATAACTAAATATCCAATTCTACCATCAATACCACCCTTTTGGTAAGCGCATTTAAGTTCTAATATATGCCAATATCAAAATTCTTATATTGGTGTTTGTTGAATTCAAATAAGAATTAAATTGTATATCCTTATAATATCATAACTCATTCAAATAAGCATTTTTATATCTTATAGCAGTGAGATAGATAAACTCGAAATCTTGATATCACCGTCAACCGCTATCATACTATTTGTCTTTGTTCATCATTGGTCAATGCTTGCCCAACACTAATTAACAATATCATTTTTGTTATATTTCATAATTGTATTATACTTCCTCCGTCCTAATTCTTTCTTCCCAGTTTGACTTTTCCCCATTTTTAATTTTTGTCTTTGACTACAAATTTTACCCTCCTTAAAAAAGATTTTTTGAATTTTTTTTACAATCATTCAAAATATAGAGTTAGAAGATAATTGGTGTAAATACATGAGGGTATTAATGTCATTTGTCATCTTTTTTTTCTAATGGGAAGGTAGTTTTAGGACGGGGAAATAGGGGAAGTGGGAAGAAAGTTTTAGGACGAAGGGAGTATTATATTTCGCTCATTAAGCGTGTCTTAAGTGATTTAACCTTAAAAATATGTTATGTGTGAATTTATTTCTTGAAGTATGAATGGATAAATACAAGGAAATATTCCCATGTCTTTGTTTACCTGATCAGAATGGTTCTAATCTGATTATAAAATGTTTTAATCTAATCTGATGTGATCTAGGTGTAGTTAATCTATTTTTGAACCGATCTCGTGTAATCTGATTCTAATAAGAATAAGTAATAAGTAAAAAAATAAGTTGATGAGAACATGACCTTCATACCCATTTATAGCTATTTAAGAGTGATTCGTGGTTGATCAAATGTACTCCATTCGGTAGCTAACTACCAGCTACGGGTTGTTTGGGTATCGGTGTTGTATAAGTTAAAAGTTACGTTTTTGGTGTTATAGACTTTCACTCGTACGCGTAGGACCTCTACTGCTACCTAGTATATAGGTACCATCCATTATTAGTTTAGTGCTGATCAGAGTTACAACCACCATCATTTGTTTTATTAATCTCGATTTTTAAACGACGCATTTAGAAACATTTCAAAAATGTTTTCAATGTAAGGGCAAAGGTGCTTCTAACATTTACAATCTTACCCTTAACAAATTCTAAGTATGCTCATCTTAAAAACTTTTTTGAAAAGTGTCACGAGATTAGTGGGGTGTTTTGAGAGTTTTATATTCATGCAAAATTGAAAGACTTATTTAGCATATCAAAAATACAAGACCAACACTTAAGTGTACAATTTAGATGAAAGTTTCCCTTCCAATATAAATATTACTCTCCCCTCATTTGTAACATATCCCAAACTATGTGTTGTGTACTTGTGTATGTACATTTAATTTACTTGCTTCTCGCGCCATTGTATGGCCAAGCGCAAATATCTATGGGACTAATTTTAAAAACCATTACTTCCCATGTTGAAATTAGAGGACCACTATTACATTTAGTTAGGGGGTGTTTGTTTTTTCTGCGGGAAAAGGTCTGCAGTCTGCGGACCACTACTGTAGACATCTGCAGGAGAAGTGGTGGACCGAAGGTCTGCGGTCTGCAAGAAGAAGACTGTTTGTTTTTTAATGTCTGTATATTGCTATATAAATTAATAGTAGTAGTGTACGGTAGTGGTGTATGGACGATTGTGGTGGTGGTGGAGGGTGGTGGTGAAGGGTGGTGGTGGACGTTGACGGCGGTGGTGGTGGACGGTGGTGGTGGTGGCGGTGGATGGT
>OOIL02006685.1:283545-316897 GCA_900332095.2 Cuscuta campestris
TGGTGGATGGTGGTAGTGGTGGACGGTGGCGGTGGACGGTTGTGGTGGTGAAGAGAAGTAGAAAAAAAGGAGAAGATGTTAGAAGATGTTAGAAGACATTGGTTAATGTCTTCTCCAAGAAGATGCTAGGAAGACCTTTTTGAGTGAAATGTCTTCCAAAAAACAAACAATCTGCAGAGCCCATCATCTGCGCGCGTCTGCGCGGCGCAGACAAAAGATGCCAGAAGGTCTTCTGGCAAAAAAACAAACACCCCCTTAATGACTTGTCTTTCCACCTATATCCATTTTTCTTCCTTTCATTTCCTTTCTTCGCCACCTTCTAAGTGCAATTTCCCCTCTCCAACTTCGGTCAACCCCATCTTTCATTTCTAGCAAAGCCTTAACTTTCTTCGATTATATTTCTCCCTTTTCTTTTGAAATTCGTTTCGGGAGCAAGCCCCTCAAGGAGGGCCCGCACTCGAAACACACAAATGTATACCTGCATTGCAGTACCATGAATCATCGATCCGCGATTTTATTCTATACACATCATTCTCCCTGTCTGGTAATCAACAGTAATTCTCTTATCATTCTCCTACTCATTGGCTTTCTCGCCGCACCGTCTCCCGCGAGATGTGACGACGCAGACATCCTTCTGAAGTTCAAGGAGTCGTTGGACAATGCCGTCGCGCTGTCTGGTTGGAACCTCTCCCAGCCGCCGTGCGACGGTGCACGGCGCAATTGGGACGGGGTCATGTGCGAGGGCGACGGCAGGGTCCACGGGCTCAACCTGAACGGCAAGGGGTTGGGTGGGACCCTGGACGTCGCCGCCCTGGCAGAGCTGACGAGTCTTAGGGTTTTCGGCGCCATGAACAACAGCTTCGAAGGACCGTTGCCGGACTTCAGGAAACTGGGTTCCCTGAAGAACCTCTACCTGTCCCACAACAGGTTTTCCGGCAGGATTCCGGGCGGGCACTTCGACGGGATGAACTCGTTGAAGAAGCTGCATTTGGCCGGAAACGGCTTCGTGGGGCCCATCCCACGGTCGTTGACCACCCTGGGGAAACTGGTGGAGTTGATGATAGAGGACAATAAGTTTGCCGGGAGAATACCGGAGTTTAAGCAAGAGAGATTTACCTTGGTGAATTTGTCCAACAATTTACTTGTGGGTCAAATCCCTCTCGCCTTCTCTAACCTCAATCCTTCCTCGTTTGCAGGTGTTCATATAACATAAATAATATTGCATGTCAATAAGAAAAAGAAAATTTATTGTAAAATCTGCAATCAATAGTACTAAAATATATGTTATTTTCCAATGTTGTATTTAATTTTTTATTTCTTAAATGGAACTCTTCCGTCCCCCATAATTCTTTCCATTAGCCCTTTTTATTTGTCCACCATAGATCTTCTCATTACCTTTTTTAACAATTAAAATATCATAATTACCCTCACTTACTTTATTTATTACACCTCACCCACCTCATTTAATACATTTCATCCATTTTCATTAAGGGTATTATGGTAAACTTTCACCTTTTTTCAACTCTCCTTAAAAAAACCACAAAAAATCAAAACGACAAGATTTTAGGGGGGCGGAGGGAGTACTTGAATAATGTCTAGTCATGGGAACAATATCCAGTAATTGTGTACATTTTGTTTGAACATTGTCCAACAACGTTGGACATTTACTTGAATAATGACCAACGGATATTGACAATGGTACTACATTAAAAAATAAAAGCATATAGTACTACATTGAAAAAATCATTATGTTTTATCGAAAAAAATTACTCCCTATTTTTCTGGTATTAATTTTTACTAAGATGAATGGTGTAAAACTTAAAAAAACAGGGAATATTGGTCTTTGCGGACTGCCGTTGAAACCGTGCGTGGACACTCCCAAGTTATCCACCGCATCAAAGGTGATCGTCGGGATATCCTTAGCGGCAACACTGGCGGCTATCGTGGTGGCGGTCGTCATCCTCACCACGCGCAAGCGCTTGCCCGTGCCGGAGGACGGGCCATCCGTCGCCCACCTGAAAACACCGCCACGGGACGAGCTCGAAAGAGGCGGTTCGGAGGCGGAGTTGATCTCGCCGGAATGCCCGACGCCGCCGCCGCCGGACGGGAAGAGACCGGAGCAGGGCATGAAGCTGTCGTTCTTGGTGGAAAACAGAGAGAGATTCGACCTAAATGAGCTGCTGAAGGCGTCGGCAGAGATGCTGGGCGGAGGGGTATTTGGGTCAACTTACAAAGCTGCACTTGGCCGGGGGCGGACCATGGCGGTGAAGAGATTCAGGCACATGAACGACGTCGGGAGAGAAGACTTTCACGAGCACATGAGACGGCTGGGGAGGCTGAGCCACCGCAATCTGCTGGCGGTCGTGGCGTTCCATTACAGGAAAGAGGAAAAGCTTTTGGTCTCTGACTTTGCTCCCAATCTCAGCTTGGCCTTTCATCTCCATGGTATTATTGCATTTCTTTCCTCTTAATAAATTGAGTAATGTTAGAGTTATAAACAACTTGATACAAACTTCACAAAACTTGTTATTTGTGTATTTAAATTTTTACTTTTAAATTATTTCAAATCCTTTTATTCACTTGGAAAAGTACACAACTAGAAAGTTTTTGTAGCTTGTGTTAAAGTTGTTTGTGAGTATAACATTACTCTAATAAATTAACTAAACCAAAAATTTAAATCAAGAAAAGTTTTGTACCATTAAAAACTCAAATGTTTGTAAGTTTTCTAACATAATGTTCTCCCAAAATGTATGAGGTATTCATGTAAATTCAATGAACCTTCAAAATGACTATAAAATGTAAAACAACACACAATGTCAAAATATTGTAAAATGCCAGCATATAATGTCAAATTGAGAATTTGAGGTGTCAATACTCTTGTTTTGGAAATAAAAAAATAAAAAAACCTTATTTTGGTACAATTTCATACTCTTATTTTTTCTAGACAGGTTGCTATAAACTCAAACTCATGAAAACTTACTATTGTACGATGTTTTTTTGTTCTCCTGCAATACAAGGTAATAGCAAGGGTATTCCAACGGGATGTGGATCAAGAAGGCGGCTGGACTGGGCAACTCGGTTGAAGGTGGTGAAAGGAGTGGCAAGAGGGCTCTCCTACCTCTACGCCGAGCTGCCCAGCCTGACCGCCCCGCACGGCCACCTCAAATCCACCAACGTCCTCCTCGACGCCGCCTTCGAGCCGCTGCTCAACGACTACGGGCTGCTGCCCGTGGCGAACGCGGAGCACGCCCGGAAGCACGTGGTGGCCTACAAGTCGCCGGAGTACCGAGAGGGGAGGCGGATCACGAGGAAGACCGACGTGTGGGCTCTTGGGATGCTCGTGCTGGAGATCTTGACCGGGAGGGATGGCGGGGAGCTGGGTGCTTGGGTGGAGTCCTCATGCGCCGCCACCGCCAGTACTGGCGGCGGCGGCGGCGGGGAGGGGGTGGAGGTGGTGTTTGATGAAGGGTTGGTGGGAGGTGGTGATGGAGAGTGGTGTGGTGAGATGAGAAAGCTGTTGAGGATAGGGATGAGGTGCTGTGAGGTGGATGTGGAGAAGAGGTGGGATATTAAGGAGGCTGTGAAGAGCATTGAAGAGCTTAAGGGGAATTAATGATGATTATTTAATGCCAAGATGTGTTTCTTAATTACTTGTTTTATATTAGTAGCATTGATTTGCATCTTTTTATGCCATGAAATATTTGTACTAAATTGTTTTCTATTCATTGGATTAATTCTACCTGCCCGCTGCTGCCATCTGCAAATAAACATTTTCAATTTTCTTCCCTCCAAATTAAAACAAGATTCATAATTCTCCATTTTTCTTTTCAAAGAATAAAAATGGTCGCTCTACGTACGTTTTGAGCATAAGAATTGTGAAGGAATAACAATATCATCTTTATCCAATGATTTTCCAAATCATCCAATCTGAGTTAAATGGACAAAAATCAGGAGAACAAAGAATATAGATGATACTTGAATGACGGATAAATCAAATGATGAATCGAATCAAATGCATGTGCAATCTTTATGTTTTTGTTAAATCAAGTGATGAATCTTACCCGATTCATTGCCTGATTCGCGCGCCAATCTTTATGTTTTTGTTAAACTTTTAGTTAAGTATATTAAGAATACAAAAAAAGAGAAACAAATAAATTTAACATACTATGATTGTCAAACAAAATAGAATGTGACTAACCCCATGTCATTTTTAAATATGTGACTTTTAACAACTCACGTCTTTCAAAAAAAAAACAAGTTATCCGTACTTTTTACATTTCAATATTTTTTAAACCATAGGAACAAAAACAACATAAATCTCTCTTCTTAAGAATCCCTCATTTTCAAAAACACTTCCAAAGGTGGATGTCAAGATAAATTATCTATGTTTTAAAGAGATTAAAAATATAAAAAATAATGTTTGGGAATGACATATTACAGAATCACGTGTGATATATGATTTTAGATCAATTTATACTTGCACTGGATGAGCGTGTGATTTATGCACTTCCAAATCTGGCAGAGTAACCATTGGTGTAACATTTTTAAAAGTTCAGAGGCATTGACACAATTTTTATACTTTAACGAAAATCCATACAATTTTTGAAAAATTCAAGGGAAAATAGCATTAAAAAACTCTTAAGATAAGTGGGGTATTTAATAAGTATCATACTATTTGATTTAAACTTATCACCTTTTTAAATTTTAATATTTTATTATGCGTACAATCGGGTATCGTTGGCTCGGTACATTCTTTAATCCAAGCCCAACCCAATTTAGTTTGGGTTTGGGTTTCATAAAAACGGGCCAGGTTCGAATAATTATTCTTGATTTGAAATTAGATATTTTAATTGCAGATTGGATTGTCATCTCTAGTGGAAATACATTCACCTTATACTCATAGAGTATACTAAGCACAATTTTAAAACATTTATAGGAATTCTATGCTATTACAGCATTTTTGAAAATTTTAATGATAATAGATTCAGATCGTACCTACACTCTTGAACAAACATTAGCTCATACTCCGTTCATCTATAAATATGGTTTCACAAGCGATTTATGACATTTGACTAAAATTATTTTCAATATAATTTATTTAAAAGTTAATGTAAATTTAAAGCATAAAGTTCATATTTTAAAAAACTAAAAAAAATATATACAAAAGAAGATATGATTTAACTATCTAAAGATATGACTTTATTTGGGACCGTGAAGAATGTAGTGTCCAACCTTATTTTGGGACAAATATACTACATAACATCAAAACAAAGGATTCAACAAATCAAGGAAACAAGTTAAGATAGTTATGTGTAAGTATATACACTTTTTAAAGTAATATAAATATTTAAGTAATTTTTTCTTTTGTCCGCCTATAAATACAAGTCTCATATAATGGTTCTATAAATAAGTTTTCTAATGTACTCAAATATGAATAAAAACCATCCCACTCCCATTCTGGCCATTGTGACCTTTGTCGTGATATTGCAAAATGTTTTAAGTAAAATTTGCACTAAATAGAACTAAAACATAATGATTTTCCCAATGTAGGACTTAAATTTTTTTATTCTCTAAATAGGACTTAATAATGACCTAGTGGGAAGAATAATGTCCAAAAGTCCTACATTGGGAAATAAAAACATATGGTCCTATATTGGAAAAGTCATTATGTTTTAGTCATATTTAGGTAAATTTCTCATGTTTTAATTGTTTCGAATAGTTGCACACTTTTTGGTACGAAACTATATTTTCATAAAATGGTTAATTATTTATTTGAATCCCCCCAATTACAATTCAAGCCAAAACACAAGGAATCAAACAAAGTGTAACAAGAAGAAGCGCGCATTTGTGGGAGGCTGGTTTAAGGATGATCCCATGTTAATGAATGGCTTCTATTGTGTCGCCACCTTTGTCTTTGGGGATGGGAAGGAGAGGGATAGAGAGAAATGGTCCTGATAATATGACAATGAGGATGGTGTTTTGGGAAGGCGTGTTCTAGGTTGAACATACCTCTCCTCCTCCTAGACCCTCCCTCCCTCCCCGGCCATCCCCAAAAAAGAAACCAGAGACCTGTTCTTCGATCTAACGTTTCTCAGGCAGGCCAGGGAGGTCCCGAACATTCATTCGTTCCTTCTTCCTAATTTGCATCTTTTGACGAGAAGGATTTTGGCGAGAAAAGAAAGAAGAAAGGGATGATGATGATGATGACGGGGCAAAAGAATGGTGGCATGAAGAAAGACATAGAATCTGTTGTGGTTGCGATTGACAAGGACAAAGGGAGCCAGTATGCATTGAAATGGGCCATTGATAAATTCTCTCTGGGCAAGGGTAAAAGTGTCACTCTTCTCCATGTCAACCACAAACCCTCTTCACAAGACTCATCAGACGGGCACAGGTTTCAATCGGTTGATAGCCAAACCAGCAAGGAATTATTTCTCCCTTTCCGATGCTTCTGCAATCGAAAGAACGTAAGCCCCTCTTCTCCCTTGGTTTTTCGTAGTTTTTTCATCCATGGTTTCTCTATAGAAAGGTCAAATTTGTCCACCCACAAAGTAGATCCTATATTTGTCTTTGTTTGGGAATAGATAAACGTTAATGAGGTTGTCATAGAAGGGGCTGACATATCAAAAGCTCTATGCGACTACGTTCATGCCAATGCAATTGACAACATAGTTCTTGGTGCCCCATCAAAGAACAGCTTTGTCAGGCATGCCAATCTTTCTCCTTCTGTTTTCTAATTAGAGTATACCGAGTACATTTAATTTGATTTAAAAAAACTGTCATTTGTAACAAAATTTCATAACAAAATTGTGCAAAGAAGATTCAAGACACCAGACATACCAAGTAGTGTGAGCAAAAACGCACCCGAGTTCTGCAACGTCTATGTTGTAGCAAAGGGTAAAGTTTCTTCCTCAAGGGCTGCTACAATCTCTACCCCGACAGTATCGGCTCGCAGCACTACAAGTTCTGGCTTTTCTGACCCGCGCCTCATGCACAGTAACGAAAGCCTAGGTACGTGCTAACCTGTCTGTCAATTACAAAGATTCCAAAAAAAATGTACAAAAATTCTCATGAAGTTCATCACCATTTGTAGGGAATGCATCAGATAGGTCATCACCGTTTTCACATAGAAGCACAGAAGATAATGATTTCATCAAGTGAGCTTCTTTTTTTATACTCCGTAGTAAATACTAAACTTATATTGACAGTTGAAGGCATGAGGTTTGAATAGTTCATCTTACCATGAATCCATGACCAAAATTTACACAGATCACCATTTTCAAGAGGAGGGTATTCAAACAGATCATATGGAGAGCTTTCAGTCCCGGACTCTATAGACATATCATTCGTCAGCTCTGGAAGGCAAAGCACAGAGCGCGCGTTCCCAATGTTCATGGACAGCCCAGAACCTGGCAGTTATCTCCAACGCCTCTCCAATGGCTCTGACTCCGACAACAGGTTGAGTTTTGGGTCAGCATTCTCTGGGTCTAGGCTCTCTGACATGAACAATAATCCTTCTACCATTTTGTCATCTCTCTCCCAAGAGAGTGGAGGTTCTTGGTCTTCATCATCCCAAAGCATGGTAATTTTGAGCAATTTATGAATGAATTAATGAATGATTGATTGATTGAATTCTTGGTGAAGAAATTCCTTGAAAAAATGTTGTTTAGGACGATGTGGAGGCTGAAATGAGGAGACTGAAGCAGGAGCTGAAGCAGACAATGGACATGTACAGCACTGCGTGTAAGGAAGCACTTTCTGCAAAACAGAAGGCTCTAGAACTTCATCGCTGGAAGATGGAGGAGCAGCAGAGGCTAGAAGAGGCTCGATTGTCTGAGGAAACGGCCTTGGCCATAGCCGAGAAGGAGAAAGCCAAATGCAGGGCGGCGCTGGAAGCGGCTGAGGCGGCTCAGAGGCTGGCCGAGTTGGAGGCGCAGAAGAGGATAAACGCGGAGATGAAAGCTCTCCGGGAAGCCGAAGAGAAGAAGAAGGTTCTAGACAAGATCACCAACAACGAATGCCGTTACCGCAAGTATCCAATTGAGGTCATCGAATCCGCAACAGAAAATTTCTCCGCCTCGCGGAAAATCGGGGAAGGCGGTTACGGCCCTGTGTACCGAGCCCTAATTGACCACACGGAAGTCGCGATTAAGGTCCTCCGGCCGGACGCCGCCCAGGGGAGGTCGCAATTCCAACAAGAGGTTGAAGTTCTGAGCTGTATCCGACACCCGAACATGGTTCTCCTGCTCGGAGCTTGCCCGGAGTACGGCTGTTTGGTGTACGAATACATGGCGAACGGGAGCTTAGAGGACCGTCTCTTCACGCGCGGTAACACTCCCGTTCTTCCTTGGCAAGTCAGGTTCCGGATCGCCGCGGAGATCGGCACCGGACTTCTGTTCCTCCACCAGACCAAGCCGGAGCCGCTGGTCCACCGCGACCTGAAACCGGCGAACATTTTGCTCGACCGGAACTACGTGAGCAAAATCAGCGACGTCGGGTTAGCCAGGCTGGTGCCTCCGAACGTGGCCGACACGGTGACGCAATACCGGATGACGTCGGCGGCCGGAACCTTCTGCTACATAGATCCGGAGTACCAGCAGACGGGGATGCTGGGGATAAAATCCGACGTCTACTCGCTGGGAATAATGCTGCTCCAGATAATCACGGCGAAGCCTCCGATGGGGTTGACTCATAACGTGGAAAGGGCAATCGAGAAGGGGACGTTTGCGGAGATGCTCGATCCGGCGGTGCCGAACTGGCCGGTGGAGGAGGCGCTGAGGTTCGCCAAGTTGGCTCTCAGATGTGCGGAGCTCAGGCGGAAAGACCGGCCGGATCTCGGGACGGAGGTGTTGCCGGAGCTCAACAGACTGAGAGCGCTGTCTGAAGAGACGATGCCGTCTATACCAAATTGCTCGCCGAGTTGTAGTAATCAAACCCGGTCCGGGTTTATGGAAAGATGATCAATGGTCAATTAAGGGCTTATGAAGGTCAAAGCAAAAACTATACTCTTTGATGAACTCATGTTATCCCAAGGTTTTCCCAATTATCTTTTTTTTTTTCTCCCTTTTTCTCTTATAAAGTTGCACAACAATTTTCATTCTTTAAAGTTTTATATAAAAGCTTTGATGAATTCTATGGGCTTGTCACAATTATTTCTTTATTTTTAAATAACTTTTTACATTTTTATAGTCTCTTTGTCTCATACAAAAATCAACTTTTAACTTTGCAAAGAAAATTATTTTAAGTTTTTAAAGTCTTATACCTTATGATAACCATTCACTCTATTCTTCAATAACTGCTTTTTATTCTCATAGTTTATTTGTTTCGTAAAAAAATTTCATTTTTTAACTTGGCATATAAAAAAAATGTTGGGGGACCACAAAAACTTGTCCAAATGAGAGAAAAGTTACATGGATCACAAAAAAAACTTTTAGACATCTCTTTTCTATAACTTGAAAGGGCCTCATAATGTTGTATAGTTTTTGAGTTTGGGCTTTTATTGTATTTATGCCCAAAGGCATAATAATTGGGCGGAGAATTTATGTTATTAATGTTTGAGATTTGGGTTGGGCTTAGAGCTCAAAGACAACTCCGTAGTCACAACTCGGTATAGAACTTCAAAAAGTTTTATGGAAGAGAGAATTATTCCCTCCAACACAAAAAAACAAAAACAAAACAGATTTTCCTTTCCTAAAAAAAGGAATTTCGCGTTTTGAATCTACGCGAACAAAAATATATTGGAACAAGTGTAAATGTAAAATACTTTTTTTCGATAATATAAAAATAATATTTCGAGAATGAAGGCGTAACTTTAACTACGTGTTTGTACGTTACAAGCACGTGTCATTTATCTATTGCGACGAAAGGAGTCCGTCGCATATTGACAGCGTTTCTCATAATTTTATGAATATTATAAATTGTCTTTTATCATGTGCATTTCTCTTCAAAATCATACAGCATCACAGCTCTGAACAAACATCTCATTAAATTAGTATTTTCTAACAAAATCCAAATATGTATGATATCAATACTATTCTTAAAAGCAGGGGAAATTTTTCCCACCTAAACGCGCGTACGTTGTGAACCGTCGATTAGCGTCAGAATCTTGATCCACGGCCATTATTCATCTTTGGAACATTTCCATGTATAACTGTGCTAAATAATTAATAATGTTTACATGTGTAATGATTAATAATAATTTTGCATATGACGTATTATATTATGGAATTTTTAATAATATATCAATGTTTTCATATATAATTCAGTTAATAATTAATAAACATTTTTAAATAATAATAATAATTGTGCTTATAACATATTATATTATAGAAATTTTAATACTATTAATGTTTATATATATAGTTGTCCTTAATAATTTATAAACGTCTCCATGAGGGTTATTATTATTACGTTGAAAATAGTAATAAAAACACTAAGTTAAAAATGGTAAGAATTAAAATAGAACGTTTCCGTGTTTAATAATATTGAAATAGAACGCTCACGTGTTTAATAATTTATAATTATTAAATGGTTGAATATTTTTATATAAATATATTATTTTTGTTAGGCATGTATTACATTGAAATAGCAATAAAAATACTAAGCTAAAAAAGGTAAGAATGGAAATAGTTTTGAAATAAAGTTTATTTTTATGAAACTTTTTGTACACTATTGCCCAATATATCTTTTATATAATGTCAATTGAATTATGGAAAGGGTTTAATAGCTTTTAAAAATTTTATGCTTAGCTTTCAATCTTATGGTAATATATTACCTTTTATAGAGATAATTAATTTCACTTACGGCACATTATTACCTTTTAAAGAGGAAATAAATTTTTATTACTTTTTATGAAAATTTTGGTTATAAACTAAAATATACATTATTAAAATAAATATAAATAATGTTAATTTTTTACCTTTGATGTTAATTTTTTTGACTCCAAAGACAACTAAATTTGCACCCCGCAATTGACGTGGTTAGGGAGATGAGTTGGGGTCGGGAACGAGTGGGGGTTTACCAGGGGGGCTAGAGGGGGTAGGAACTATCAATTTTGCAAACGGAGCATCGTAGGTGTCCCAATTGGGTGAGTGACTTCCGTAGCCACTCTTTTCGAGTAGCTTTAGAACCCAGCCGTTGATATAATTACTTATATTATTATTCCATCCGTTCGGAAATGATTTTTTCATTTGACTTTTCACGGACTCCAATTTATATTTTGACCATTAATATCTCCATTTATACATAGATATATTTTATGTAAATTTAATATTTCAAAACTACGTTTCATAAGGAAACTATTGATATTATATTTATATCGAAATACAATATATTTTTTCCATACATCAAGGTCAAAGTTTACAAACTTTGACCAATAAAAATCAAATGGAAAGATCATTTCAGGTAGGAGGGAGTACTTTTTATGGAAATATCTTATTTTTTGGAAGAAATGCATTATTACCTAGCCTTTTCATCGAAATACTAATAAAAATACTAAAATAAAAATGGTAAGAATATAAATAATTAAACAAAGATGAATGCATTTTATGTACCATACATTATTATTACGTTTTCATTGAAACAGTAATAAAAAAATAAAATAAAAATGGTAATAATTTTTTTTATTATATCACTTCCAATTTTGTAAAATTTTGGTACTAAACAGAAGTTTATATAAATAAATTATTTTATATTTTGTTTCCTTTTCGGAAACCGTTTACATATTTACGTTACATTATTACCTTTTATGGAAATATATTATTTTTGGATAAAAAAATTATTACCTTTTCGTCAAAATAGTAATAAAAATAGTAAAATAAAAAAGTTAAGAATATAAACAATTACAGAAAGATGAGTGTGTTTGATGTACCATACAATAATAACAATAATAAATGTGTATGGTGCCATTAATTATGGTATACAGCAAAATAGACGCCATTAATAAAAAGATTTCATTTGTTAAAGGACTAGGTTTGTTCTGATAAAATTATAAATAATAAAAAAAGAGACGTCATTAATTATAGTGTGTCCCAAAATTATACTTATTATTATGAAAGGGCTGACAAGGCTTATTGATACATTTCCCAAAAGAAGTCAAAGTATTGTTTAATAAAAAGTTTTCATTTCTTTAATATAAAATTTTAGTTTTTATTAATAAGCTAAATTTATTATATCTTATTTTTGTTGAAAGAATACAAAAATACATGTGTATATCGTAATAATAATAAATGTAATAATAATAAGAATAATAAAAATAATAATAAACATGATAATAAGTGTAATAATAATGACAAACGTAGAAGATAATTATACCTTATTTTGGTTGGAAAAATATAAAATATATATATAAGTGTGAGATCATATATGGTAAGTCTTGAATTTAGAAATGGTAATTTGTCTACTATTTGGTCAATTAACAACGGTTACTTGCACATGTTTATATGGTAATAATAATAATAATAATAATAATAATAATAATAATAATAATAAATTATTATTCCGAAAATTATAAATTATAAAAAAATTGACGCCATTGAATAGAAAAAAGGAACAAAAATTTTCATACTATAAATACGGTCATTTTTAATCACTTTCGTAATTAGCCTCTCTAATTTTTTTATGTTTTTAAATAATATTCCTTTGTTTTTATGTGGTATATAAAGCTCTCCATTTTATTATTAGTTCGGCAAGAAAAATGGTAAAAAACCATTAAATATGAACAAAATTTGTGGCCAAAATTTTGATTTCACTTATTTATATTTTTAAAACTATACACATAAATTTAAGATTTAATTGCAGAAAGGATATTATTAGATAATTGGTGATGTGGTTGATATTGAGAATACCAACGATTGATGTTATCTTGGTTCCAGGTTTAAGTTCAAAAACTATGACAGAGATTATCCTGAAGGAGTGTATAGGCTAAATATTGTAATTCAATAATTTTTAATTACTTTGTACCTGAAAATAATAAAATCTATATATTCTTTTAGATATTAATTTGTATCTTTCAAAAATGGTCTTAATCTAATAACGTAAATATGACCCGTGCAACGCACGGGTGTGGTACTAGTTAAAATATAAAACCATAGTATTAGAATCATGAACAGAATTAATGACACTATTCATCTCAATAATCAATGCCTTACCCCCATATTTCCTAATAATAATATTATTATTATTATTACGGAGTATTAAATAAAATAAAAATAAAATAGTAATAATTATTTTCTGAAGAATGAGAAAATGATTTGAATGAGGAAAGAGGGATGAAAGTTAGTTGAAATGACACTATAAATGGAATGGTATTCACATATCACTCACAAATGAAGATGACAAAGTCACAAAACCCACTATTATTATACACATAATTACAAGCAACCTCTATAAGTTTCTCAGCATCTTCACGACTAGCTTCACATTCTCCCTTTCGAATAAATACTTAATTTAAACCCAGTACCTTACCATTGATCTTATAGTCGAATCCGAATCTCGGTAGCGACAGTGTGGAAATTCTATTATTTGTAACAGCTCCTTGTGTGCATCAGGTACGGGGCGACCTCTCCAAGGATCAGATTGAAATTATACCATAACTTACCTTCCTTACCATCTTGTCGGGCCGGGGTGGGGGTATTACCGGTGAAAGGTAATACCTTCCTCGGATTGAGATTATACCATAAATCACCGCATATGTACGTGTCAAAAAAAAGAATGAGAAAGAGATCGATGATATTATATCCAACTCTTTCCATCTCAAAATGAACTTTGATATAAAAATGACACAAATTTTAATTTAAGAGCATATTAAAAAGCAATTGGCCCGTTTCTGGTGACATTAGTAATCAATGTCAGTGGATGATTCGGGAGTATTCCGGTATTCCGTGCGTAAAAATGACGATCTCTATCCCTTTAATCTCTGATAAATCCCTCCTCTTCACCCCGACTCGAACGCACCTTCTCCACCTCTTCAATTGCACCCCAGTTCGAAAAGTTAATAAAACAATGTGAGACGGATAATAACCCACCATCACTCCATGTGATTTCTGCATGCGATGCTCCATTATACACCACTATTATTATTTTTATTATTGGAAACAAAACACTATAAATAAAAAAAAACAAACGAGCATTTAAATTTGGGTTGGGCCATCAATTTCCGGCCGACAACATGGAGGATATACAAGTGCCCAAGTCGGGGCTTCCGGCGGTTACGCATGCCAGGCCCCACTCGAACCAAACCCCGGCAAATGAGATTAAATCTAGGACCACTTACATTAGCAAACGCTCCACTTCGGTAACTTGTTAAGAAAGTGTCTCCAATCTCAAAAAAAGAAGTATTATTACTAGTGTTATTAAACTCGAACCGGACTGGGCGGTTCGACTGGTCGACCTGTAATCCGAACACACAACTGGTCCGGTCGTATCTCTCGAAATTCGGAAAAACTCAGAAAAAATGGGTTGACCCGGGAATCGTCCTCCCCACCGAGTTGACCTACAGTCCGAGTTTAAAATCATTGATTATTATGCATGCCCTCAACAAAAATTCACTCGCAAAACTTGAATGAAGATTCAGCCAGGTGTCACGGGCCGTGTTAAAATTAGAAATAGGAGGTTAAAAAGATACAGAGTTTAATAAGGAAGTAACTTAAAAAGATACAGAGTTTAATCAAAGTTTTAACCAATTACTGCTAACTAAGATAATTACAACAATAAACTATAAACAGAAAGCAGATACACGTACTATTGAATCTAGACGTACACACGATATTTATTGTGAACTATCTTTAATATCATGTACTGTTCTTGTCTTTGTTTACCGAAGGTGCATCTAACAATTTTTGTCCTCTGAACCCAGCACTATATATATATATATCAACTAACTGTGTCACGCCACGCCACATGTGATGTGAGGACATTATATTGTTTTGGTTAGGTAAGATTTGATAGGGTGGACCACATAGAAAGATTAAGATGCATGGAATCCAACGCCATTGAGGCATGCATTATTGTCATTCCCACTCATGCTTCTCCATCACTATTATAAGTTTATGTTAATGTCATTGCAACTCACAAAGTAGTGTGATCCGATTGAAAGTTTGATACCTATTGACGGTATTGTGATTTGTGGGCGTAAGCATTATCCATTATTTTCAATAATTTTTTTTTAAAAAAAAAAGAACATGGAAAATAATTGATGGATACAATAATAATACAAAAAGGCCTTCCATTGAATAAAGACATTTATAACATATTTATCAATTCGCTCATTTTTAATGCATCACGCAAGATACTTATAATGATTCAATTATGATGGAAAGTCCACTGTTACACAACTTGCTTCTGAAGAACTCACGGTTACACAAACTACTGCTGGAAACCCCAACGTTACACATTCTGTTGCTGGAGTATCTACTGGTTAGGTCGAGATGACTTTATAATTAAAGCTTTATTTTAAAGGGTTTTCTTTGGTGCGTTACTACGTATGTGGTGGTGACCATTTGTATAGAGGCGTTGGGGGCTTACAAGGTGGCGTGGAAATAAGTCCATTTAGAGCATGTTCTTTAGGACTTGAACTCTTAACTTCCAGTTCTTTCCAGTTTCTTCCAGTTTCTTCCAGTTTCTTCCAATTCTTCCAGTTTTTTCCAGTTCCTTCCAGTTTCTTCCAGTTCTTTCTAGTTTCTTCCAGTTCCTTCCAATTCCTTCCAGTTTCTTCCAGTTTTTTCCAGTTTCTTCTAATTTCTTCCAACTATATTTATTTTCTTCAAATTCTTTCTACCTTCTGACAAATCACTCTAAAAAAATATATTATTATTATAATTATTATTATTATTACAATTTTTTTTATTTATAATTTTTATGTTCATAACTATAGTTTATAAATTATTTCATTTTTTCATCTCACTATTTTTATGATTCACATTCATTATTTTTTTTCTTCAACTTTTTAATATGAATAATACCAGTTCTATGTTTTTATTCAAAAAGTAGGGTTACAATGGAAATAAATTGTCAATCCTTAAAGAAAAAATAAGTTTGATTACATTATGTGACATGCCAGATATTTAAAACAAAATCTTGTAATGTATAAAATATAATTACAAATATATTATTTTATAATAAATACAGCATAGCCATAATAACTCTTAACTATTTAACATTTTGATATTTATGCTAATTTTATATTCTAATTAATTTTTTAAACTATCTTTTTATGTATGAAAAATATTATTCGTAATATTTTTTTTATTTTAAAGACAATCATTTGGATAACATGATAACACCACCACTACCATCACCACCACCAACAACAGCAACAACAACAACAACTACAGCAACAACAACAACAACAACAACAACAACAACAATAATAATAATAATAATAATAATAATAATTTATATCAACAAGAATCAGAATGAGAATAATTTAAAACCACACACAAAAATTTTTTAAGAACTTTTTTTAGGTTTTACAATTTATTCTAGTTTTTTCAATTTCTTTTAAATTTTTTTAATTATTTTCAATTTTTTCATTTTCTTCCAGTTTCTTCCAGTTTATTCCAGTTTCTTCCAGTTTCTTCCAGTTCCTTCCAGTTTCTTCCAGTTTCTTCCAGTTCTTCCAGTTTCTTCCAGTTTCTTCCAGTTTCTTCCAGTTCCTTTCAGTTTCCAGCTCTTTTTTTCCAGTCCTAAAGAACAGGCCCTTAGACTAGTAATAATGTGTATTAACATAAATGTGGTATTATCAATGCATGGCTAATTAGTCGAGTATTGCCATGAATGTTATTATTATAAGGGTGGGGCTATATTCACCCTTATTTTTGCTAATGTTGCTAAGTAAAAAAAAAATAAAGATAAATAATGCTTGAATATATGATGAAAAAGTACTTGGGCTCCGTTTGGTACACGAAATTCAAATTATGCAATTGGAATTTGGGACAATGATTCCAATTCAGATGTTTAGTAACACAAAAATATGTGGGGATGGAAACCGTAGTGCTAAAAATGAATTGAAAATTGAGAATTCAATTCCATCTAGATCAATTACACATAATTTCAATTTTTTCAATTCCAATTTTGTCAATTCTGTGTACCAAACGAACCCTTAAGATTTTTGGCAGGAGACGATTGGATGAGAAATATAGTTATGAGTTATTATATACTCCGATCCTAAGGGATATCATAATTTTAACAACACCCTTCTTATAGAAGTTTAGAGACACGAAACATATTGTGTTTGGGAATATCTATTACGGAGTAAAATAAATTAGGGTTAAAATTGAGGTATCTTGATTCTTGATTCATAAATTAATTTCTCCTATCATGCAAAGAAATATCTCCTCCAATTCTTATTAACGGTCTATTATGACTATCTTGATACATTAAGAAAATAATTAATGTAAACATATGTTATGTCCACACTTATTCATTTTTCAATAAATCAACTAAGTGTCAAAAGACAATCAATATGAAATGGAAGAAGAAGTCGGTGCTAATGTACTAATAAGGCCATGCTCACCCTCAACTTATTTTTTTAATTATTATTTATTCTTATTAATATCAAATCAGATCAGATTAGACCCTATCAGATCAGAAATAGATTTAAATAATTACATTCAGATTGGATTAGACTAAATCAGATCAAATCAAAACTTATTCCAATCAGATCAAAACCAACCAGATCAAAACATGCCCAAGTCTTAGAGTGCTTGGAATTCTGTGTTCCTCAAAATCATGGGATATGAATACCTTGACAAAGAGTGTTCCATTCAATCCGCCAACTAACCATGCATTTTTTTTAACCTTTTTGAATAGGGATGAGAAAGGGATTTCTATTCCCATGACCCAAAATACCTCCTCAAAATTTACTCTCTTTAATGGGACATGCAAAACGCAATTAAATAGGGGCATGTTTGGGAATAATGTTAGAGATTAGCGTTAACGTTTTAGACATAATTTTAACGGTATAGATTACTTTAAAAACGCTAACGCTAAACGTTGTTCGCAGATAACTTTTTTCAAAACGCTAACGCCAATCTCTAACGCTGTTCTCAAACAGGCCCTAGAACCATTTGTGGAAACTACTTGGCCCCGACTGAGCCGGTCCGATTAACTAGTATTTCAATCCAATATTCCAATCCCTTGCAAGCATTGAAGCCCATCATCAGCAACATTTACTTACTTTAAAGAAATGTCCTAGTTATTATTAGGGTAATGCTAGGGGTACACCATTTGGTGTACCCCATTTGTACACCAACAATCATAGCCATACATTTCCTTTTATAATTTTAATTTTTTTTTCTTTTCTTGCTTTTGTGTGGTGGAGATGGAGGGGGGTACAAATGGGGTACAAAAATTGGTGTACCCCTAGCATTTTTGTTATTATTATAGTTTGGATTGTATGTTTTCGTTAATCATTTGATAAAGAAAATTATTTTTATCACATTTTGTTTTGTCGAATTTTTTATATAGATTTAATATATTTAATTTGTACTTTTTATACAAATTTGTAAATAAAATCATTTTAAAATTTGTGAAATTTTGTACATTATTGCAAGTATATGTTTATTTGGAGATGGGAGAAGAATAATACTCTCTCCCACCCTAAAAGATTGACACAATTTAAATTTTTTGTTCAAATTCTGACACAATTTGATCACGAATTAAATATATTTTAAAATAATTAAATATTATAAAAATTTCATATATTAAAACTAAAGTTTAAAATAAACCCAAATGTACTAATATTACATTATAATTAAATATACTTCTTCCATAATTTACGGTCAAAAGGTGCCACAATTTAACTAAAATGTCAAACTGTGACAATATTTCAGGAACAAAGTAAGGAATAGGGAGTACTTACTATATTCATATGTTTTCTCAAAATGTTACGGGTCCCACTGTCTTAGTTGTCCTAATAATGGACTACACAATGTTAACTCATGATTTTGATAGTATGTTTCCTCATTTTTTCAAATTCTTTAATTTTAATACGACTAGAGCCACATTTAAAAATGGAGTTTTGTTTGCCTCATTACGCATCTTATTCGCTAACGTGTCTCTTATTGTGATTATTATGAGATTTCTTTATTCGATTCCAGGACACTAATATTGTTAATTTTTTTGGACGTTATCACCCCTATGTGTTGTTATTTCTTCTATTTTTAAATAGTTTTTAATTCTATATCTTTTATAAGCATGTTAGAGTAAAGAAAAAACTATGGATATCAATATTGGAAATACTCTGTTCAGTCTGTTACATTAATTTAGGAATAAATAAGGTGAGGCTTAACAACTTTTTTTTAATAATATGTCAGGAAGACAAAAACTAATTAAACTAAAAGCTCAAGTTAAGCTTGTGATTGAGAGGGCTTCGGGATGCTTTTTATATTCAACATGGAGTTTTTGTTTAACGTTTTTAAATAAAAAAACAGAACTCGATTCGAATATTTGAAAGCAGTATAGGAAAAAAAAAGTATACGCGTGCTATATTGATTTACAGCTTTTAACTTACTTTTAATTTTTTTCAAAAAGAAAAAAACTTTTAAAAACATTAATATAATCTGAATTTAAAAATGGAATATAATAAAAGAACAATATAGATTAATTTCAACATGTAGTGGGGATGGCGGATGTGTGAAAAGAATAAAGTAATAAAATCTCCTTTTTAGCAGGTCGTGATTAATTTGTATAGTTCCTCTAGTTCTAGTTTGAATTTTTTAATCACTTTGACCCCAAATTGAAAAGATATATACAACCTCCGTCCCGCTATATTCGTCCACTTTTGACTTTTGGAACTGTTCATCTAAACACTTTGACTCATCAAATTCTCTCAATGTGTAAGCCAAAATATAGTCACGTGTGATCTTGTTTGATTTGTCTTAACATATAGATTGTTAATATATAATTTCTATAATTTTTTAATATACAAATTACAAGATAAAATGGATTAAAGAAGTGTATTGGATGGTGTGTAAAAATAAAAGTAGACAAATACTCTGGGACGAAGGAAGTATTTAGTTCTTATATAAATTTAATATAATTGAGGTAACTTTAACATGTAAATTTAATAGTCAAAATTTTAAAATATTTTTTCGGGTAAAAAAAGATCACAAATTTTAAAGTATGAAGATAATTTTACAATGCATGAGATGATATGAGAGTAAAAAAAAGATAGATTTTTTATTTACATAAAAGCGAGCCTACTACTGTAGCATATACTATACACATCATTATTTAGTTTGGTCAATTTTAACGTCTCCTTTTTTTGCTCATTTTAAGTCATCAGTCATCACTGCCAATGAATTCACATAGGATGTGCCGCCGTTGATTTTTTTTTTTAATTTTTTGTTTTCTTGTTTTATCTCTCTCTAACACGCGCGCATGTACCAATGTGTAAACGAAAGTCATGCATGTCATATCCTAAACTTAATTAGATTCCCAATTTGCCCCCATTCTCATGTCATATCCTAAACTTTAAATATGGTTACTTATTTTCTTTTATCATTGTTGTCAGAAATTGAATTTAGGTTTACGTATAGTGGAACTACTCTAACAACCATTTAGATTTGATATCCAAATGATTATTCACGTAGCACTGGTAAAGGATGAGCCCGTCCTCGAAAGTCCTATCAAACTCGGCCGGACGGTCATTGAGATGAGATAAATAACACTTTGATCGCAGATTATATTGGTGATAAAGCGTGAAATCTATGCCTTGTATTTGCAGAAGTCTTATACTTAGCATAGTTACCTCCCAATACAATTGTCATTAATTGAACTCGGATCTTACTCCTTTGACACGCATTGCTGTTCATATGAAGTACGGCTAGAAATGGCTCGAAGAACAAGGGAAATGGAGCCCTAACCCGAAGAACAAGGGGGGACGAAACGCGAGTTGTCATTCTTGGAGAGTTTGAAATTTTTTCAAATGGATGAAACACTCAAGAACCACATATTTCCATATTCAATTTAATACGAAGTGTGAATTGAAATATATTTTAAATCATTGCAAAGTTTATTTTAAGGACTACTAGTTCTGTGACTTCTATCCATTAGATACATTCAATTTTTTCTTCATCATTCATCTACGTACAATGATTATGCATGGAGGCCCCTTAAAAGGTCCTTCGCTTGGGGTAAATACTAACCAAACGAAACAACACAAGTCAATAGAATATGTCTTTTTGGAATTTGTTTATTTTTGACTTTTTTTTGTTCAAATTTGATAAATTTGATCATAAATTAAATACAAATGATATTAAATATTAAATAAAAAATTATAAAATTGATAATTTAATTTTAGAAATAGGTAAGAACTCTGTAAATAAGGGTCAACTCTGCTAGTCCGTTCAGTCCGTTCTCAAATTCCTAGGACAAATATGGGAATGAGGATCGGAAAATGCTAGAGTCACAAACATATAGTTCGCAAACTTGCTTTTTGGGGATTTTAAATTAAAATATATTTTATTATTTGAAGGCATCTTATTTCTAAGAATGTGTTAAAAAGACAAGTTTGTGAATTTTGGAACTGTTTGTTTGTGACTCTAGCATTACTCATGAGGATCAGGTCAAGCCCGATTTTTTTATGAGCAATATAAGACTTAAGAATGGCCTCTTAGAGCCAGCAAGCCTGCCAATTTTCGAAAAATATATAGTCCGTATTAGTGTAATATTAATTTTTTAGTCTCCGCAATGTACTCTCGATTGAAACCTATATTAGTTTTGCATTTCATGTTTGAGCATGTAATGTGTCATCAAACAGAAATTACAATTATATCTACTTTTTTAAAAAAAAAATCTTGACGTGTTGGATTATTTGAAGAAATTGTGTGAAAACTATTGTGATTAATTCAATGGTTACACCGAGTATATATACAGAGTACATGGACTACTACTATAACAACTGGGCCAGGCCCGTACAAGATAATACATACAAATAAATAATCAAATATGTACAGCTAATACTCCCCCTCAAGTTGGCGCATGAAAATCTCGAATGCCCAACTTGGATAATAGAAAGGAGAATAAGGGACGATTCAAGGCTTTTGTAAACAAATCCGCCAGTTGTAAGCGGGTAGGAACATAGGCGGTAGTGATCTCACGACGCTGAAGACATTCACGGACAATGTGGCAATCAATATCAATATGCTTCATATGCTCATGGAAGACCGGATTGGCGGCGATGTAGAGGGCCGACTTATTATCACAATACAATCTGGGGGTAGTAGGTGGTGTCACGCCGAGAGCACCGAGGATACCCCGAATCCAGCGTACCTCTGAACATGCATTAGCCATGGAGCGATATTCGGCCTCGGCAGATGAGCGTGAAACGGTGGTCTGTTTCTTTGTCTTCCACGAAACGGGTGACCCCCCAAGAAGAATGAAATAACCACTAACGGACCTTCAAGTGAGAGGACATGAGGCCCAGTCTGAATCACAATAAGTGGTCAATTGTAGCGAACTGTCACTACGAAGAAGTATCCCCTGGCCCGGATGTCCCTTCAGATAACGAAGGACTCGCCGTGCTGCATCCATATGGTCCAAGCGGGGATTATGCATGAACTGAGAGAGTACGTGGACTGAGTAAGAGATATCCGGCCGGGTAATAGTGAGATAAATGAGGCGACCAATAAGACGCCGATACTGGGCCGGGTCACGGAGTGCCGCACTAGTGGACCGAGCAAGCCCGTGATTAGAGACGATGGGGGTGTCCGCGGGTTTACATCCGACCATACCGGCTTCGTGTAGAATATCCAAGGCATATTTGCGCTGACATAGAACTATCCCTTCTGTAGAGCGTGCACACTCGATACCCAAGAAGTAAGATAAAGGGCCCAAATCTTTCAATTGAAAACACCGATGTAAATATGCCTTAAAAGATGCACAGAGATGGACATTGTTACCTGCAACCAAAATGTCATCAACATAAACCAGAACAACCAGAATATCAGGGCCACGACGATGAATAAATAAAGTATGATCTGCATGAGCCTGACGGAAACCATAGCAACGGAGAGCACATGTCAGTTTGGCGAACCAGTTCCGGGGTGACTGACGAAGACCATATAAAGACTTGCGTAGACGGCACACCTTGCCAGGGTAGTTCTGCGCATATCCGGGAGGTAAGCGCATATAAACTTCCTCTATCAGATCGACATGAAGAAAAGCATTGTTGACGTCGAGCTGGTGGACCTGCCACCCCTTCGCGGCGGCGACGGCTAGTAAAACCCGAACAGAACCCATCTTGGCAACAGGCGCAAAGGTATCTGTGTAATCTATGCCCAGTGTCTGATGATTCCCAAGAACAACCAAACGAGCTTTGTCACGCTCCTTTGTACCATCGGAATTGAATTTGGTTTTAAAAACCCATTGACAACCCAAAGCCGTGCGGTTAGGAGGTAAATCCGTGAGATCCCAAGTGTGATTATTCTCCAATGCCTGAAGTTCCTTGTTCATAGCCTCACACCAATTGGAGTGGGGGGCGGCCTCGGCATAATTCCAGGGTACAAAATGAGGACTGATGGCTCCCAAAAATCCACGGTACCTGTCATTGAGATTAGAATAACAAACAAAGTTGGCGATAGGATAATGTGTACCTGAAGACGAAGACCGAGCTGGGGAGGCGCACAACGGTGCATTGGATTGAACGGAATTAACGATATAGTCACTAAGGTGAGAAGGCTAACGACGCTGCCGTTGAGGACGAGGAACGGGCACGGCGGCTGTATCGATGGTGGTGGCGGGATTTTGGGCGCTGGTGGGATTGCTCTCGGGTTGGGCAGAAGGCACAATTGTGGCGGCTGGCTGGGCAGAGACAAGGATGGGGGCCGAAGGAAAATCGGCGTAGAGAGGGTGGTTTTCGGTTGTGGTGTGATCGGTGGTGGGTAGCACCGCAAAGGGAAATTGTGTTTCGTCAAAGGAAATGTCCCGAGTATGAAAGAAACGGCTTGTGTCAAGGTCATAGACGCGCCAGCCTTTGGTACCAGTAGGGTACCCGACAAACATGCATTTGACGCTATGTGGGAAAAATTTGTTCGAAGTGGGTAGACGAACAAAACATAAACACCCAAAGATACGTAAGTGACCAAGATCGGGTGCTTTCTTATTGAGAACCTCAAAAGGAGATTTACCACCAAGGACCGGGCTAGGAGCACGATTTATGAGGTAGACAGCAGTACGGACACACTCCCCCCAGAATTCAATTGGTAGACTGGCTTGGAACATGAGAGCACGGGCAACGTTGAGAATATGATGGTGTTTACGTTCAACACGCCCATTTTGTTGAGGCGTGTCAACACAAGAGGTTTGAACAAGAACACCCATGGATAAATAAAAGGCACGAAGGGGTTGATTAACGAACTCAGTGCCATTATCAGAACGAACAACCTTAATGATTTTATGAAATTGGGTGTTGATCATGCTGAAAAATTGTTTTAGACAACTTGTTACCTCAGATTTTTCTTTAATCAAATAAGCCCAAACAGCACGGGAATGATCATCCACAATAGTAAGAAAGTAATGTGCACCAGTAGCCAAACACGGGGTGTAGGGTCCCCACAAATCACAGTGAATTAAATCAAAAACACTAGTAGCTTTATTCAAACTGAGAGGAAAACTACTACGAGTTTGTTTAGACTGAAAACAAATTTCACATGATTGTAATAATTTGAGTTTGGAACTACTGGGAACAGAGATAATAGAAGACAAAACTTGGGGTGAAGGATGGCCCAAACGCTTGTGGAGAAGAATAGGATCCCCTTGACTAGCAAACGCCGGACTAGACGCGCGAAAAAGAAACACTCCGTTGTGAGCACTACCCCGTCCAATCTCCATCTTCGTGGCACAATCCTGTATGACACAACAATGTTTGTTAAAAATAACCATGCAAGTATTGTCCCGAACAAGACATCCAATAGAAATAAGGTTGCATTTTAGCTTCGGGACGAGCAACACATCCCGCAGAAGAACCTCCGGGGAGAGACGCACTTGCCCACGGCGTGTAGCGGTAGTATAAGAACCATTGGGCAAAGTAATTACACACGGCGTGATTGGCACTATATTAGACAAAAATAAGATGTTACCGGTCATATGATGTGAGGCGCCGCTATCCAGGAGCCACTCACGGTTGGATGTCTCACCCCCCGAGCCGGAACCCTTGTCGGAAGAAGACGTGTCGAGCATGGATAATAGACGAGAGACCTGGTCGGCGGTGAGACCCAGAGGGCTAATCTGGACAGGTGCCCCTCCTGCGGCATGTGCTCCCCCTGTCCCCGGACCAGCTACTCGTCCAGTTGACGAACCAACGCCAGCAGCCCCACGGCCGAGCCCTCTGCCCGACCCACTGCCACGGCCGGACGCACCTCCACGACCGCGGCCTTTCGCGGGGGGATATCCGTGCAACTGGTAGCATCTCTCCTTCGAGTGCCCGTCTTTCCCGCAATGAGTGCAAGAGTACGTAGGTGGATCTCCACGGACCAATGGGGCACTAGGGCGCTGCATGGCAAACGCTACGGCATCGGTCCGATCATCTCTACCCCGAACAATATTTTTATGGCGTTCTTCTTGAACGACCAACGCATAGGCCCGGTGAATATCAGGCACGGGTTCGGTAGCGATGATTTGAGACCGGATGTGACCAAATTGCTCGTCGTCAAGGCCGAGCAAAAAATGATGGGTCTTCTCTTCTTCTTCTCGTGCTCGAATACGGATAGCCGCATCACAACGGCAGCCACACGTAGGGTCGATTGACCCGTACAATTTGTTCCAAAGTGTCACAAATTGGTTGTAGTATATCACTACAGTTTGACCTTTTTGTCGGAGAGATTGGAGTTCCGACTTGAGCTGATGAACCCTAGGGCCGTTCGACCCACCGTAGCGAGTTTTGAGATCCAGCCACAGTTCATGTGCCACTTTGTGAGAAATAATCGATGGTTGAATGTGTTCATCTACACTATTGCATATCCAGGAACAAATGATAGAATTGTTGGCTGTCCATGCCGCAAGTTCCTGTTCGTCGGTAGGCTTGGGGAAACCCGTGGGTGTCAAGAAACCAGCCCGGCTACGTCCTTCCAAGGCGTTGAGAATGGTTTTCTCCCATACATCATAATTGTCCCCTTTGAGCAAGTGTTTAGTCAGAGAATTTCCCGCGCTTTCTGACGGGTGAATATAGTATAAAGACGTAGGATCGTGAATCAACCTAACCTTTTTTGTAGTTTCGGTTGTCATGTCTTCACAAAGAACAATCAACGATTGTCAAGAGGAGCACCGGCGTGAGATGGCAGTAAGTTCGTCCGACGTGAGCCGGCGAAAAAAGGAGCACCAGCGTGAGACGGCGCGAGAAAAACCACCGACATGAGGCGGCAGTGGAAACGTCCGACGTGAGTCGACGAGAACAAACACGGCACTAGGGTTTTGGGAACTAGGGTTTTTTGTTATGCCCGGGAATAGGCTCTGATACCATGAAGAAATTGTGTGAAAACTATTGTGATTAATTCAATGGTTACACCGAGTATATATACAGAGTACATGGACTACTACTATAACAACTGGGCCAGGCCCGTACAAGATAATACATACAAATAAATAATCAAATATATACAGCTAATATTATTATTTTTAGTACTCTATTTTTTGTTGTAAAACTGTTATTAATATACATGATTTCAGTTTTATTTGGGGTTGAAAGCTGGGTGGAATGTCCGATTTGCCTAGGTAGGAAGATATGAGCTGAGCATGGCTTTTAGCTTATGCGATTTGGACCATGGCTTGATCGCAACATATAGTTGAGTTAATGTGCATGTTATTGAGATTTTGTTGACATTCTTACATCTCAAACTTATTAATTACTCGATTTTTTTATTAATGTCAAGAAAATAACTTGACCAAAATGTCACACGTGTTGTACATTCATAAAAAAGTTGACTTCATATTCTAGCACATCTATTCACGTGTAAATGAGAATGCGAGACTCTTTATAATCATTTTAACTTTAATTTGCTCGCAAAACTTTAATTTTTTTTTAAAACTATGTGGTAGTGATGTTTTAACTTGCTGGGTAACCACACATATCATGGATAGCACAACGGAAAACAAAATTTTTATATATCCAATCGTCGTTGCCACTTAATATCCTCTTATGAAAACGATTTATTATTGTAAAGACTATTATTAGACTAATACCTTTTCTCGTCGAAAACAGATCGGACGGTGTAGATGAAGCGATTGATGCACCTTTTCTCATGAAATTTATCTAACGAAACTCTTTTTCAGTTCAATTCATGCTTTTTGTACCTTTTTATAGAAAAGAAATTTGTTATTTGTATATATTATCTGTATATTTTTCTAAACAAATTTCAACAATAAAATTATGTACGAAGTAGTATATTTTAGAAAAGGAATGAAGATTAATTTATTTTCTATTCCCTCTTACCAAAGTATTTGCTACATTACACAAAACAAAACAAAAATTTATGTTTTTTTAAATTTATTTTATTTAAAGATTAATAATAAAAAAATCAAATTTACATATTTAAAAATTACGTCAAGAATTTTCAAAACAAATAGTGAAAAGAATATATTTTAATTTATCAAAAAATAAAGTGACCATAATTTCTAAAATGATATATTTTTTTGGAACATACTCCGTAATTTGTTTGACCAACCAATTACATTCCTTAAATTTTTCTTCTCACCGAACACAATAGTCTTTGATAGGAGTATATCTTTCGTGGGGTTCAATCTCGTATGACCCTCTAAAAATGTTTTGATCCCAATATGGCCCCCCTTTTGAAATATGAGTGATTGAGAGGAGACCTTTTGAAACTTGAAAGAGAAAATAATGGAAAATTAATTACTCTTCATTAAAAAACTTAAAAAAAAACCCAAGGGGAAAAAACTAAGAACATTGGGTAGAGAGAGAGAGAGAAAAACAAGAGAAAGAAACAATGGAGAGATAAATTAATAAAGTGAAAGAGAGCTTTGGAAACAATAGAGATAGAAAAAGGCAAACTCTGGGAAGAACACCTACAGAGATTCAGAGAGAGATAGAGAGATAGAGAAGAAGATTTTAGAGAGAGAAAGTAAGACTGTGTTTGTGTGTGTCTGAAGGGTGTAGCAGTATAGGGGGCAATCTAAAGTTGAATTGCAGCATTTGGTCTCTGCAATCCTCAACATCCCATCTTTTTCCAAAGCTCCCCGTGTCGCCGCCGTCTATTTCTCCCTCCACCGTTTTCCGGCGACCTCTTCCCGCCGGGAATTTCTCCCGGTTCCCCCTGGAACTGTGTTGACTAGCTTGGGGCTTCTCTACCTGTCTTGTTCTGTCTGGGAGCTTCGGAAAGATTACATCTTTTTTCCATAAATCCAGATTGTTGCTCTCTGGCCGGATTTTGGGGGTACCGGAGCTCCGATTTGTTGACGGCGGAGATGAGTATCCGGTGAGTGCGCTCTGGGTGTTCGTTTTACAGCTCGGGAAGTGTGTTTTTTGGCGGTTCAACTACTACCATGAAGACCACGCCGCCACCGATGGCTGCCGCCAATCCACCTGAAGGTCAGTTCTTTCTTCCATTTCTGGTGAAGATCAATGCGTTTCAGGAATCGCCGAATCAAGAAAAAGAAAGCTTTTTTTTTCCTTTTTCACTTCCCTTCCATTATTGGGATTCGTCATTTTCATTTCTTTTCTTTGACAATGGAAAATTTGAGACGATTGGATCTCTATATCTGAACTTTCTACTTCATCTCTTGATTTGAAAAAAAATGGGATTTTTATTTTCTTGAAAGATCTTCTTATGCTGCTCTGATCTCTGACTCACGACGAATCGAAGCTCATAAATTTAATTTTAAAATACAATATCAGCTGAGAAGAAGAGCATAAACCCAGAGCTATGGCAGGCGTGCGCCGGACCTCTGGTGAATCTGCCGGTGGCTGGGACCCACGTCGTCTATTTCCCACAGGGCCACAGTGAACAGGTTCGACTTTGCTAACTTGCGCCGTTATGGTGCAAGCTACTTCCCTTTTCACCGGGTGTCAGTTTCTTGCTTACTCGCACGCTTGTTTGTTTTCAATTAGTGATTTTTTTTTAAAAATGTTCTTTTCCTTTTCATCTGCTGTTAATATGGGTGTATTTAATGCTTGTATGTTAAAGTGAAATCTTTGAGGATCAAATCTTTACCATCTCTCACCTGTTGCATTAATACCTAATAAATTGCCTGTTTTTTTTGTCTTTTCTTGGAAGTGTATATATGATCATGAAGATATGGACATGTTTTGCTTGTAAAAACTAAGAGTGTGGGATCAAGAAATGGACAGACTGTTTTTGGCAAGGCTGTTGCTAGCCAATGCTTTGGTGTTCTAAGAAAGTGGGTGGTTGACCATTGGGGAGGGGGGGGGGGTCTGTAAAGGGCAATTATTGAACATTGCCTGGCTAAGCTATATAGAGTATTTGGCCTCATGTGTCAACATGGGTCCAAGATTTGATTTAATGGGGTCAAGTGGGCTTCCATGTTGTCTATCAATGTTCATCAAGTCTGGTTAAAAAAAAAAAGATTAAAAATGGTTTACTTGGAACTCCGGGCTGGGCCCCACCCCATCCCGGAAGTTGCAAGTAAGACGAGACTTAACTTTCCTCGGCTTACCGGTTGGATTGTCGTCTCAAATATGAATGGCATGACAAACCTCCTTTTCTCCATTACTATGTGGTGTACCAAAAAAGTTACATTTTTTGTTTGTATGGTTTTTAAAATATTTCGATATCTTGTTTGGTTATTTAATTCACAATTTCACATTTTATATCCAGGTTGCAGCGTCGATGAAGAAAGACGTGGATGCTCAGATACCAAACTACCCCAACCTTCCCTCAAAATTGATATGCTACCTCCATAATGTCACTCTGCATGTATGTATTCAGTCTATAAATGCGTCTAAGTTCGATCCGCCCTCAGGTGTTTTTTCATTAAACAGCTGAATTTCTTGAATGTCTTGCATCCTAGGCTGATCCCGAAACTGATGAAGTATATGCACAGATGACACTTCAGCCAGTTCCTTCGGTATAATTCATGCTTTGATCTTGAATTCTTCATTTCTATAGTTCACTTCTAATGGAATATGATCATTGCTATATTTTTTTTTTGCATGCAGATTGACAAGGAATCATTATTGAGGTCAGATTTGTCAATGAAAGTGAGCAAACCTCAGACAGAATTTTTCTGTAAGACTTTGACTGCTAGTGATACCAGTACTCATGGAGGTTTCTCTGTACCTCGCCGTGCTGCAGACAAGATCTTCCCTCCTCTGGTAAGACTGAACATTTGTATTATAATACTCCGTAATAATGTTACGGGTAATTATTATTTTGAAGATGCGTCTAAGATTCATATGTCCAACAGGATTACTCAATGCAACCGCCTGCTCAAGAACTGGTTGCCAGAGATTTGCATGACAATGTCTGGAGTTTTCGCCATATATATCGTGGTAAGTTTGAGTTACCATTTAACTTGTTAGGCTCTCAGGCGATTTTCCTCATTTCTAATGCCTTTTTTCACCTGCTGCTCTTCTACCTAATGCAGGACAACCAAAAAGACACTTGCTGACAACCGGTTGGAGCCTTTTTGTAAGTGGAAAGAGGCTTTTTGCTGGTGACTCCGTCTTGTTTATTCGGTAAGAAAATATGAGAGAGTTCAATGAATGGTTGAGGATGAGTTAGTTTAGAAGAACGCGCAAAAGAATTTTTTTTAAAAGAAATGGCATGTTACAGGAACTTCTTCTTCTTGGCTTGTGATTATGCATACCTAAACTTAAATTTGATGATTTTGTGGAAAGGGATGAGAAGCAGCAGCTCTTGTTGGGCATAAGAAGGGCAAATAGGCAACCCGCCAACTTGTCTTCATCGGTGTTGTCAAGTGATAGCATGCATATTGGGATCCTAGCTGCTGCTGCCCATGCAGCTGCAAATAACAGCCCTTTTACTGTGTTTTATAACCCAAGGTGACTTTTTTACTGTCTCTATTAGTATTTATAAAATGCTCATATCGCAGTAAAAATATAGGATTATATTTTTTTTTTCTTCCTCCTGCTTTCTGAGACTGTTCTTTTTTCAGGGCTAGCCCTTCGGAGTTTGTCATTCCTTTGGCAAAGTATTACAAGGCAGTTTATGGGAATCAAGTATCACTTGGCATGCGTTTTCGCATGATGTTTGAGACCGAAGAATCGGGAACACGGAGGTAGTAGGAAAGGAGAGCCCAAATTCTTATATAAACATGAATCCTCCTTCCTATGTATATTGTGTATGATATAACATAACATAACAAATCTGTGAATGCATCACACAGGTATATGGGCACCATCACTGGTATTACTGATTTGGATCCCGTGAGGTGGAAGGGCTCACAGTGGCGTAATTTACAGGTTGGAAAACAAAGCAAAACAAACAACTAAAGTAAATATAAAATATTTACCTTGTAAGATTTGTATAACAAAACATGTTATGGCATAGGTTGGATGGGATGAATCAACTGGTGGGGAGAGGCGAAGCCGTGTCTCTATTTGGGATATTGAGCCGGTTATAGCTCCATTTTTCATCTGCCCTCCCGCTCCACCTCAATTCTTTAGACCAAAACGTCCAAGGCAACCGGGAATGCCAGGTATGCATGAATCTTTATTGGCAACTTGGGTCTCATTTCTTTGACATCAAGAATGAGCTGAGCTAAGAAGAAGCATGTTGTGTTGTGTTGTGTCAGCAGATGATGATGAAGTGGATGGTTTTTTCAAGAGGACGATGCCGTGGACTGGCTGTGATGATTTTGGGATGAAGGAACCCCAAGGCCTTCCCGGCCTCAGCCTAGCGCAGTGGATGAACATGCAGTCGAACACCCTCCCTTCATTGGCTGCACCACCACCACCCCCCACAATGCACCACCCAAACAACTACTTGCCTTCTTCGTCCTTGCCCGGTTCGGTTCTTCAAAGCCTCGCTGCCAGTTTGCCACAAATTCCCCAACAGAACTGCTTGCAGTTCAACAACTCTCAGCCACCCGCCGTTATGAACCAGTTAGGCTCATCTGTTATGCAGCTGCCACATCAGCAACAGCTGCCGGATGCGTGCCAGCAGCAGCCTAGACAAAGCTTGATCAGCCAAGCTTTGCAAACGAGCCACGTTCAGGCCCAGCTTCTGCAAGCCCAGAATATGGCCCAGTCGCAAAACGGTCTCCAAAGCATTCAGCAAAACCAACTCCACCACAGAAACCTCCCACCACAGCAGTCGACGAGCTTTGCGCCATCCCATCCCACCAATCCAATCACCCAACAGCTTCATTTGCCCGATAGTAGCAATAATAGTAATAATACTCAATTACAGTTTCAACTCTTACAGAAAATCCAACAGCAACAATCGCTTCTCGCGCAGCATTCACAGCCTTCTAAAATTCAGGATGTGTTGCAGTCAGTGTCTGTATCACTGCCACAATCCCACGTTACAATAAACAACAACCAAACGAACCTCATGTTTTCTCAACAGCCTCAGCTGCCAAAACTTCTTCAGCAGCAGCAACAACAACCTATGCTGGCAGAGTTGCCTGGACCTGTTGGGCAGGCAAATGTGGTTTTTGCAACTGGAAGCAGTCCCGGTCCAGGCGGTGGTGGCCAGTCTATCATCACGGATGATGTTCCATCATGCTCAACCTCTCCATCCACAAACAATTGTCCCAATGGGGTCCAGAATGGGAGGGTGGCGCAGAGAAGCACGACAGTTGGGGATGACATGATGCAGTCTTCTTCCATTCTTTTGAGTTCCAGTGGTGGTCTAGAAGCTGCCTTGTCTGGTAGTAGCAACTTAGTCATTAAAGAACTGCAGCAGAAGAGCGATAATAGGAATAGTAATAATAGTAATAGTAGTAATCCATTGATGATGATCTCAAAGAGCCAGCAGAATCAAGGGTTCTTGACGCCTCCTCAAGTGTACCTCAATAATAGCGGTTCGGCAGCACAAATGGATTATTTAGACAGCTCGTCTTCAGCAACCTCTATATGTCTTTCTCAGAACGATGCCCCATTGCAACAGTGCACAAATCCAGCAATGTCTTTCGGTTCCCAGCCAATGTTCTTTAGGGATTTGAGTCAAGATGGGGGAGAAGCTGCACAGTGTGGTGGCAGTGGGGAAAGAAACACCATTTCTTTCACCACACACATCGACGACAGCCATTTAGAGATCCCCACGATTCCCAAATTTGAGAACCACCACCCCAAAGAAGCTCACCCTGCTGCTGAACTATCATCTTCCATGGTGTCTCAGTCTTTTGGAGTTGCAGATATGGGGGGTTTTACTTCTCTAGATTCTGCCATTGATGACGGCAGTTTCATGAATGG
>OOIL02006685.1:317000-454797 GCA_900332095.2 Cuscuta campestris
GAAAGAAACACCATTTCTTTCACCACACACATCGACGACAGCCATTTAGAGATCCCCACGATTCCCAAATTTGAGAACCACCACCCCAAAGAAGCTCACCCTGCTGCTGAACTATCATCTTCCATGGTGTCTCAGTCTTTTGGAGTTGCAGATATGGGGGGTTTTACTTCTCTAGATTCTGCCATTGATGACGGCAGTTTCATGAATGGAGGAGCTAATTGGGCTCAACAACCTCCCATGCCTCGCATGAGGACATACACCAAGGTTTGTTGGTTTCTTTCTGTTCTTTATTCAAAAAAAAGTTGAAAAGTCATAAACTTTAATCCATTGCTTCTTCTTGGGACAGGTGTACAAGCGTGGGGCTGTCGGACGGTCAATTGACATCACACGTTACTCAGGCTATGATGAACTAAAGCAAGACCTGGCTCGAAGGTTTGGGATTGAAGGGCAACTGGAGGACAGGCAGAGGGTAGGCTGGAAACTTGTGTATGTTGATCACGAGAACGATGTCCTTCTAGTTGGGGATGACCCTTGGGAGTAAGTTCTCACAAACTTCACTAAACCACTAAGAATACTTTTTTTACTTCCATAAAAAAAAACCCATTCCCTTGCACTAATGTGGTTTTCATATGGCGCGTGTTTAGGGAGTTTGTGAACTGCGTTCGCTGCATCAAAATACTGTCTCCACAAGAAGTCCAACAGATGAGTTTGGATGGAGATTTCGGGAACAATGTGCTCCAAAACCAAACATGTAGCAGTTCTGATGGTGGCAATGTATAGCTGAGGGAAGCCATTGTTAGAAGTATGGCTTATAATTTTGGGTTCTTCGACCTCGTTACATACTCTTATGAAGGGCAAAAGAAGAAGAAAAAAAAACAAAACGATCCACGACCGTGGGTTGTATAGGACCATGGCTTTACAAATCATGGTGCATTGTTGTTGTAGAATTATTACAGTAACTAATTAGAGGCTTTGGGAAATGAGAAGATGTGAGAAAAAAAATTGCTCTTTAGAAAGCTTTGTTTTTTTTAAAAAAAAAAATTTCTTTTAAAGAAAGAAACATCAATATTTGTGCAATACAATGTACTGTGCCTTCTGAATGTATAAAAGTGTAGAATTATTGTGACTAATGTAAATCATTGATATATGCCTTCCTTTTTATCATAAATTCTTAAAGCCATTTTTCATTAATGGTATACTCCGTAATACAGGGTAATATATTGTTATTTACACCTTATTTGTAAAGGGTAAAAGTATAATTTTATTTCAGTAATTAATTTCTCTTCAACATTTCTCTATTTTACTTTGAACAAAAAAAAACCAATGGAAGTTAAACCTCCTTCCCATTTTTTTCTTCCATATTCTTTTCCTTTGGCAAACAAATCCTTACACTATGTCGGGTTCAAAGAATTTGAAATGGAAAAGAAAAGAAAACGAGAAAGAAAATAAATTTTTATGTTTGGATAGAGGGGAAAAGAAAAGAAAAGTGGAAGAAAAAAAATAAGAAGACAAAATATATTAAGATGATAGAAAATAAAATTCCTCCTATTCGGTGAGAAAAATGAGAGAAAATCATTTTTATTTTTTTCTTTCCAAATTCTTTGAACCAAACATAGTGTTATAGATGAAAAGCTAAAATGAAATGAGGTCTAGGTTATGCGAGAACGGTTTTTTGAGGATTTTTTGTAACAAAAATGACACGTATCAAGTTAATACTACATACAGAGTATAATTTAACTTTTTTTGCGACTTGATTGTCTCTATTTATTTTTTTTAGTTTTTAAGTAACAATTCAGTCTTTGGTGAGTTTAGAAGATAAGAGTTTTGATATAGAGAGTTATCAAAATCATTTTGCAAGTGTTTTAGTAAACATAAACAAAGCTCAGATGTGGTATCATAATCATAATCTTTCCAAATAATGAGTTTCACTATCCAGAATTTGGAAAATATAAATTTCGAGCTTTGACGCTTTTTTAATCGCAGACCACCCCCGCTACAAGCAAGCACTGTCGCTGGATTCCTGTCATCGGCCAAACCTCACTTCTCATTTACCACTATCACTACTTTCAAATTTTAGATTCATAGTGTATAAACCTTCCAACGCTCACCAACACAATCACCTTAGTGCTAGAACTATTTTCCCACGTTTATAAAGCGTGTCAAGCCAAAACATTGATACAATCTCCACCCTAAAATGATGTTTATTGCGTGACTTAATGAAATAAAAAAAATTGAAAATTTGTATGATTAGGATTTTGATAGAAGAGAAAAAAGGATAGCGAGCCACATATTTAATTAATTATTTCAAAAAGTAAGAAAGAGTAAACCTTATTTGCAACAACGTTGGAAGTTAGAATTGATGTTTAGAAATGCTATCTAACTATACCGTTCCGATTGAGTGTATTTATAATAAATCTACAACATTAATATTTTATCTAAATTATGGAATTGAAATTGGGGGCAATAATTCCAATTCTGGTATGTGGTAGCACAAAAATATGTAGATTTAGAATTGATAGTGTCAAAAATAAATTGAAATTCAAGAATTTAATTTTATCCAAATCAATTCTATAGAATTTCAACTTCCAATTCAATTCTAATTCCGTATACTAAACGGATGTTAACTACTTGGTCCGTCCCTGAGTGTTTGTCTACTTTTGACTTTTGGAACTGTTCATCTAAGCACTTTGACTTATCAAATTCTCTCAATGTGTAAGCCTAAAAATAATCATGTGTGATCTTGTTTGATTCGTCTTAACATATAGATTATTAATATATAATTTATATAATTTTTTAATATACAATTATAAGATAAAATGGATTAAAGAAGTGCATTGGATAGTGTGCAAAAATGAAAGTGGACAAACACTCAGGGACGGAGGGAGTAATTCTCAAAGAAAGTCTCCAAATTAGAGAGAGAAAAAAAGAGTGAGTACACAAATGCTTAGAAGTCCAAAAGAAAGAAACAAGTTACTCCAAAGAGGATGAGTCTTTCTACCCGCATTCGTCCCACACCGGCCAATCAGAGTAAAAGCAAAAGTCAGAATTGTTTTATAAACCGGCGCAGTATGCCTTCTCATTCTCAAGCAGCCATGCGTTGGGCACAGAGCGAACTATTCTTTCGCCTTTTACTAAAGAATACCGTGTGCTCTTCGCAATAAATGGCATACTCCTATTTTTGGAGGGTGTTTGGCTTCTAGCCTGCGCCCAACAATTCTCAGTTAAATCTATTTAAATAGCTGTTCACTTATAGGTCTAAAAGCATTTCTTTTGGATTTTTTTGATCAAACAAAAATGTAATTAGACATAAATTAAATATAATTTAAATAAATAAATGATATAAAAGCTTGAGATATCAAAATTATATTTTAAGATAAACTTAATTATTTTAATTTTTTCATTAATTTGTGGTCAAAGTGTGTCATGTTTGATAAAAAATCAAAACATGAAAAGGTTTTTTTTAGCCGAAAGGAGTAGATTGCATCTACTTATTTTTAAGCTTAGATTAGGCATAGTGCATAGTCTAATCTTGGGAATAACTCCCCCATTTCAAAACAAGGTTTAGATTTCAATATGTTTCCAAGAAAAGCCGAAAAGATGCGTTGTTGAATTCATTTTTTTTAAATAAAAAAAAATTATAACATCTTTTAAATACAATTAGAAAGGGAAAAAGTGAACTTTATTTTGGGGCAAATCTTTTATGGAGTATAATTTTAAATCTTTCTATTTGGTTTGTCTTATTTTTTTTGCTTTTCTTTTAAGTAAAAGATTCTTCGGTTGAAATTAGTTTTTCTCTAATATTCTTCAATTTTTTACTCTCTTCATCCCTCAATTTTTGTCCACTCAATCACCCCCCGCCAACCCAACATCCCCTATCCAATCCCTTCGCCGCCCATGCCTTGAAGGCCCATTCCCTTTTCCACCCAAACCTCGCCGGCCAATTCCCTTCGTGGGCTCAACCTCGCCGGCTCATTACCCAGACACCCCACTCCGATCCAGATCTATCGTGTTTAGTCTTCTTCACTGCTTTATAAACCAGAGTTGAAGAGAAATTAGAAGATGAAAGGCAAATCTATCAACGGCAAGAAATTAGAGAACCCATCTCAGGCATCACAATGAAAAAGATTGTAAACAGACATTTCTAGAATTTAAAAAACATCTGGTAACGGAGATCTAAATTTGGAGAAGGTATCCAGCCATTGAAAACATCCAACGGCCATCCATCCCAACCCTTCATCGGAGCAAACATCCTACTCTGGCTCGTTGTTGAAGAAGAGATCCACGTCTTTTAATGCTCTGATTTTGGGGAGGCATGTCAAGGAACCAAGTCAACCAGAAGCTCAAGCTTGTGGTTGTGGCCAAGGAAGAGTTATTTATATTCTAACACGCCCCCTCACGTGCAGGCGTATTCTTTTTCAAGCCTTACACGCGAAACTTTAATTTTTTTTTTAAACTGGGTGGCATTGAGTTTCGAACCCGTGACCTCTTAGTCAACGAGGCTCCGATACCATGTCAAGGAACCAATTCAACCAAAAGCTCAAGCTTGTGGCTGTGGCCCAGGAACAGTTATTTATATTCTAACAAGGCATTTAGCGAGGTAAGAGAGAGACATGAGGGGAAGCTCCCCCATAGCATCAAATTCCACCTCCGCTTGCGATGGCAGCAACAAAAATTTGTTTAGATTCGATTATCTGTGGATGCTATTGAGGTTATATCTTAAGTCTTTACAAAGGAGAGATAAGAGAGGGTATAATATGCTTTTTATCTCATTTACGTTTCCTTAAAAAGAAAAGGGACAACTACTCTCGGACAGCCTAAAAAGAAATAATGAACAAATACTAGGGACGGATGGAGTATTTCAAAATATATAGTATTACCCCGTATAATTTTACGACAATGAAGGTATTTTACGGGGTGATTTTTAAAAAAGGGACATCATTAAAGTATAAAACATATTTTTTTTAAAAAAGACAAGAACCCATTAACAGAATCTCACAATTGCTCAAAAGGAAATTAATTGAAAAGGATTTCTTACCTGCATTCGTCCCACACTGAGCAAACATAAAAATAAACAAAAGCCAGTTTTATTTTATAAACCAATGTTGTGGGTCGCTACATCTCAAGCAGCCATGCGTCAAGCACAAAGCGAATTAATCTTTCGCCTTTTACTAAAGAAAATCGTGTACTTTTCGCACTAAATGGCATACTCTTATATTTGAAGGGTGTTTGGCTTTTAGCCGATCCCCAGCAATTCATAGATATAAGTTTTTCTCTATTTTAATTAGCATTTTTTTTATTTCCCAAAGAAAAAGTCTTTTAATGTTATTCAGTAGATTGTAATGTACTAATGTTCATGTTTTTCTAGAAAAGTCTAAATCAGATTTAATATATAACTCACTCACGTCTCGAAAATGACAAAAAAATTGAAAAATCACTCGATATAAAAAAAGGAAGTTAAAAAATCCCTAGAAAGGAAGCCCAGATAATTACTTCCTCTCATATCTCAAAAATGACTAGAAAAATTGGGAATCAAAGTAAAACACAAAATTCAAAAAAATCCCTAGAAAGGAAACCTGAATAATTACCAATTCGATCTTACTGCACCTGGCAAACAAGCATACTTCACGAACTATGTGTCTAGATATTATGATTTTGGGATGAGGTCAAAATTTTGGAAGTCGGAAAATGAATTTTGGGACTAATCAAAATCCAGTGTGCTTTAAAAACTAAAAGAAGTGATTGAAAAATTTATGAAGAAAAAACAAGCTATTTTTTTTTAAAATAATGACTATTACTAAAAAAAAATGAGCAAACCAAATGTCCAAAACATTATATGGGCAGTTAGGAGAATCATAAAAAAAAGATGAATGACATAAATGTATGTACAAGTGGCTTTTACCCACACCGAATGCGCAGCTTAAACGTAATAGCATGGTTCATTATATAGTGAAAAGCTCCTCCGTTGGGACAGACAAGCAGCCATGCGTTGGGCACAAAGCGATCTATTCTTTTGCCTTTTACTAAAGAATACCATGTGCTCTTTGCAATAAATGGCATACTCCTATTTTTGGAGGGTGTCTCTGTCAAAATTCTTCTTGTATTTGTATGTCCTCATTTAGTTTTTTTGATCGCTTTTTTTTATTTTGGCAATGTTTATGTTTGAAATTCTCATCTTTTTGTAACGGAGTGCTTGAAATTTAAAATTGAAAGAATATATGAACCGAAGATACTAGGTGTACACAAAAAAAAATGTGATCTCCTGATGTCTTTCATCAATATAATTAAGTGTTTATAAAAATATGAATGGATAGATAAAAAAATGTAAAGTGATAATTTATGGTGTAGAAATACACCAAAGTGTGTACCTCAGCATTTACTCTTGTAGAACCAGATTCATACATTAGATTCATTTGCAATAAGTCCAATTGGTCAGATTTTAACAAAAGAATCACATTTTTCAATACTCCTCCCATTCTATAATAAAATTTTCATTTACTATTCATTGGGTTTGTTTTCTTTGTTAACTTATTTTCATGTCTTATTTGATAAAATAGTATAGTTATGTCACCTCTATTTTTGTAGATTTCTTCATGTAGTTTTTAAATGTATATTTTTTATTTTTTAATTACATACCATTTTTCATATAGCATGATTTGAAAATAATTTCAGTCAAACATCGTAACGCACAACGGAAACTTTATTTAAGAAGGGAGAGAGAATTACATGTAATCATCCTACCTTTTGTATGTTGAGTTTTGAGTTGTCATTAGATATGTAACAATCACCTAACGATTTTATTGAAAATGCTTATTTTAGGCAAACAAATGCAAGTTAAAATTATTTCAGGCAAATATTCTGTTTTTAAGTTTTTAAATTTAAGATAATGTTTCTAAAAATATAAAAGTACGTTCTTTTCAGATAATTGAGTCAGTTTGGAAAAATATATCGGCTCACAACTTTTGTAGTGTCATTTTGGAAAAAAGAGTAACGAATTATCGAAAAAACAATTTTATACTCTGTAATACCGTTTTGGAAATAAATATTATAGTGAGTCGTCAAGAAAATGTTTAGTTTCATTTCAAAGAAAAGTTTGTAGTGCAAAAAATTGTAGCATAATTTTTTTGATAGTTCAATCTAATTATTACTCAGATGTAAAAAGTTGCAGCACCAACTTCACAACTTTTTAAATATTGTTTCATGATATTTCTCGAACGAATAATTGGAATATACTCCGTAGTTCTTTTCACAAAATGGAACTAATTTTTTGATAATTCAGTACAGGTTTTCTGTACTACGTGCAATTTTTTCTTTCAAAAGTGACATTATGAATTATTTTTTCGTCAATCCTTGCAAGTTTTTGTACTACAAATGTTTTTCCAAATATCTTTCTCCAAAGTGGGGAACTAGACAACTAGTAACTACTTTTCTTTTCTTTTTTTTTTTTTTGCAAAATAACTTTACCCATTACTATCTTTTATTCCAAAACGTCACCACAAAAGTTTTGAGTTCTGTTTTTCAAAGATTACCAAGAATATCTGGGAAGAGTGTATGGTTATGTTTATATATAGACATAATGTCAAATTTTAAAATTTTTTAAAAAAATGAGAATTTTATTCAAATAATTGCACCTTTCATTTCTTGTGCAAAAAAAAAAAAAAACAGTTAGTTACAGTTCATACTAACTGTGTGAAAAAAGGTTTGGTATCAAAATGACAAGGACAGAGCAAGTGCCCCCATAAGCAATGGGTAGATTCGCGAGTGATTATAATTCTAAAATATAATTCTATTTATCTTATTTTTCTTATATTCTTCGCAGTACTTTGTATATGATATGTTTTGTATTAATATTTTTTTTATTTACCTAATTGATAAGGAGTATAATATAATCCTTATGTTTATGGTAAATAAAGATAACTAAATACTAGGGAGTAGTAAGAAATTTTAGAATATTTGCATGGATGGGAATAAATTCAACTTTTTTTTGACTTAATAAACTTCAACAACTTATTAAAACTGTAGAAACCTTATTTTAAGACGAAAGTTGTAATAACTTAAACTATGTGTATTGTACCCTTAGCTTGCATCTATGAATATGATATATTAAGATAGTAATTATTAAATGCACCTAATGAAGATGAGTATTTTTATATAAGCAATAAATTAACAAAAGAATATGATTTTCTTTTTTTTTTCAAATTTAATGGTCCACTAATATGAAAAATTTTATGGTGTGGTCATCAAAGTATCAATAAAACACATAAAATAGATGTGTTTAAACATGGGTCTTCACCCACAAGGAACGTGTTTTACCCATCTGTGATATTTGGAAGGACATTGGTGTATAAAATGAGGTCAATTTTGGGGTACTCAAGATTCATTCCTTTATACTACCTCCGTCCCGCATTGTTTGTCCATTTTTGACTTTTGAAACTGTTCATTTAAGCATTTTGACTCATCAAATTCTCTCAATGTGTAAGTCTAAATATAATCTTATGTAATCTTGTTTGATTTGTCTTAACATATAGATTATTAATATATAATTTCTATAATTTTTTAATATACAAATTACAAGATAAAATAGATTAAAGAAATGCATTGAATGGTGTACAAATTACTTAGTTTTAATAACAATTCTCAACTCACTATGAGTAGAGTAGAATTCACATGTCTTAACTTGAAGTGTTAATTGATGAAGTGCATAATTCTTTCCATCTAGTAATACCAACTAAACCAAGAAAACTCTGTTAGTTTTAAATAAACTCTTGACCTCAATGGTGTCAAAATCGAGTAATTCCACATTTTACTTGTCTTTAATTAAAATTACAGCATTTATAATTAAAAAAAACTTTGATCTTTTCACCTATTCCTTTTTCAAAGATTAGATACAATTGGTTTCTCCATTGATTTTTTGTTTCTATGAGCCGATAATATCATTCCTGTCAATTTGCCTTAGTTCTAATACAAGTTCATCCTCGGTTTTCTTATTATTGTTCTTCGTTCTTCCATAGCATTGAAATCCCTACCTGGTTTAGAGATTGGGGTTGATTTGTTGATCCAATGATAGCCTGATATGCTGAAGATTTATGTGCGTGATTTTTTCTGAGTGAATGCCTCGTTTTATAAGAAATATCCCTCCGTTTTCTCATTTTAAATAATGTGCAAAATCCAATTTTTGAACTACTTTATTATTAATTACTTCCTCTGTTCTAAAACTTTCTTCCCAGAGCACTATTCCTACTTCACAAAAATTTATATTTATTTGTGTTTTTTCATGGCCTATATGATAAAGTAAAATATTCTTGTCACCACTTATTTTGTTAAACTTTTGATGTAGTTTTTAAATATGTATGTTTTATTTTTTATTTCTATACCAATATTTAAATAAAATAGATCGAAAAAATTGAGATTTTTCTTCATTTTGCGCAAAGGGAAGAAAATTTTAAGACAGGAAATAGTTTATCAATAAAAATACAAATTACATAAAAAAATTACAAAATAAAATGTGATAAAAATATTTTATATTATCAAATTCAAAAATGAGCATAACCTTAGAACCTTATAATCAGTTTAGGACTTAAGGGTGTATCTACTATAACAAACTTGTGATTATCCACGCAAATTTTGTAATCTTGGACATAAGCAAAAACTAGATTTTAGTGATTGATTTCAACAAGATTTTTGTTTATTGATGAAAAACAATCTACACTAATTTATTTTTATTACAAAGAAATTAACCAGATTTACACACAATTCAAATAAAAAAATTACTCTCCCATATTCAGTAGTTATGAATCTCGTTGCCAATTATAAACCTGATAATGAAAATGATAAAGGAGACAGAAAAATAAGAACATAAAAATGTACAAACAAAAATAAAAATTAGGAATTTTGAGAGCCATCAGAGAGTATGGGTTTTCCGCACAAGCACATTGCTAATTATACAGTCCGCATCATGGTTGATCCCGAAGGATCGCATCACCTGGCTTTCAATCGCTTCCTTTTTAGTTAAAAGGAATAAAAAATATGATCTCCGACTAAAAAAATTCATTTAAAATCAATCGGAATAAATTACAGAATTAAAAAAAAAAACCAAAAGAACAAAATAAGAAGAAGACGAAGAAGCTCAGAGAATAATATGGGTATGAGAAAAGTATCATCACGCTCTCGAAGAGGTCAGAGTGGTGCATGACTTTGTTTTCATCATCGCAATTTCTTCGATTTATTCGAAAACACAACAAAAAAAAACACACACAAAAATCCTACGGAAACAAATCAGAGGCCTGAAACGATAAATACCAACGAATATGATTATGTACCTGGCGATTAAGAATCGCGTCCCAGAAGAATATATATAAATGGGAGAATCGGGGAGCGGTGAAACCCTAATTGCTGGGAATTTGGAAAAGAAGCAAGCCCGTTTGGTAAAGGAGGCCGCCGGCCATATTAGCCCGAACCTCCGTGTAAATGGGCCACTTGGATCATTTGGCCCACTTTCTCATTTTTCCTCCCTTCCCATTTCTTTTTTTTTATCAACATTGAATTTCGACACCAACAATGAAGAGAGAATTCGAGCTTTATATCAAGCACGAAATGACTCTCTAAGGATCACACTAATATTATATCGTGTTTTACTCTCTTACTACTATATCGGACTCAAGTGTGGGGGATTCGTGTTGGGCACTCCAATTTTTTTTTTGTTAGTTGAAAAGATTTTGATTTCCTAATATCTTATCTAATGCATCCATAATATGTTGGGATGAGATGCTCAATTGGATAAATCAGTCATAGAATAAAATGGTATGGTAAATTGGTCAATATGTGTTGTTTGACTAAATGAGTTTCTAGCATGAGATAAAGCAAGGCAAAGCCATTATAAAAAGTCCTTGTTCCAATTTCTTGAAAGACAACTTGGTCATTTGAAATAAATCTCCATGAATCCCACGAAAGTAAGGTCTGGGTAAATAAATCTCCAAAATAAAGTCCTTGTATTGAAAGTCATATTCAGCCAACTAAGTGTGTTTTGGATACCGACGACTTGTATCATGAGCGGCTAAGGGTGGCTCCCAATAAGTCAAAAATAATAAACGTAAAGACCAAATTAAACAATAACAAACAATACAGAGACTAAGTCGTCAATTTTGAATAAAATGATTAAATTGCACATTTTTAGATAGTACATCTATCTATACCTTCCTGAGTACTTTGCCCCTCGTAAATACCATTTCTTTGCTTCCCACGCATAAAGAGCCCACAAGAAGTTACATAATTCAAATTGGCTCTTAAAGAACAAACTATATGGAGTATATATGCTCCCTCTCTCTCTCTCTCTCTCTTGTTATCTTAGTTGTTGTAGACTCTAAGATATTGGTGCATCATCACTTTCTATCACCGGCAACGGATCATTTCCAGGAGGAAGAGAAGAGTGCGGGCTGGAATCCGAGACATCGCTATTATTGTCTACAACAATAGGGGCAGTTGGGCTTTCGATCACAGTGGCCTCAGCCATGTGGGGAGAGGTCTTCAAATGGGATAGGCTGGAATCTGATGCGACAATATTCGGAGTGTGCTTAGGCCCATTCAAAGTGTTGCAATGTGGGCAATAGTATGTAGTGTAAGGGAAATCTTCCTTTCTAGCAAGGCCTGCACAAACATAAAACCTAGTACATGAATTGATCGATTATCCCAGTCCGAACATCCGCAGACTCCCACTAAATGGAAAAGGTTAACATTCGTTTTCAAGTGAAATTCTGGAATAGCCAAGCGGCAAATGGCTTTGGTGAATTGCCTCAAGCAATATTTGGGATATGTTTTAGGGGCATAAGCGACCATTCATTGTTTGGAAGGCCTAAGTTCTTACCATTGTGCATATGACAGTTCCCACATATAAGTGCATAACATTGTGTTGGATCCTCCCCCACAAGCAACGCAGCGAGACGTGCTAGCCACCCTCCCTCTTGTGGGCTTGGATTATAAGGCCCAACTTCCTGCTTGGGATACTCACTCCCACCAGAACCGTGAAGTTGTGCAAGTGCTTCACCCTTGGGGCTATGAGATGTGGTCTGCTTCTGCTTTCGGTGTCGAAGCCCACTGGATTCAACACCACTGCCGCTTCCACTAGGGGCATTTGTCTTGGGCTCATCATCTCCTAGATGGACTTTCAACTCACTATCTGCACCTAGCTTGGATGCCAGCACAGTAGCAGCTGCTGCCTTGGCTGCTGGGTCGGGGTCATACCTCTGCACAAAAAAACAGAACTCTAAAACAAGATACTTCGATCCTTACTATTACCAAGTTAGACTCCTTTTTTTTCAAATACTCTAAAACAATATACATTTGATCCTTACTGCCTTGGCTGAGTCTGGGCCTTTACTTCTTGTACCTTACTCAAGAACAACTCTTTGTTTAAGAACAAAGGGAGTAAGATGTTTTGTAAAATGTAATTATGAATATATTTCGAATCTACAATCAACTATTTTCATTAGTCCTTCATCAATGCTATAAGGGCTAAAAGGTAAAATTTGCAATTTATTGATTTAAGTATTTAACGCCAATAAAAACTCTATACATAGAACCATAATCTGCTAAAATAATCCAAAGAAGCATTAAATATGTGTAGGGCATCAATATGTCTTGACCTGGATGAGCTGCTGTGTAATATAATAATTTGTCTTCTCTTTAAGCTCGTCAATCTTGGCTTGCCGTTCAGCCCGAAGCTTTTCCAAGGCTTTATGGTCTCTCCTTTTACCTATAAAGAAACATTAATGAAAGAAGAAGCAAGGCAAGAATAATACATGGTCCCCTGAACCCACACAGACAAGCGGACCCGTTTTGACCAACAAAAACAACAATGGCAGCTAAATCTTGTCTCGTCCCATGATGGCCAACAAATTCTGCATGTGAACCCAACAGACCAACTTATATAACTGTTCAATCACCCGCCAGGGTGCAACAGAGTACGGACTTAATTTATGTTTGTATTTTCAATTGTTGCTAACTGGAAACACTTCGTTGCACTGCTGGAAAAGAAAGAGTAAGAATGTGGTAAGGAACAATAAAACCAAATAATTGTCTAATGGTGTGGGGATCCAATTGTAGTGGAAGACAATATCTAGTCCTCGTGTCTGATCTCTCTCCCTTACTGGTCACATTATCCATTTACATGTCAAAATTCCACAATAGAAAGTAAAATATATCCTAGCTATAAGTGAGAAAGCTATTACTTTGTATATAAAAAAGACAATCAATATTCATTATCAACCACAAAGTAACTCAATATATTTTGTACAATAATGCTCTCACCGACCCAAAATAAACTTCCATTTTCTTTTTTGGGTCATCACAAAACAAACTTTTAGTTCCTTCTAAGGAAAACATTGAATGATTCACATTACTCCTCTTTCTTGTACGTAAGCATCGTCCATACAATTTCACCTTTTCCTAAACTCCATGCAAAACCAAATGAGGAAAAGAGGGAACCACAGAAATTTAATTTACAACATGAGTAAAAATAATAGTAATAATATTAAGTCCAAGTTTCTCTGTGTCATTTCCTCAGGTGACCTCATTTTCAGCCACATGAGAAAATGAGTGAGTACATGGAAGAAAGTTGAAGGAAACTTGATTCGTATAAGCTACTTACGCATCCTTATGAAGCTTCCAACCACTGAATGGGTAATGAAAGATAAGAACGGTAATATAAACATAGGCAAAACTCGCAAAGCCCTAATCTTCCAATCCAAGTCAAGTGACCTTGTAGTCATGATAGCATAACCCACTGCAATGACCTGCCATTGATTATAATCATTCCTAAGAGAATGCTCTTTCTTAGAAACATTTAATATTGTTTTTGATAGGTTGATGTAGAAATGTATCATATCTTGGTTACCCATTCCACAACCAACAGTAACACTAAAGAAAGTCAATACATTAGTGACAGAACCCAAAATTATTGATTCAACAATGTGCTAATGTAGCGTGCCAGGCCTCATCCAAGGCTGGTGAGATGGTGCAGGCAAGGCAGTCATGGGCCAGAGGTCAAACGATCTATGGCAACAGGAAGTATCGTTTCTTTCCTTTGGCAGAGAAACCAGAGCTTAGCCATGCGTGAGAGTTAATACACCAGAATCTAATACTCGAGAAGAAGGATTCAATTCTAACTGAAAGGTCTTAATACAGATTGCAGAATCCTAAATCCAATAAGAAACAAACTCAGATAACATAAGTACATGTCTAAAAGACTTTCTAACTAGCCTAACTTAGAAACAAACTAAATGAATGGGAACTAAATAATGAAGTAATCAAAAAAATACTCTGTATTAAATTATGGAATACAATGTTAGGTGATAGTGGTTTGCTGATGCTGCTGGTACGTGCAGCCAAAAATTGCACCCATAACACAATGTTTCATAGTTCTGTGAGCTGTGAAAACAACAGTAGGAAAATAGGCTCATTCAGTTGCCAATGCCAGAGGGTGTCAAGAGGTTTTGCTAGAAAATACTCAAATGATAGGTGCAGAGACATACGCAACCGTGAAGTTTTGTTGATTCATGACATGTGTTGGGAAACTCTTACTACTTATGACCACCCAATGGTGCCCCGACCGAGTGAGCATCATAATTCAAAAGATGGTTATGTCAGATGGGTGATCACAAAGTCGTGAGTTTCATACAAAAATAGCCTCATATAGTTTAACCTAACCTTAGTGATTAGGTTGAAGGAAGAATTACCTCAAAGAGTACAGAAAGTATAATCAAATGTCTAGTCATTCTTTCCCAGCTTTGTGTACGTTTACTCATTCTTGCCAGAATAGCAACCTCCTCCTTATGAATATATTTCAGCCTCTTCTCAAAGTCATATTCGCGTGATCTAAACATAGCATTCCATAATCTAGAAACCACCCCCTTATTTTTCTTCTTCTTTTCCTTTGCTTCAGTAGCAGTGGGCGTGGCGGCAGGCATACTGTTCCCATCATCCTTCTCAGAACCTTCATCCATTTCCTAAATATTAAAAAAAACATAAACTTAAATCAGTGAAACATCCTTCTACTAAGAAAAAAACATCATCCAACCTTCCATCAAAACGTTGGAACATCGTAAAGTTATAATTTCACATTGCGCAGCACATTTTGCAAGACCTACTCAAACACTGACTTTTTGCTTCAATAAAAAAGTAAGAAAAAGATTTACAAACTCCATGGAATACAAGAGAGCTCTCCTGAGAGTCAGAGACAATATGACAAATAAAATTTTGAGACATTAATACTGAAAACAGATGGCAAATATCATGCAATCCACGCTCCTCCAGAATAAGCACATTTGCACCATTAATGAATGAACAATTGCATTGATCTAGATAAACAATTCGTGATTATATTATCCAAACTGAAAGAGTCGTGCCAGAAAATTAAAATCTCTAACCCAGGAGCACCTGCAACTTATGGAGACCAACTGGGGTAAAACTTGCGAAGTTTTATCGAGCAATCGACAAGCAGCAGCCGTACACGACGGAGATGAAAGCTCACCCACCAATTGCAGCGATCGAATTCGGCGTACAGGTCCGCTTGAATAGACGTGCTTTGAGTTTTGATCAATCGATCTCGGGTTGTCACCTATCGGGGTTTTTTACATGTTTTTTTTATCGAAACGAAATGCTTTTCTCTTGTTTTGAACAAACCAAATGCTTTTCTTTTCATGTGGTCATAGTTAATTAAAATTATTTTTAATTTGATCTTTTTTTGAACGTCAGTCTAATTTAATTCCAAATTAATATAAAATTAAAAATAAAAATTCTAATATTTAAGGGTTACTTAAAAACTTTTATAAAATAACAAGTGTTAAGATCACATACTCGCATTATTTTTTAAAATCAATTAAGAAATTTGACAAAGAAAATAAAAATAAAATTTAACGATATGTTCTTATGGTTTAAAATTTTAGAATTGGATCTGGTAGACATTTGAAGAAATTAGAAAAATTTAAAAAAAAATTGAAAGAATTTAAAAGAAACTATATGTCTTATAATTCTCTTATGATTATTTGTCTCTTAGTTACTATATGTAATTTAAAAATGTAATTTAAAAATTATTTAAAATTTCAAAAAATTAATGAAAGTCGATCGATCCAAACCTGATGATAATATTAGGTCATGAAAATATAATTCTTAATCCTAATTTGAATTTATCTAAACCCAAAATGACATGAATCCAAAATGATCGAACTCAAACCCGACTTGACCGGCATTTTGTGAGCTCGAGTGAGTACTAAAAACCAGGTCCATAAGATTACGCCCAGCAAATATATGGGCCTAAGCTCACATAATCCGCGTGGATTTGGATCCGCCCCAACTCCAAATCTCCAATACGGAGTGCACCTAGAAAGCTCTTTCCCCCTTCGGCTCTCTCACCTTTCGACAAATTACCCTTCTTCAATTTCCTTCCAGGTATCTCTGTTTCTAAGCTCATTTCCCAGTCTTCGCTGCTTCCTTCAACTCCCTCCCTACCTTATCAGACATTCTTTAACATTTAAACTGTGCCTTGTTTCGATTACTCAGACACGAATCACATTTATTAGACGTTTTTTATCATCATCATCCTTTAATGAATTTTAGATCTACTATCAAGATTCCATTTCTGTAATACTACTCTACGGATTTTCTATTAGCCATTTATGTTCGAAGATGCCCAAGAAACACCTCATTTTCACTTTTTTTTGGATAAGTATATGCGTTGCTATATTTTTTTTTTTCAATTTTGGGATTTTATATATTTTTGTTCTGAAGAGACTGATTAGCTGTACCCATTTTTTTTGTGTGTGTAAATTCCGAAAATGGTCCTTTCTAATGAGGTGTCTCCCAAACTAGTATTCAGTGAAATCGTAAAAAAAAGAGTTACTTAAAATGTTGATTAAGTAGAGGGTATTTTGGTATTTTTCGTCATCTTAACTTAGAGTAAGTTCTCAAAATTATCATTTCTAATGAAGTGTTTTTCTAAAATGGTCTTTTCTAATTAAGGAAGTGTATTTGATTCAAATTTTAAGATATTTTGACAAGTTTTTAATAATTCATGGATTATACATAGTCAATGATTGTTTTAATACCAAAATATGACTTTTAATGCTAAATAATGCCAAAAACTAATGCTTAGGTAGATTTCTTTTCTTTTTTTTTTCTAAAAAAAATCAACATTTTTAAATTGTTTGGAGCATTAAGTACATTAAAATGCATGCTTTAGAATTGTTGTTCTATCTACTCTATTACATTAAAACATCTGCATTTTTGTCTGTGTTTTGTTGGTTTGAAAAGTGAATACTTTAAATTAAATTTATAAAGTGATATCATGAGTTGTTTCATTTTCACCCGGACACATAACAGTGTACATTTTCTAGGGAACAACACAAGACTAGAATTTGAAGCTCATTATAGAATTTTGTAAGGTACTCTATCAAGGAACAAGACTGCTTATTGGAGAGTCTACTTTTTACCTTTGTTACTGTTTCTTCAGTTAGTTTTGGCAGGAGAATTGGCAAAGTAAACTGCCTTACTATACATAGCTAGATTAACATTAATTGTTAACCGGTAATGATTTATTTTCATCTTTCATATATGCTGAATTATTTGTGTAAAAAATGTTTCTGGAGTATGGAAACCATATTCATTTGCAAGCATCTTTCGTAGCACGTTAGTTGTTGGAACAGCATAGTTCACTAGTACCAAACTGGTAATAGCACGAAGCTGTGCCATATTGTTTGAAAGATTTTCATGTGTAGAGTGTTCGTGTGATGTCATGTGGTGAATATACTTTGACTTTGCAACAGACTATGATTGTTGTTTCAGAAAATTATGTTATCTAATTGTAAGACACTAACTTAATCATTGACATGTACTAATTGCGGTGGTTGCTCTGTTATCTTCCAGATCATACATAAGGAAGAAGGATAAACTTAATAAAAGGGGGTTAAATGGGAGAGAATGTTCGCAAGCGCAAATCTCCATGGGATGGGGAGGAAGATGCTTTTCTTCAGGTTGATGCTAATGATAAAACTGAGTGGACTGTAAGGCATCAAAATTGGCAGGATACTGGTGATCCGTGGAAGACTAATCCCTCGGGCGATCCATGGAAGAATAATCCCTCTGGCGATCCATGGAAGAATAATCCCTCTGGCGATCCATGGAAGAATAATCCCTCTGGCGATCCATGGAAGAAGAATCACTCTGGCGATTCATGGAAGAATCACTCTGGCACTGACTTATCACAAGAAAACAGTCTTCCCAAAGATAGACATAAGATCCGCCAACAAGTTCCAGCCACTGAAGAAGTTGATAAGAAAAAAGGCTTAAATCATAGCATGTCTCCACGCTTTGGCCGGAAGGAACGGAAGCAAAGGGAAGAAATTGGTAGGAACATGATGGAAAAGAATCCACGAAATAGCAAAACTGTTCGGGATGGAGATGAAAGAGCTTGTTCTCACGTGGAGACAAAAAATGTTCGAACTGGAAAAGGGCAGTATCCTAATTGTCAGGATAATGGTGCTTCAAAAGCTGGCGATTTGCGGAAGGAAACCTCTAGTTTTGATTTATCACAACCAAATAATCGTCCCCAAGATAGACATAGATTCCACCAATACGGGGAACGAGTTACAGAAACTAAAGAAGTCAATAGGAAAAATGACTTCTATCGTAGCATGTCTCCAAGTTTTGATGGACGGCTGAAGAAAAGGAGTAGCTTGTCCCCTGACAACCAGCCAATAGGATCCCGCAGGTTAGTACTTTTTCATGCTCTACTTTTTCTTAAATGAGGTTTGGAATACTGGCTGTGAGAAGGGTTGTTTTTTATTTTGATGAAATGCAGTGAAATTTATGATACATGGGAAGAACCAGCATACAAGGAAAATGGAGTTTGAGTTTCATATAAATTAGGATTCTTTATCCCTTAGATAAAGATTGTTATTTAGTCTAATACGTAGTAGTTATTCTTATAATATTTGTCTTGGACTTGTTGATTCTATTTAATTGGGCTTTGTATACTCTTATTATATAATGAGGTAGCATTTACAATAAGTACAACCAAATAATTCCAACAAAACTAGCCTGAGATTCTTCTGGTGCCAATGGTGATTTTCTCCAGTAGGCTCGTTCACACAGCCCTCATATCCCAACATGCTCATGAGCTGGTATATAACCAAAGTAGTCACCTTCAGGAGTGCTATATGACCATGATAGGCACGGCACCATCTGGACTGCACGCATGGGCTTGAAGCCTCTAAAATGTTTGCACTTTCACCGATTCAAGTTTTGTTTGCACATACTTCCTCCGTCCCAAATTAATCGCCTCACTTTCCTTTTTAGTCTGTCCCAAAAAATTTGTCACACTTCTTTACTGTCCTAACAAAATAAAGAATGTATGGTCAACAATTTTTCTATTTCTTCTAAACAAATGTCAACCACTAACTTTATATTTTTCAACATTTTTCTTGAACTACATGAAGTCAAACTTTGTAATTAATTCAGGACGGAGGGAGTATGAATATTCTACCAATCTGTCAACTTCTCCTATTATGACAGAGGCAGAACATATCAGGGAATTTCATATACTCTCCCTGTCTCAAAACCCAAAACATTTGGCCTTGTTACTGTTTGGGGTTGTCGATAACTTTTGTTTGCGTGTGCATTTTCATTGATTATTTTATAAAATAAAATATGCATGTCACTACTTGTTCTGTAAAACTTTTGACGTAGTTTTTATATGTGTAAGTTGTACTTTTTTTTCTAAACCATTTTGTAAATAAAATCATTTTAAAAGAAATGGGATTTTGCACGTTGTTTGAAAGAGGACAAATAATTTGTGACGGAGGGAGTAATTATGGTTCTGGCCTATTTTCCCATCATCTCTTATTCTCTAATGGAGCCAAAGATTCACTATTTTTGTCTATGGGGAATGAAGGAATAAAGCAAAACGACTCATTAATAGTGAAGTAGTTGTTAGTCAATACGGTGTTCGGCGGTTAGTATGGGTCACCGGGAAACAACCACTCTATATATGTTTTAAACATAGGGATCAAGTTGCGTACATCTAACCCCCTTACCATTGGCACTGGGGTAAAGTTGTAGTAGTAGTATGATACTGTCTTATGTGTTTGCATTGGCTGGCATGTAATAGGTACCCTGCAAGAGAGAGGAGCAGGAGCAGGAGCAGGGGAAGGTGGGAAGACATTAGCAGAAGCCCCAGTAGGAGAAGAGAGAGAGATAGGCATAATAAGGTGCAGAAAAGGAGAAGTAGAAGCAGGAGCAGGGATAGGGGCATCAATGTAAAGCCTCGAAGCAGGAGTCGCAGTCCTTGTAATTATAGATGGAATGGGTCTCAAGTATCATCAGAGATCTGCAGAAGTTTTGCTACTGGGAAGTGTAGAAAAGGCAGCGAATGCAGGTTCCTTCATCCGGATAACTCTAAGCACACAGAAAGACATCAATTAGATGATGAATTGGTTGAAAGGTTGGGTAACCGATTAGAGCACAAGCTCCCTGATTCATATGATGCAGACCGCGATCATATAGGGAAACAAAACCAGGGTATGATCCCTTGCAAGAGTTTCATCAAAGGTAAGTGTCGCTGGGGTGCATCTTGCAAGTTTTCACATTCGAGTGCTTCCTATGAGAGTAGGGGCAATAAGGATGCACACCTTGATTGTATTCTGGAGGGTGAATCAAATAAAAATAGCAAATTCTCTCATGATGGCCCCACTCCCATCCCTAGCCATGTAGAAAGTAGACCATCTGACTCCTTGGATGGCTCAAATATGGATAATGCACAAAGAGACTCTAACCTTTCCCAAATTGATGCACACCCAAAAAGACCCATCTCTTCCCCAAATGGTAGATATGCAAACACTTATGAATCTGTTGTCAATAGATCGACTGACTGCGAAGAACAGAATGCAACCTCCATAGCTTCACTACCATCCCAACATTTAGATGAAAGCTCTCATGTTCACACACAGGATATAGTGCAAGACATTTCAGCCTTCAATCTCTCCAAGACAGCAATAGTGTCTGAAATCCCGTCTCAAACATATGTAATGCCACGTACTTCTGAAGACAACATCTTATCCGGTTCTAATGTGCCAAGTGAAATAAAAAGTTCCAACAGTGAGCCTCATCCCATCACATTGCCCGGAGAAAGATACCAAGTTGGTGAAAGCAGGACTCCATACCCTGAACCGTCATTCATCACTTTGGATAATCAGAATTTACATGCGAGGAATCACCAAGAAGCTGAGCGTACAACAGATACACCAGTTACTGAACTTCTTGGTGACGTTTCATGCGAGTTGGATGAACATAAAACTGAAATTCCTTCAGAACAACTGAACCAATTACAACAAGTTGGTGGTTCAGGCGTGGCATGCAGTGAGGATCCACAGTTGAAGCAACCAGAGAATGGAAATGCAAACACAGTTAACAAGTTTGATGATGGCCAAAGAATCAAGCAGTCTGAAAATGTGGAAGCCCATGGAATGGTCGAAGGGGTAAACAGTCTCAAAGATGAAAAGGCGATACGTTTGTTTAAGAATGCTCTTGTAGAGTTTGTTAAGGAGATTCTAAAGCCCGCCTGGAAAGAAGGCCGGATGAGCAAAGAAGAACACAAGACTATTGTTAAGAAGGTTGTGGACAAGGTCACTATTACAATGCAAGGAGATCATGTCCCCAAGACCCAAGATAAAATTAGTCAGTATCTGACACATTCTAAACCTAAGATCAACAAACTTGTACAGGTCAGTCTCTTTGCACACAAATCTTTTTATGACAAAGACCAAAAAAATTGGGGAGTTGCTTAAGTTTAGATACATCACATTCTAAATCCCATTTGTCTACTATGATGATCTATGTTTGCAGGCATACGTGGAGAGATGTCGAAGGGTGGGTATTTGAAACTAAACCTCGGATACGGTCTGGGATTTTCGTGTCAATATTGGAACTGTGATTCTTTTAAGAGTTTTTGGTTCTCCAGAGCGCGAGTCTGTGGAGTGAGAGTATGCGCGTACTGTATATATGTTGTTATGAACTGTCTTTTTGGTTAAAACTTATGTTCTAAAAGTAAATTTTTGGCTTGTGAATCAGGTTGTGTGCATTAGAGCTCTGGTATTTCAGTTTTTTTTTTTCAAATATTAAATATATCAGCGAGGTTCTTTTGGCCTTAGAACCCGGGCATTTTAGGGCACCTACGTACAATGTTCCGTTGGTAAATTAATGCCCCCCTCCTTAACTCCCTCCTAACCCTAAACCCCCACCCCAACCACCTCTCTGCCCCCCTGTCCCCTTCCTCCCCAACTGCCAAGAGGAGGGAGGCTGGGCTGCGGTATAGGAGGAGGTTAGGAGTATGAAGCATCAATTTTATTAAGAGAGTTCCGTAAGTATCGGGGGTTATTGTCGAAATATCAGATATTTTTTTTCCTAATTTTAGTTATATTGTAATTATAACCTATCAGAAGTTTTACGATGGTATTAAGGGAATTATTACGTAAATATTAGAAAATATTAGTTATATTGTATTCTCTCCTTTATACTTGGAGACAAAGTATTTAGAATCTCTGTTAGTTTATTCGCGTATAGTACGTGTACTATACACCCGTACGTATAATATGCGTATTATATTCTTAAATACGAATTTTTAATGTCATAAATGTAAAATACACATATTTTTTTATCTCAAACGTATTTACGAATTTTATACATATTAAATCGTAAAAAATTTTCTTCTATCGACTCCAAATATCAAAATTTATAAGGTTAAATTTTAGACCGAATTAATTTACTTGATTATCTTCCAAAAAATAAATAAATAATATTTGAAGACTCACCAATTGTAAAAAGTATTAGAAGTCGAATTGCAATTCGAAATCATCCACCAATGTCCTTTGCTAATTAAATATTATCTATGGTGTACCAGTCTTTTTGACTCCATCTGGCTCGGAATCCAATACTTCAACCGCTCTAGCGAATAATAGAAAACAACATTCTCTTTATTTGTTTAGATTTTTAAATGTAATCAATTTTTTTATTTAGTTTTCAAGGTTAAGTATATATCCAGGCTTTAAAACACGAATTTGGTTTCATTTGTGTTATCTGAATTCTAAAAATCTAATTTCGTAATAATACTTTTCATTCAAAAAATAAAATATAAAGTAGATTTTATTTTACTCAATTTTAATTTGCGATAGAGATTATTTAGTCTGTTCATATCTATATTTCAAAGAGACTTGAATCCTCTTTTAAAATTCTAATGAGCATTTAATCACTTTCGTAAAGTTCAAATTGTCTATTACTATCATTGTTGTCATATCTCAAATTCCCCATCCATGACTAAGGGGCTGTTTGTTTCAGCCTCTTAATGGTTCAGATGTCTGAATGATTCAGCACTTAATGGTTCAGACTGTTTGTTTCAGCCTCTTAATGGTTCAGATGTCTGAATGGTTAAGAGATTTACCTCTGAATGATTAAGTATTATACAGAGTCTGAATGGTTAAGAACTTTTATCTGAATTGATCAGACATTTGCCTTTGAATAGTTAAGCAATATACTAGCTCTTAATGATTCAGACCTCTTACTGGTTCAGCACTTAATGGTTCAGACCTCTTACTGGTTCAGCACTTACATATTCAGAAGTTACCAAACAGCCCCTAAATGTTACTCGTAGTTTCATTTTTAAGATGTTTTTACTTTGATTGCATTTTGTGGAAGTACACAATAATAGTTAGATTGAAATATTACTATTGGATACACATGAAAAAATGAAAAAAATAATAAATCGTAGTGTTGGTTGAATTTTCAAAATTTTTTGGTGTATTAGTATTTAATTTCGAAGTTTAGTTTATCTTTCTTATTAAAAATATATACACTCATTATACATCGTATTATTGAAAAACCAAATGTATTAAATACGAACGTATATGCATGCATACTTTGAATGTATAAAACGTATAATAAAATGTATTTTAAAAATATGATCCGTATTATACATGAGCGTACGGATAAACTTATTATTATATCCGAATAAGTTAACAGAGTTTATAAAACGATGATTGATCTCTATATCATTTCAAGATATCTCAAAAGTCTAAACCACACTTTTTAGGGAAGTGGTGAGCTTATCTTACTATAATGGCTTGAGCTTATCATAAAATACCATTCGGTAATATTTATGTTAGCGTTTAGAAAAATTATAAAAACACTATTGCACTGCAATTTTCATTTTCAAATAAACAAAAATTATAGAGTACATTACATCTGTAGTATAAAAACAATTTTTTTGGATTTATTGCATAAAATTTTAATATTTCAAATTTGAACAATATACAAAATATCATCTTTTTTCAAAAGATTTTTTATTTATAAATTAGTATAGAATTAAAAAATACAAAACACATATTTCAAAATTATCAAAGGTTCTATAAGACAAAATGTGACAATAATAATTTATTTTAGTAAACAAACAATAAAAGTACGCGTACAAACATAAAATATTAAAAAACGGTTATATAATTAAAAAGATTAATTTAAGACAAAAGAAATATATTAGTGAGTATTTATTTATATAAATATGTTATGTCATTTTTAATTATAGTACCCATGTTAAAGTTGACTCAAAAAATCAAACGTGGATGAATAATCTAAATGGAATTGTCTAAATATTAATTTTATTATAAATTGAAAAAAAATTAATAAAATAAAAAAATTGCACCGGTATTAGTAAAAGGCGACGGATACGCGCCCGAATCCGGCAAGGCGTCGTTTCCAGATCTGGGACCGTTCCCGGCCAAAGGAACAAACAAGTTCGAAGCTGGCATTAGAGATGAACTCAATTACAGGCCGCCATTTGAGAGTGGGATGGCACCGCCCGGAGGCTGCCTCCTGCCGCCATAGCCATCACCTTTCATTCCGCCGCCGTACACATCACTCTTCGTTCCCGTTCTCCCCCGGTCTGTGCATCTGTATTCCATGTCGGCCCCTCATAGTCGGCGCGCAGAAGAGAGCCCCCAAGTCTGATCCGATTCTCAAGTCTTCCATTGCCGATGAAGAAGCTTTTACGAGTGATGAAGAAGATGACCTTCTAATTGACGAGTTTGAAGGCGGTTAGTTTATTTTGTGCATTCTCCTTTCAACTGTCACTTTCATTTACTTGTTTATTTTAGTTTTAGTAGTTTTTTTGATTAATCAACATATTGGTATGCTTTATATACTGAGTAGATTAGATGCCTTTCTCTTCTCCAATTTTTTGGTCCTAAGATGACCTAAACTGATTTATATGCCATTTATGTTATTCTTAATGGTTTTGTGATTCTACCATTTGTACAATGCTCCATTTTAAGGAATTATCAATTGTGGACATAATTTCATTTTGCCCTCCCTAAATTACACCATGATTCTTTTGACACCGGACAACACCAAGGATGATGTCAGATTAATGGGACCCCTATACATTGTTTTGCCCTCCCTAAATTACACCATGATGTCAGATTAATGGGACCCCTATACATTGACAACACCAAGGATGATGTCAGATTATGGAGTATCGTTGTTATGATTATAATTATAAAAATGAACTTGTACACTGCTTTCATGTAAACAATTGTAGGTTATGTGAAGCTGGAGCCGTAGTATGACATAAAGATTCCACAAAGGTATATGGTGTATTATATTAGACTATCACTTGCATTGTTGTCTTTTTGACTGCCGGATATGGTGCTTTTGATGAGTAGGTGGATCAATTGAAATGATACTCTGAAATAGATATAGGTTTTATTGGAATCACTAATATGTGAAGCTCGAGCAATATGGCATTTCACCCACTAAAATAACTATATCACTAGAAGTGTTGAAATAGGTTTCTTGAAAGGTTAAGTGAATGCTAAATAGGTGCACACACACACACATGCTCATTAGGGATGATGCGCGTTTTCTCCCTTCCCAGGTGTGCGCGAGAGAGTGAGAGCTAAAAGGGGTTTAAAAACAATCAGAAACGAATTTCTGAATTCCAAGAAAATTCTAACCTTTGCATGGGGATATCCAGGAGTTCCAATTTTGATACATATTTGGAACATGAAAAGGCTTCTCCTAAAAGATCTTTTGTTTTTCTTATATTGTACTCCGTATTTTGAAGTTAACCGTAGTTCAATAAGGAGTAATTATGAAGGGCTTCAAGAGCATCTTACAACAAGTACATGTTTAATAGGTAAAGCTAAGGTTCCATTTACTTGTAACTTTACAAGCATTTAAGGTGACATAAACACTTCTTTTTGAAACATATGGTAAATTGGTAATAGTTAAATCTGCAGCAAGTGTCATGTGTACGCGTATCATCTGTTGTATTACTGTTTGCAATTATCAGTAGTCAAAACCTTGTAGCCTCTTTTCACAGAAACTCTTGATCTGTAAAAGATCTTCTCCATTATCGATTATGAATTATACATATTCTGGATTAAACAGATGAACTGCTAGAGGAAGATGATTTTTTCAAGGATGAGAGTCTAGAGGAAGACCCTGAACTCTTTGTAAGTATTATAATCTTTTTAATTGAATGAATTTAGAGCTCGCATTACTAGCTTTTGTATGGAACTTTTATGCTCGATAGTTGATTACTTCGCTGCCGAGTTAACCAATCACTCTTCATTTGAACACTTTAAGGTTGGCGATGGAGCTGAAGGAGGTGGAATCTCCCTTGCTGGGACACCATGGGACAAAAAAGCATTAGAAATTGCTCAAGAAGTTGCTTTATCATTTGGTGGTGAAATGGGAATATATGCATTTAGGACACTGAAAAATGCCTACATTCAAGTGCGAGTGGAGAGACTCACAAACAAGTAAGCTATGTTGTGAATATTTTGAATTTTGGCAGTGGGGTGGTTACATGTTTACCTGTCATCAAATCTGTACCTCTTTGAAGGCATTTGAAGTATTCATTTGATTGTAGATCTGGTTACAAAAACAATGCGAATGGGAAATTTGTTTTCCCATTGACATTCTTCCTAGCCTGATCTAAATTTCTAACAATGCTATGTAGCACTTTGAAAGAGTAACCCATGACACAGAGGGCCTTGAAACTGATTAACAAGATCGTAAACTCTGCAGGTCAGGATCTCCTAGTATGATGGACATTGAAGCTTTCTCATCAGCTTACAGAGAACGGCTTGATGAAGCTGAGTCCTTAGGATCTGTCCCAAATATCTTATCCCTGGAGGTCCTTTTTTCTCAATCTCTCTTTCTTAGATTTGCATGCCATGACCTTACTTCTAGGGACTCACTCCCACTATTTTTCATTTTCTATATTGATCTGTAATTTGCTTTGTAATTGATGAGAGAGCATAAAGTGTGGGTTCTCCTGCTTATTTGGAATTGTAAACAAAGCCTTTGATTATCTGAGTTTTGGTCGAATTATCACGCGGCCCTTGTGTGTCTTCACGTTGCATTTGATGTTTTCAATGCAGGGAGTTAAAAAATTTGAAATCCTTGGACAAATATGCAGGGTTACTTAGACCTGAAAAAGTCAATCCTTATGAATATCATATCATCGCATCGCCTTTTAGTGTCGCTTGCAGGAAATTTGACAAATGTTTGCGTGTTAGGTGTCTTCGCCGGGGGTTGAAAGGGTCGTTAGGATCCCAGAAGATCTCAATCGGTTCAAGGATCGCCCAATGCACGTAAAGTATACGATGACCAAAGGGGTTGAAGGTTGCCCACCTACTGAATGTGATGGTGTGTTCAGGCTCGTGTCATTTGATACGGGAAACAATGTGTGCACCTGGGGACTTGCAGATGCAAGGGTCAACCGTGAAAAAGCAGGGAAAGGAAGACCACTCAGCAAGAAGCAAAAGGAATGGCGTCTGGACACTCCACTTGATACTCTCATAATGGTCCGATTGCATTCTGAGTTTTGACGCGTTCCCTTTTCTGTGTAAGTTCAGCATCAATTGTTAGCATATTTTATACCCCACTTGTTTGATAACCGTGAAGCAATATCTCTCTATTTTAACGTTCTTGGAGTGATGTTGTACGTTGAATCAATCTTCTGTGGTTTGCCCAAAATTAAACCCCTTTGTGGCAATAGGTTATTAACATCACCGAGGTTCTTTTGACAACAAGAATGGGTGCTGGTCCATTTTGACCTTGCAGTGGTTCTTATCGCCTTTAACCCCTTCAAACCCCCGAGTGGATTGACCACAAATGGGAGGCAAGGGGTAGGAACCACTTCGTGCCGTTCGTGGTTGAACGGCATACCCCAAGATCTCTAAATGGATTGGATGTCATCATTCTATGACGCATATTTTGATGTCAAATGAACTTTGGTGTTGTTTTCCACTCCTATAAGCAAATTTTAACCATAAAAATTATTTTTTTGCTTTTATTTTTATGAAATAAATAATTGATTTTAGGTGAAAAAAAGCGACTACTTGTATGTTCAAACATAATTTTCTGCTTTAACGTTTTGGAGGAGTGTTCGCAAACTTAAATTGTTTAAATGTTTGGGTAATTTATGAAATATTTATTCAAATATTCAAATAGTTTAAGTCAAAAGTGGGCATTGTATTGGAATTTGGAACGGTACAAAAGAAAAATTAACAAAATGCGACAATAGTAAATAACACACTAAGAAATCATAAGAAAGAAAGCCATTCATTAACCCAATCACAACCAAGAATATGAAATAAAGTAAATTTTCAAAACGGTCTTTTCTAATAAGGTGTTTTCTCATGTTAGTTCTCAATAAATAATAATTATCAACATGATACTTTGTAATTGTGATTATTTTCTAAATAGTCTTTGTAAAAAATGTCTCTCTTTCATATGACTTTGAGGTTCCGTAAAAGATGTTTCTTAGTTCTTAAATTTCTAACTGAAACCATTGTGTTGCTTACAGGCTATCTCTTCATATGACTTTGAGGTTTTGATCAGTAGCCCGGCTTTAAAGAGAACAAAAATTTGAAGGCCAATCAGATGTTTAGGAATATCTTTTTGACTTTATATGCAATTGGCTTTGACAGTGAAACCAAATCACTATGGGGACAAACAAGCTTGTCTAGGAATATCTTTTTGACTTTATTTGCAGGTCATTTCCCCTCTTTTTCTAATGACTCGAATGCTTCTCTTTAGGCTCTAAGGAAAGCTGCCTTGTTCAAATAAGTTACAAAGTCTTCCAAAACAATGCAAGGTTCCGTTGAACGAGTGTCAATGAATGACACTCGCCCATTTGGAACGCTTATGGTGTTCTATTCGTAAAATTAATGGTTTTCATCTCCTTTAACCTCTTCTCTAAATCCATCCATCCTTGCGTCCCAGAGGCGGATCCAGGATTTTAAGGCCATGGGGTCCCCTACACCCGGCTACCTCACATTCTCATGTCAAACTACTTCATAAGTCTTAATATTTAACAATAAATTAAAACTAATATTTGAAGAGTACCATAATTAATATATATAAACAAAGTCATACGAAAACAATATCGTAATTTGAATTTGAATTTGGCTAGCTTTTTGAATACATATAAATAAAGTCATACCAATTCCACTCGACTCCGAATCTTTGAATTTGGCTAGCTTTTTGAAATACCTTTGAATTTTAAATTCTGTAAATTAGACATAAAATGAACATTAATACAATAATACTTATCACTAGCCATTCTAAATCAATTTTTTATTGAAGAAAAATCTTTCATTCTTTAATGTGTAAATTATTATATATTACTAAATACTAATCATATATTCATATATTAAAAGTGGAATATAAAGAATTGGTGAACTAGGGAAGAGAGGAGAAATTTACATAGAAAAGGGGAGGGAAAATGATGTCGTTTTGATGCTAATTACGAAAAAAATTGACTCCAAAATCAAAATTAAAAGTGTAAAATAAAGAATTTGGGAACTGGGGAAGAGAGGAGAAATTTACAGAGAAAATGGGGAGGGAAAATGGCGTCGTTTTGATGCTAATTACGAAAAAATTTGACTCTAAAAAAGAAAAAAATTAACTCCAAAATCAAAATTAAAAGTGTAAAATAAAGAATTGGGGAACTAGAGAAGAGAGGAGAAATTTGCAAAGAAAAGGGGAGGGAAAATGACATCATTTTGATGCTAATTACAAAAAAAATTGACTCCAAAGAAGAAAAAAATTTACTCTAAAAAGTTACAAAAAAAATTGACTCCAAAGAAGAAAAAAGTTTACTCTAAAAAGGGGGAGGGAAAATGGCGTCGTTTTGATGCTAATTACGAAAAAATTTGACTCTAAAAAAGAAAAAAATTAACTCCAAAATCAAAATTAAATGTGTAAAATAAAGAATTGGGGAACTAGAGAAGAGAGGAGAAATTTACAAAGAAAAGGGGAGGGAAAATGACATCATTTTGATGCTAATTACAAAAAAAATTGACTCCAAAGAAGAAAAAAATTTACTCTAAAAAGTTACAAAAAAAATTGACTCCAAAGAAGAAAAAAGTTTACTCTAAAAAGTCACTATACTGGGAGTCAAACCTCCGTCCAGGGGAGAAGGGGATAGGCGCGCCAGTGACTTCTTCCGCTGAACCAAACACGCTTTTATTGCGTATTTGACAAGCATGTTTTATATATTAATATCTATACATACCTAATACCTATATGGACCTACCCCGGAGGCCGGAGTCCATGGGGTCCCGGGACCCCATAGGACTCAAGGTGGGTCCGCCTCTGTTGCGTCCCACTTTTGCCCCCCCCCTTTGCCCCCTCCATGGTTATTATGCATAACAACCACACATATGGAGAGGGCAAAGAAGGGGGCTAGTGTGGAAGCACATGGGTGGGGTGGGGTTAGGGGTTTAAGAAAGGGGTATGAACCATCAATTTGCAAGTTAAGCACCGGAAATGCTCCAAATAGGCGAGTATCATCTGTTAACACTAGATGCCAGTCTGGCTGTCAATAGGTATCTGATTACCGCCTGCATCTGTGTCTGTTTAAACGGGAACAATCCGCAACCTTTTTGAATGGATATTGTCCATATCCTATTACTAAACAAATATGGATTTGGTAATTGTATATCCGATTCGTTTAAAATCCGATCCAGATATACATCCATTTAAATAACTGTTTATCCAAATACCTACTTATCCGAGTACCCAATTAATTTTTTTAATAAATATAATCCTCTACCCATCCCGTATACACTTACACTTGACCCATTTATACAAAAATATGTCTTACTCCAAGTCTATAACCTTAGTGTCTTACCATTACTTCCATAACGTACTTGGTCGATTATAAATTTATATTTTTATTTGAATAATTTGTTTTGGTTAAATATTTACTATTTAGACAATAATTTTTTTACGTATTTGATGTTGTTCAATATTATGGGTTTCGATATTCAGTTTCACATTCCTTTTATAATCATTTGAATTTTTATTAACAATTTCGGATATTTGGTAATGTTTTAAAAACTAGATTGGCGTCGAACCAAACTAGCAATTGGGTCGACCGGTCAGACTATGTTGACTTAGTTCAATGACCCATAGCTTGATATAAAATATTCACACACATGTTTAAATAAAAAAAATTTGCCAAGTTTTTTGAACTACTTTTAAATACAATAAAATATTATCACATAAGTATGTGTTGGGATAATGTCCAAACACATATCAAGCCCGTTCGACAGGCCCACAACATTGCAGATATCCAACAAACGTGGACTACGTAAGAGTACAGGCAGCCACATGGATAGGTGGCTAAATCTGGCCAGAATACCATGTCCCGACCAGAGTATCATGTCCCGAGCCCGAGTGGTATATCCCGACTACAGTGGTACCTTGGTTAGAGTGGTATGCGCGACGAGAGTGGTATATCCCGATGAGTGGTATGTCTCGATCAGAGTGGCATCTTGGCCAGAGTGGTATGTCCCAACGAGAGTGGTATATCTCGACCCCGAGAAGCATGGACAGACACCAAGCCCGACTTAAGGATTAGGGAGAGCGATTATTCAGCCCATGTACTGGGTCATTAGGGTTGACAAACCGTAATGACCCTAATATATATAAAAGAAATGATGTATTGTTTTGGGGCTTTTTTCTTCCCTTCTTTTCTTCACCACTTGTACTCTAGAAGGAAAAAGGCTTGGTGAGTTTTCTCTCATGGCTTCTAGCCCCCTTTGTAAAACCACAGTACATGAATAAACAAAACTTTGGCTTGGCATAATCGGAGAGGGTTCGTGGTTTTCTCCCGAATTTGGGTTTCACGTAATGAATCCTGAATAGTTTGGACTTAGCGATGATGTTGGATCTCTAAAAACCATGAAGCAATTAACTCCAACGAAGAGTATGCCTATAATTACAAATAATATGAAATTTATTTAAAGAAAAAATACCAAGTATTTCAATTAGGTGTAGATTATTTTGTTTTAAAAAATAGAACACGACATGTATTAAGAAACACATATATATTATGTACTGCTTACAAGTATCAATCTTATCCATATAACCTATATGGATACAACTTTGAATTTTAAGGTTGGAGGTGTTGGGTTTGAATCCCTCTGCCCCTATTTTACATTTTTCTTTCTGGGTTTGAACACATTGATATTCGGTCGGATTCGGATATTTGGTTGGTTTCCGATATGTAATCGGATCCAAATATATCCAAAATCAGATTTTATCCGTCGGTTACGAATTCATATATAGAAATGTAAATATCCATCGAATACGGATACAGATTCGTATATTTCAAAACTTAATCGGATTTGGATATACCATATCCATCACTGATATTATCCGTTTATAGCTCTACATGCCGGCGTCCATGGAACCTTATTACTATTTGTGAGAACATGTTTTGGACATGTAAATTAAAGGTACTTCCTTCGTCGCATAAATATATTTCCGTTTTGACTTTTAGGAAACTTAAGAGAGTGATAATTTTGTATTGAGTTTCCAAAAATATTCTTGATGTAATGATAAATGTAAAATGTGATTGGTTGACTTTTAATAGAAAGCTATGATCTAATAGGTAAATTAGGAATTAGTAAGGATAAAAATAGTTTTTTAAGGAGTAATAAAAAAGGGAAAAATTTTAAGAAACAAAAAACAAAAAAAGAGAAGAAACTTTTGGGACGAATGGAGTACAAGTTTTGGCACCCGCACACGAAGTGCGTGTTCAACTAGTGCGCGTGTGTGTCTATACATAGTTAATATAGACAACAGAGGCAGCTCCGGGAGCCGCCGCCCTGCCTGCCCATGTTGAAACAATAGACAATAGAGGCAACCTATGTATATAAATAATACACTCTCTGTCCCATATTTAATCCCACACTTCAAACAATGTGTAAAATTTCATTAATTTTAAAATTATTTTAATTTCAAATTAGTATTGAAATATAAAGTATAAATTATACCGTTTAAAAGTACATAAAAAGTCTATAAAACAAGAGGTGACAAAAATATTTTAATTTATCAAATTATCTATATAAATATACAAACAAACAAAAGTTATCGAGAAATCATAGTAGTAACAGTGGAATCAGAGGGAGGAAGTACTCTATAATATCTAACACTCTTTCTATTTAAAGCATTCAATTCATTCATATGTCTCACTTGTCCAAGATCCCATCACCCCATTTGAATCCTCATATTTACTAGCATTTCAAAGTGTCAGGCGGCCATCAGCCATGCAATGCATAGCACTCACCGCCACCGCCCCACTCTCCGGCCACCGCCCGGCCGCCACATCCCGCCGTCTCCATCCAGCACCCGCCATCGCCGCCCCACCCAAACCGCTCCGCTACCAGTCCACGTCCCACACGCTCCCGCCGGAGAAGGTAGAGATGTTTAAGTCCCTCGAGTCTTGGGCCTCCCAGACGATCCTCCCCTACCTCAAGCACGTGGAGAAAAGCTGGCAACCCAACGAGTTCCTCCCCGACCCGGCCAGGCCCAACGACGAGTTCTTCGACCAAGTTCGGGCCCTCCGGGAGCGGGCCGCCGGGCTGCCGGACGCCTACTACGTGGCCCTGGTCGGCGACATGGTGACGGAGGACGCGCTGCCCACTTACCAGAGCATGATCAACACCATGGACGGCGTCCGTGACGAGACCGGGGCTAGCCCGTCTCCTTGGGCCATTTGGACCCGGGCCTGGACGGCGGAGGAGAACCGCCACGGTGACTTGCTCCGGACCTACCTATACCTTTCGGGTCGGGTCGACATGACCATGGTCGAGAAAACGGTGCAGTACTTGATTGGAGCTGGAATGGTAATTAACTCCACCTTTAACAATATTGTCATTGCCCCGTATGGTTTTTTATTGCGTAGTAGTAAAAGCGAAACGACATAATACTACTCTTTAAATTGAATACTATGTCTCCCTAGTTGTCTAGTTTGTAGTTCAATTTTATAAATATCGACCACTAATTAAAAATTTTTAATTAGATATTGATACCGAGTATAAGAATATTTATATTAAATTTATTTTATAAATATTTTCAAAATTTGTTTTTGTCTAATTTATATACTCATTTTGTTCCCGCCATTTAAATTGTTTGGTTCGCTTTACGATGTTTGACTGAAGTTATTTTCAAAACCATTTTATTCTAAAAAATGGTATAGAAATAAAAAAAATCACATTTTTAAAAACTACATCAAGAGATCTGCAAACTTAATTAGTGGTGACATGACTATATCATTTTATCAAATGACTAACAAAAATAGAGAATAAAAGTAAATGAAGTTTGACCATATAAATAATAAACAAACAATTTAATTTGAAACGAATAATGTATCTTGTAATGACAAGTGAGAAGAATTAACTAGCAGTAAAATCTTTTTAAAACATGCACTACGGTATAGAAAAGGCAGAATGTGTACATTTTGTAAAAGACTTGTTCTAATGTGGTTCTATGTGTGACCACATTTAAGATGTAGATTTTTTCATTTATTTTTATTGGTTCACAATTGGATCTCCTTTATTTATACAAGGCCCATTACATAAATTTATTTTATGTATGAAACTCCATTTAAATAAACATGGACGGAAAGACTATGATAGAATATCTCCTATGCAAAGACTTTGGACTGTTTGGTACTCCCTCAGTCCGCCTAAGATGTTCTCATTTTGACTTTTGGTGGTTTTTAAGGAGAGTTGAAAAAAGGTGAAAGTTTACCATAATACCCTTAATGAAAAATGGGTGGAGTGTATTAAATGAGGTGGGTGAGGTGTAATAAATAAAGTAAGTGGGGGTAATTGTGGTATTTTACTTGTTAAAAAATGAAATGAGAAGATCTATTGTGGACAAAGAAAAAGGACTATTAGGAAGATCTATGGTGGACAGAGGGAGTATATTTTAACCAATATAATAAATCTAAACATTTTCGGTTGGACTTAAAAAAATTTAAACGGGCCAGCCCAAGTATGGGCCAAGGTGTCCCATTGACCCATTTTTTCAAAGGCCTAATATTTTTTATTGTTTAATGAACTTTTTTTATAAAAAATTTAAAAATATAATTATTATAATACGATAATTTTGCTATGTATTTTTGCTATAATATTCATTTTTGAACTAAAGAAACACCGGGAAGGTAGGAACCGTCAATTCTACGAATGGATCATCGGAGCGCCCCCGAGTCATCCCATGACATTATACTCCAATGTCATGGGGACCCCACCACTAAAAAAAACAATTTACAAAATTTAATTTGTTAGATTCAAGATCCATTTTTTGTCTCAACCAGGGCCATCGAATCTCCAAAACTTACCCTGAATATAAGTTAATACAATTTTGTGATATGTGCATGTGATTACGTAACTGTCACCAAATAATGTTGCTTTTAATTCTATTTCTTATAATGTTGCTTTTAATTCTATTTCTTTAAGATTTCAAACCTCATATCTTAACATGTTTCCAACGCTCACCATAGAGGCCCCCGTTGGGTCTGCTTTTTCATATTTTTGACATTTAGACTTGTATTTTCCACCACCGTTATTTTTGCATATAGAACACTATTTTGGATGGTGTTTCGATGAAGATTTTCTATGTCACTTAATTACTAATACGGAGTAAAATTTTAGGATTAAGTCATTTGTGTTTAATTTTGTACTCCAAAGGCATGCACCAACATTTTGTGTTAGTGTGATGTTATTGTGGTGATTTACATCGGTCGTGTGAACAGTTAAAATGTGGATACATTTTTTTGGTGTACCCGAGCATGGTTGATAATTTTAAGTTCATTTTTCAATCTCTTTCAAGTTTTGAGTTATGATTTAAAGAGTGTAAATTCAGCCCTAAAAGTATATTTGAGCAAACCTAAAATAGTTAATTTGTTTTTTTATTTAACACTTTTACCACACCAACAAATACCCTAGCCTCTCAGAGCAGTGAACATAAAATATTTTTGCTTTAAGCTCATGTGTTTGTTTGAAGTTATACAAAGAGATCACTTTAATCACAAGTTAGTCTCTCTCAAATATTCTCTTTAAATTATGAACTCATATAAATTTTAAATATATATGCATATATTCTCTTAAAATATACGGAGTAGTATAAATTTTAAAATTGGGCCCTTCATTTATATTACAGCTGAGCGCTCGCTCTCTATTAGAAGTTAAGAGTTAAGACTAAGTACGGAGTACGGTAATAAGAGTAAATTTGGGCCCTTTATATTCATAATAAGATGGGCTTTAAATTAAGAGTTAAATACGGAGTTTGGATGTTTGGCTTTTCTTTGCCTATGTTTTTGATGAAATGGGTAGGACCCGGGCTTCGAAAACAACCCGTATTTGGGCTTCGTCTACACATCCTTCCAAGAGCGGGCCACGTTCGTGTCCCACGGCAACACGGCCCGTCTGGCCAAGCACGGCGGCGACCCCGTGCTGGCGCGCATCTGCGGCACCATCGCCGCCGACGAGAAGCGCCACGAGAACGCCTACTCCAATCGTCGAGAAGCTCCTCGAGCTCGACCCGGACGGCGCCATGGTGGCGATCGCCGACATGATGCGGAAGAAGATCACGATGCCGGCGTACCTGATGACCGACGGCCGAGATCCGAACCTGTTCGAGCACTTCTCGTCGGTCACTCAGTCCCTCGGCGTCTACACCGCCCACGACTACGCCGACATCCTGGAGTTCCTGATCGGGCGGTGGAAGCTGGCGGCGCTCGAAGGGGGATTGAGCGGGGAGGGGAGGGATGCACAGGAGTACGTGTGTGGCCTCCCGCCCAGGATCCGGAAACTGCAGGAGAGAGCCGAAGAACAGGCCAAGAAGTTGGGCCCCCGGCCTGTCAAGTTCAGCTGGATTTTCGATCGGGAGGTTATTATTGTTTAAACACCACATCCATCATCACCAATGTCAAGTCCTTACGTAATATCCCCCTTAATATTTTTCACATTTCACTTTTCTTGGTAGTCAAAATTTGTAAATTTTGACTTTGATTAGTAAAATGTACATTGTATTATGATATAAGTTTAATATTAGTATATTTCTAATGAGATATAATTTTGTAATATCAAAGTATATAAAATATATCTACGTAAAAATATAAATATTAAAGATCAAAGTACAATATTTGAAATAAGATTGATAATATGGATCAATCGTTTTTCTTTTCTTTTTTTCCAGAACAAATCGTATGAGTAGTCTATGCTCGTTCTTGTTATTGTATTTGTTGGAGCTAATTGCTTCGGGTTTCTAGAGATCCAACACCGTCTCTAAGTCCAAAATATCGTCGATTTGTCAATGGGTTTTGGAATGAATATGAGTAAAGATTTTTACGTGGAACCCAAATCCGAGAGAAAACCACAAGCCCTTTTCGGCCAAGCCAAGCCAAAGTGTTCTTTATTCATGTATTGTTTGGTGTTACAAAGGGACTAGAAGCCATGAGAGAAAACTCACCAAGCTCTCTCTCTAGAGTACAAATGGGGAAGAAAAGAGAGGGAAAAAGAGGATCCCCTCAACAATACATTATTTCTTCTATTTATCATAGGATCATTAGGGTTTGACAACCCTAAATGGTTGGGATTGGTGTCTGTCCATCGTTCCGGTCGATATGCTCCTCGGGCCTGAGATATACCAATTTGATCGAGATATATGGAGTATTACTCAAGCTCAGGATATGATACTCTGGTCGGGACATACCCCTCTGGCCAAGGTGCCATTCTGGTCGGGATATGCTACACATCGGGATACACCACTCGGGCTCGGGCCATGGCACTTTGGTTGGGGTACCACTCTGGCAAGATTTAGCCATTATTCATGCGACTATTCGTACTCTCACTTGGTCCCTACAGGCAAGTTATCTGCAATGTTATGTGCCTAACAAACGAGCATGATATGTGTTTGGACATTATCCCAACAGTATTGACTAAGAAAATTGGCCGGCCGAGTTTGTACAAGTTTAAGAAAATGGAAGCAATCATTTTTAAAGTGAGTATAATTATTTGAGAAAAGTGTGATTTCACTAGTATTTTAATCTGTGTCGTTCATGAGTGGAATAAAATCGTTTTTTGTTCTATGAAAAAACATGATTCTTCATCCCCTCTCTCACATCGATTTCAAAAAAAAAATTGCTCTCCTGTATTAATAAAAATATAAAATTTAATGTAATTTTGCTACTACTACAATATTATTAAAGGATAGGTAAAACATAATTCTGATTAGATATAATTCTCAAAACACATAGTTCTAATGTTCAACATTTTCGTTCTAATTCTTTACATGTGTGTCTCATGGATTCTCGGTAAAATTTCGTCTGGTGGGCCGGGACTTTAATTATTTATAGTGGAGATAATTATAGATATGATCGAACCTCACCTATGAGCCTGCCGTGCATCTCTGATGGGCCGCGACTTTGATCCAGCCCATATGCCATGGAAAAATACATGTTAACAGACTTTAAACTGGACACTCGTTATTAAAAGATCCATGTGGGGATGACTAGGGAGCTCTGGGCAACACAGCAAAAACATTAGTCAATTCTGAGAGTGACGATGTCAGTAATTGAACTTGGGAATATGGACATAAAATCTTATATTTCTGAGAGTATTTTTTTGTGAATTTTCATCTACTTTTTATTATTTTTGAATAAGAAAATGAGCTTGAAAGTTTAGAGTATGAGCATTTTTGAAAGTTTGATAGTTTTTTTCTACTCCTAAATAAGCGTGCCATGTTAATATTGGAATATTTGACATTTGAATAGGTATTCAATGTACCAATGAGATAAATGTTTTTATAATTTATACACCAAAAATTATAAAATAGTGAATGAAAAACTGATTCTCAAAATCGATCTGAAGAATATGGTAAAAGTTATAATTTTAGTAATTTTATTGAACTAATCATCTATTTTTATTTTTACGTCATTGTAAATTAATCCAATATTTTTAGAGTTAATTGGTCATTAATCACAAACTAATCAAATTAATTTTAACTAAGAAACATATGGTAATGTTTGCAATAATAATGGTGATAATGGTCTTGATTGTCACTAATGAAATGCCTTGAATACTATCTTTAAAATAACACATGAAAAAATTGGTTGTACAATATCGCATACGATAGCAGTTTAATCAAAGAAGAAGAGTAGTCATCTTTTTCAGTACAAGGTAGATACTATTATCTAAAGGACAGTTCCAATAACTCCATTGCAATTATACAGTGTTAAGTTTTTACAGGTTATGTTCAAAGTGATCTTACTACATTCTGCCACTGTCATAATGTCCTCGTTGGCATTTCGATTTAAGCCATATTGTCCTCGTTGCTCCTCATAGTGTGCACGTCCAAATTCTTTTCTTCAGCCATTTACATATTATTTTTGCACTCTACAACATAATGTCCTCGTACAGGAACGCCTTTTGATGATTTGGAAACTATTTTTTTCAATCTTGTTTATTCTGTAATATTCTAAAAAAAAAATTACAATTTAGAATTTTATTTATTATTTTCATCTTCTAGTCTGTTCATTTTCCTCATCCATTGTAACACGCAACACTAGATTGTAACAATCCATACGAGGAAAATATTTTCCGAACGAAGCCACATAGAGAGTACTCCACCTCTTGTTTGGTATATTAGTTCCCACAATCGTGAAGCAATTAATCTTTCTATTTTAAGCAATTAAAATAGTGTGCGCGTTGCTGCTCAGAGTGTGCACGTCCTCTGTTTTAATCTTTCTATTTCTATTTTAAGCCATATTGTCCTCGTTGCTGCTCATAGTGTGCACGTCCAAATTCTTTTCTTCAGCCATGTACATATTATTTTTGCACTCTACAACATAATGTCTTCGTACAGAAACGCCTTTTGATGATTTGGAAACTATTTTTTTCAATCTTGTTTAGCATGTAATATTCTAAAAAAAATTACAAATTTAGAATTATATTTATTATTTTCATCTTTTAGTCTGTTCATTTTCCTCATCCATTGTAACACGCAACACTATATTGTAACAATCCATACGAGGAAAATATTTCCCGAACGAAGCCACATAGAGAGTACTCCACCTCTTGTTTGGTATAGTAGTTCCCACCATCGTGAAGCAATTAATCTTTCTATTTTAAGCAATTAAAATAGTGTGCACATTGCTGCTCAGAGTGTGCACGTCCTCTGTTTTAATCTTTCTATTTCTATTTTAAGCCATATTGTCCTCGTTGCTGCTCATTGTGTGCACGTCCAAATTCTTTTCTTCAGCCATGTACATATTATTTTTGAACTCTACAACATAATGTCCTCGTACAGAAACACCTTTTGATGATTTGGAAACTATTTTTTTCAATCTTGTTTATTCTGTAATATTCTAAAAAATTATAAATCCAACATTTTATTTATTATTTTCATCTTCTAGTCCGTTCATTTTCCCTACCCATTGTAACACGCAACACTATATTGTAAAAATCCATACGAAGAAAATATTTCCCGAACGAAGCCACATAGAGTACTCCACCTCTTGTTTGCTATAGTTATTCCCAGTCATGAAGCAATTAATCTTTCTATTTTAAGGTTCTTGTATATGATTATTTATTTCATTGCTATTGTTTGAGACATAGGCCATGTTTGAAAGTTGGTTGTCATCTGTTATATGTTCATGGTTGTTGTTATAAATAATTAATAAGTTTAGCTGGTTTGAGTGATTGTATGTATTGGCTTATTGTTAAAAAATATTTGATAAAACTCTCTATATATATATATATATATGTATGTATGTATGTATGTATGTATGTATGTATGTGTGTGTATATATATATATGTATGTATGTATGTATGTATATAGATGTATACATACATACATGCATACATACATACATACATACACATATATATATATATATATATGAGCTGGTTTCTGTGAGAATGCACCTTGTGGAGAGAAATAAGAATGAAATCTAGTCGTTGGATCTGATGCATCGTGCGGCTCAGATTGCATCCTGCGCTCAGATTTTGAGATAGTGCATTTTCAAAGGATTATGATGCATTTCAATGTGATGCATTTTCAAACCATTTTGTTGCACCTAATTTTGATGCAATCCTGACCCTTAGATCGCACAATCTAAAGTACCAGATTCATTCTCGTTTCTCTCCTAAGATCGCATTCTCACCAGAACATATATATATATATATATATATATATATATATATATATATATATATATATAACAAAGTGAGTCTTAAATATGTGGCTAAAGACATTTTTTTTTAAAAAAATACTCTGTATTCATTTACCAAGTTCTAAAATAAATGTGTAATAGTAATGTAGCTATTGGATTAAGCTTATAAAAGTAGAGTATTTCTTTTACCTTGACCTTTTAATTTAATAAATTAATTTGAATATAGAGAATAAATTAAGCAATAAAAAATTATATACATGCATTTATATATGAGTAGAAATACAACGATTTTTTTCATCAAAATGAGACTTAGATATGTGTTTTAATAAATATTACTTTTAACTTGACCTTTAAATTAATAAATTAATTTTAATATAGAAAATAAATTAAGAGAAATGCTAGAGTCACAAATACTTCAGTCACAAGATACACAAACTTACTATTTGTGCATCTCACCTAGTGAATAGAATGATATTAAATACGGAGTAATTAAAAAGTAAACATTTAAATACACAAATGTTAAGTTTGTGTATTTTGTGATCAAAATGTTTGTGACTCTAACATTTCTCATTATTATTGGAGGGGAGGGAACATAAAAACCACTGCACCCATTGTTTGTTTTCTGGACTTCAATAATAATATGGGCGCCCGGTTTTTTACACCGTTAATACCCGAATCGACACTTTGTTGTGTTAAAGCCCAAATTTGTTATGTCATTGCTGCCAAATGTCAATAATATGAGTGATGACGGTGTTTTTTTTCTTTAATGAAAATACATTTCACTTCTTATTTTTATAAAATAAACCAGTCATTATATAGGGAAAATAAAAATATTCCATCCATTCGGAAATGTTTTTTTCATTTGACTTTTTATGGTTTTCAAGATTGCACTTTGACCACTAATATCTTTATTTATACATGGATATATTTTATAAAAATTTCAAAATTGAAAACTATATTTAAAAATGAAAATATTCATATCAAAGTTATATCATAATACAATGTATTTTTTCATATATCATAGTCAAAGTTTACAAACTTTGACCAACAAAAGTCAAATGGGAAGAATATTTTTTCCATATATCATAGTGTTTTGTACACTAACTTTTTTGTGTGTATTTTTTTAACTTTCCACTTCGTTGTATGTCTCGAATATGTGACAAATCTCTTAACATATATTAGAAAAAAAATTAAAAATATTTTCAAACACAAATGTGAGAGTGTAATTTTTATATTTTAATTTATTGTTACACCAGTAAAATAAAACACTAGTTGGTATACGAGTGATATGTTATTGGTGTAACAATATCCTTCTTCCTTTTTTGGCATGTCTCTAACTCAATGCAGTGTTTATAAATTTGAGATGCACCCCATTTAAAAGTGGTCAAACTATTAAGAATTTACTAATATTAATAATGAGAACTTGTAATCTTGTACCAACAAAAATGACACTAATACGTAACCCCAGTGGTTTGCCCACCGCCTAAATCCCCAGACCTATCGATTTTTCATTAATTACTTGAGATCATTTTATTTTTTCAGTGGATTCACAAAGAATAAATTTGCAAATTTTTTCGAAATTTTATGGACTTAAGCTTTTCGTTTTATAATAAAATGACTTCGTTAACTCTTATGATATCTTTATTTTCAAACAAATATTTAACCGCCCATTATACACTCCGTATTTTTCGACCTTTTCCCTCAATACTTTTTTGACACAACCGAGGGAGGACTATTGTAAAGCCACCTCTCTCTATTTAAGCCATTTCATAATTCACTCCCCTCGCCGTTCAAAGTCCCATAACCCCCCCGAATTCGGCTCCTCATATTTCCAAGTGTCAGCCATGCAGTGCATCGCATTCTCCGCCACCGCCCCCCTCTCCGGCCACCGTCCGGCCGCCTCACTCCGCCGTCTCCGTCCAGTGTCCGCCATCGCCGCCCCACCCAAACCGCTCCGGTACCAGTCCACCCACTCGCTCCCGCCGGAGAAGATTGAGATGTTTAAGTCCCTGGAGTCTTGGGCCTCCCAGACTATCCTACCCTACCTCAAGCCCGTGGAGAAAAGCTGGCAGCCCAACGAGTTCCTCCCCGACCCGGCCCGGCCCGACGATGAGTTCTACGACGAGGTTCGGGCCCTCCGGGAGCGGGCTGCTGGGCTGCCCGACGCTTACTACGTCGCCCTGGTCGGCGACATGGTGACGGAGGATGCGCTGCCCACCTACCAGACCATGGTAATGTCAGAAAATTAGATTAAATTATACTTCACTATTCTAAGAGATACAACATGAACTTTTGTTTATTTTTGTATTTTCATTTATTACTCTCTCCGTCCACAAATAAACTTTACGTTATGCGTTAGGATGTTTGATTGAAGTTATTTTCAAATCATTTTATATCAAAAATGGTGTAGAATTGAAAAATAAAAATTATTTATTAAAAAACTATATCAAAAGATCTACAAAACTAGAGGTGACATGACTATATAATTTTATCAAATGGGTGACGAAAATATGCCAACAAAGTGAATAAAGTTTGACCATGTGAATAGTAAACGTAAAGTTTATTTGTGGACGGAGGGAGTATTTAATAAAATAAAATATTTTTGTCTGTTATGGAAACTCTAAATAAAGTAGTTTTTTTATATGTAAGTTTTATTTTTTATTTTCATATTACCATTTAAAAAAAAGAATTGAAAAATTGAAAAATTTGCGTCTTTGATATTAACTGCAGGTAAACACGTTAGACGGCGTCCGTGACGAGACTGGGGCCAGCCCGTCTCCCTGGGCCACTTGGACCCGGGCCTGGACGGCGGAGGAGAACCGCCACGGTGACTTGCTCCGGACCTACTTATACCTTTCGGGTCGGGTCGACATGACCATGGTCGAGAAAACGGTGCAGTACCTGATTGGTGCCGGAATGGTTAGTCAGTCCTCCCCTTTCGCTCTAATTGCAACTCATTTTTTTCCCTCGTTTTCTAGTACGTTTTCTTCCTAAAAACCATACAAAACTTTTACTCGTTCGTTTCAACTTAAATTAACTTTTTTTGGTTTATGATAATTGATTGAAGTTATTTCTAACTCTCCCTATATTCTCATTTTGATTACAAATTTTTTCTCTCCTCCTAATAATTTTTATTTATATAATCGATTTCATTAAGTATTTGATAAAATAAATATTTTTGTTATTTTTTATTTTGTAAAACTTTTAACGTAGTTTTTAAATATGTAATTTTTATTTCTTATTGATATTTGACAATAAAATGATTTTAAAATGTGAGAAAATTTCTTCGTAAAATCCAATTTGTAATGAATTGGGGCCAGAGGGAGTAAATGGTTTTATATGAAAAAAGTGTAAGATTAAAAAATAAAAATTATATACTTAAAAACTACATTAAAAAATTTACAAAATTAGTAATAACATAAACATTTTAATTTTTCAAATAGTTAATGAAAATTAGATAAAGAAGTGATTAAAATTTTTTTCTGACGGAGTAAATAATTTGTCACTTGTGCTCTATTGATCTTGAAATTTGTATAAAATGTACACTTTTTCATCTTTGCAAAAATTAAGAAAGTTACTACGTATATGTGAATACTTTTTTTTTCAAGAGAATTCGTTTGATAATTGATTCATCTGGATTCTCAAATTTTTGCCCATTTTTTGACAAACTTAAAATGGACTGAAATGGGTAGGACCCGGGGACCGAGAACAACCCGTACCTGGGCTTCATCTACACATCCTTCCAAGAGCGTGCCACGTTCGTGTCCCACGGCAACACCGCCCGCCTGGCCAAGGACTGCGGCGATCCGGTGCTCGCTCGGATCTGCGGCACCATCGCCGCCGACGAGAAGCGCCACGAGAACGCCTACTCCAAAATCGTCGAGAAGCTCCTCGAGCTCGACCCGGACGGCGCCATGGTGGCGATCGCCGACATGATGCGGAAGAAGATCACGATGCCGGCGTATCTGATGACCGACGGCCGAGATCCGAACCTGTTCGAGCACTTCTCGTCGGTCACTCAGTCCCTCGGCGTCTACACCGCCCACGACTACGCCGACATTCTGGAGTTCCTGATCGGGCGGTGGAATCTGGAGGCGCTCGAGGCGGGATTGAGCGGAGAAGGGAGGGATGCACAGGAGTACGTGTGTGGGCTCCCGCCCAGGATCCGGAAGCTACAAGATAGGGCAGATGAACGGGCCAAGAGGTTGGGCCCTCGGCCTGTCAAGTTCAGCTGGATCTTCGACCGGGAAGTTTTGGTATAAATGAGAAATAAGATGGCTACTTTGGTTTATTGGGCCCCCGTTTTGATCCCCTATGTTGTTATTGTACTGCGTGTGTTATGAGAAAAAAGAACATGTATTAAGTTTAGTACGAGTACTATATGAAAAAAAACAGAAAATGTTCTAATTATTATTGTCTTTTTATTTGAATTGTGTCTAAATTTTCTCTTGAACAGATAATTTTGTTTATTGCTACGAAGAATGCACCAATTTTCACGTCAATGTGATAATGGATAGATGCAGTAGTAAAAATATCATATTTCGTACTATATAATTATTTAGAATTACGGGTTCTGTTTTGATATAATTTTAATTGGGTCATTAAATTTTACGATTCAAACTTGACCCGACTAACCGACTAAGTTTGCTTGGGGATTTGTTCAAGTGGGTCACATTCAAGTAATCTTTCTTCGATTCGAGTTCGAATAGTTTTAAATTCGGTCAAGTTAGTTAAGGTCGGTTTCAAGTATTTTAAGGTTTGATTGTGTCGGTTAAGGTCAGATTCAAGACTTTCACTAAATGAAAACAAGAAAATGCATAACTGAATTTAGAGGAAGAGAAATTGTACAGCTTTATTTTATGACAATAGTAATCCTACAAACAAAGAGAAACGGGAGAAAGCGAATTTTCATTGCTAAGCAAAGCAAAGGAAACACAATATTTTGGCATAGATTAGATTCAAATCTTTTCTATGCTACCTGGAAAAAGGTCAGGTTTTTATTAACTGAAGAAAAGAAGCAAAAAAGAGAGCAGCCAAGATAAGAAAAGTGAATGATGAAGATGATGAAGTCAGGCGTGGTCCATCTTGATCATGCACCTCAAGCTCTCCCCTTTGAGCATGAGATCAAAGGCAGTGTTGATCTCAGAAAAGGGGATCTGGTGGGTGATGAACTTCTCCAGCTCCAGCTCCTTGTTCATGTACTTGTCCACCACCGATGGCAGGTCGCTCCTCGGCTTGTAGTTCCCAAAGAAGGTCCCCTTCAGCGTCCTCTCGTTCAGCAGGTTCATCGGGCTCGTCTTGAACGAGTCCCCCTTGTTTGGCACCCCCACCAGCACCGCTACCCCCCACCCCTGTCCACAAAACAAGAACCCCGAATAATCAAACCTTAGTTAGTTCCTCAAGAATCAAGAATCAAAGCTTAGTTTTTTCATGAATCAAGAATCAAGAACCAAAAGCTTAGGTTTGTCAAGAGTCAAGAATCAAAGATGAGTACGTCATGAACGCATTCGAAAGCGGAGATCATGGCGTTGACGTTGCCGGTGCACTCAACGCTCCGGTCCACGCCACCGTTTGTCATCTCAGCAATCACCTGCAAAGATACACACACACACAATCTTTGATTTAGACTCATGCTTGGGATGCAGCAAGGGGTAGTGGTGGTAATTTGACACACTGATGGGAGTGAAAAAACTAACTTCTTGAACAGGCTTGCTGTGATCTTTTGGATTCACAAACTCAGTAACTCCAAATTTCTTTGCTGCATTTGACATTTGAAAAAAAAAACTTGTGAGTAATGAATGAATGTGTTTATAATAAGAGCAATGCTGCTGTGTTGATCTAGTACACTCACCATCTTCAAACCTTTTCGGGTTCAAATCAATGCCAATAATCCTGGCTGCCCCAGCCAACCTTGCTCCCTCAGCAGCCTAATGTTCCATAGATAAACACACAAATTCCCAGTTCAAAAAACGAACATAATTTGCTGAAAATTACCAATCAAATTAAATGCAAACCCTTTCCAATTCCACAAAGAAGTTACATTTCTGCTCTTGTTTTTTGTCCATTTTTTTAAAACACACACCGGAAAAGTAGAGCGTTTTAAGTTTTGTTGAACAACAAAAAATTCAAACATATAGATATGTTTGATGATTTCAAATACTCCGTAGTTCTTCCTTTCTATATTTAGCAAGTAAAAAACCATGGAAATTTGTGGAACTCACAGCAAGGCCTACGGCTCCCAATCCAAATATGGCCACAGTTGAACCTTTGGGTGGTTTGGCAACATTCAGTGTAGCACCAAGTCCTGCAATTTAATTAAAAACACAAAAACAAAAATCAGCCCCAAGAGGACACCAAAAATTTCCACATGTTGGAAATTTCTCATTCAAGATTTCAAAATGAATGGGTCTCTCTCTCTCTCTCTCTCTCTCTCTCTCTCTCTCTCTCTCTCTCTCTCTCTATTTCTATCCATCTAACCTGTGGAAATGCCACAGCTGAGAACACAGACTTTGTCAAGTGGGGCCAGAGGGTTGATCTTGGCGACGCAGCCAGCGTGGACGACGGTGTACTCGCTGAAAGTGGAAGTGCCCACAAAGTGGTAAATGGGCTTCCCATCCTTGGTGGTGAACCTTGTCTTCCCATCTTCAATCATCACCCCTCTGTCAGTGTTGATCCTGAGGAGATCACACATGTTGCTCTCCTCAGAGTGACAGTGCCGGCATTCGCCGCACTCCCCTGTGAACACCGGGAGAACGTGGTCTCCCGGTTGCACGTGTGTCACCCCCTCCCCTACGCTCTCCACAATCCTGAACACATTCAAGAAACACCCACAAAAAATCGCCAGTTTGGCTTGAATGAATGAAAAGAGTGAACTTTAGGTAAGAAAAAGCTAAGGGTTGTAAAAAAAACTTGTTTTTTTGACAAGCAGAACAATCAAGAATTGGTTACCCAATGAATAACATTAGGAAAAAGTTTGAGAAGAAGAGCATACCCTCCGGCTTCATGCCCAAAGATTCGAGGGAACAGAGGAGTTTGACCCTGCAGCAAGACATCATTTTTAACAATCCCATTTCAAATACAGAAATTAAAGTGACCAAAAAAAGAAACAGATTATCGAACAAAGATTCAAGACAGACGATCAGAAAAACCTTGATTAGATCGAAAAAGCAAGAGAAATCCTGTGATCTACAGCGGATATTCACTTACTTTTGCTTCCCAGAAGTAAACATCGGTGTGGCAAAGGGAGGTGTAGAGAATCTTCATGCGGACTTCCATCTTCTGCGGCGGCGCCACATCTACTTCCTCTATCACCAACGGTTTCCCGGCTTCCCATGCAACGGCGGCTGCAAACGCAACAAAGATTCATCAAAAAAGAAAACAACTTTACCCCCCACCCCAGCATCTTTCTTCTTCTTCTTCTTCTTCTTCTTCTGATAAATTACTCAGATTTACTGCGAAAATCTACAAGTTCTACAGATTCAAGAACAACCCAGAAAACAAAAAAGGAAAGTGAAACTGGGAATCCACCTTTACAGCGGATGACCTGACCGGCGGTGGGGCAAGACATGGTTAATTGGTTACTAGATTTATCTGTTTCTTTTTACCTTTCTAAAAGAAGAAATTGCGCGAGTAAATGGTGGATTTGGTGACGGGGAATTTGCATAGAATTTATAGCAAAAGGGGGCCGGCTGCCGGAGACTTGTAGAAGGGGGGACGCAGCGGCACGCGGCACCGCTAGAATAAAAAAAACATGAATGGACCGAAATGCCCTTTTCTTGGGATAAGGGGCACTGGTCCTGGACTCCTGGGAATCGGCGGATGCCCTTTTTTGTCTTTTCGTCTTGAGCCGCGGGGATGCATTCCCGTTTGCGCCTTTGGTTTTTTACTACTCCGTGTGTAATTACTGTTTGCCACGTGGCGTTTATTGTGGTCAAAAGTTGACAATTTACTGTGGGAGGTAATAATACTAGGGGCACAACAGGGCTCGGTTTAACAAAAATTCCAAATCTGAATTTTGATTTGGTCCTCACATAATTTGAACGAAAATGGTACATATTGACCGTTACAAGATATTATTAAAAGTCATACTTTATGACGTTAAAAGTTTCTTAAGTGAGTTTTGAAAGATTAATACAGAGTACTTCGTATAGTAACTGTGTTCATATCTAGAGAAATTGATACAAAAAAAATTTGAAATGATGATCGCTACGGACAAATGAGGATGCTTGACACCGAAGGTTGACACCGATGGGTTGGTGACGTCGGAGGTATTGGTTAATGACAATAAAAATTATCGTTCAACATATTTATCTTTTATGTTATCATAATTATTACTCCTCTCATTTCATATTTCCTAATTAGGAGGTACATCATTCTTTTTAACATTAAAAACTCTATTAGAATGTATTGTAGTATACGTTCATATATTAATTTCAAGTTATTAAAGCACATATAATTATTCCCCTATTTCGCATTGGGGTGAACTTACGAGTTTTTATCAGTAAAAATTATTGTGACACCGTTCCATTTCTTTCAATTTTTTTTGTTTGTTTTTACATTTCAATTTTTTTAATTTTTAACTTTATAATTCACATTTCAATTCCAATTCATCCACTCTCATCTCAATTTCTGAATATGAATACCGACGGTGACAACTTCCCCTTCCAAGAATCCGACATTGATAAAGTCATAAGACATACAAACTTCGTTAGTTTTCAGACTGATGTGCCGTCAGGGTGTGTGTGGGCGCCAACTTTGCCGCATTCTCAAGCTTCAACAATAGCCCCTAGTCCCCTACAACATGTCAGCCGTTAAAACAGACGACTACGATATTGCTGAGTAAGAGCCCATGAGAGAGGGCCTGAGCAAAGGGAAGGGGAAAAAGACAGGCGGGCCGAAGAAGTATACCTTTTTTAATTATTAATTATCTATTTTTATTAATAGATAAATATTTGTATTAATTTTTTTTAAGTTTTTAATTATAATGATAAATATTGTAAAATAAATGGAGAGGTGGAGCAAAAAGATAATAGCATTGTAGGAGTTTTATTTTGGTGGAAAAAATAAAAGAAAAGAATAATAACGTGACATGAATTAGATGACGTGACATGAATTAAAACATGACGAGAATTGACCCCAATGTAAGTGCCCTTAGGACACATTATTGGACATGTACAATGACCATGCGCATTGACATTTAGGCCCCCATAGAAAATCTTATATACATCTTTTCAAAAGATCTTTGACAAATACTCTTGCCAGTATCTTAATCATGAACTGTCCTATGCAAATGGCATATATACTTGTACCACTCAAATACTCAATGCCAAATAGAGCTCTAGTTAATCTTTTGCCTTTGAACATAATAATTGTAGAATGGAATTTCATTATTCATCACTCTTTAATTTGAAAAAAAGAGTGAAGAAGCAAATCCTTCCCAAAATAAAACTCTTATTTATATTCACATGATCAAATTTTATCCACTTTCTATTGTTATTTTAATTTCTCATTTGATATGCTATTACATAATTGGGTCACGTTTATTTCGTAAAAGTTTTGATGTACTTTGGTGTACAAAATGTGGTGTGATGTACAAATCAAAATTACTAAACTGCAACAGGAATTTTACTTTGGGACGGAAGGAGTAATTATAGGAGCAGTAAATGTGGTGGGGTACAAGTCAAAATCCAGGTCAGAAATTAACTCATACAGACATTTACATGGAATGGCAATGGCAAATGGCAATGGCAAAGGGGTTAAACTAAAGAATGTTCTAAGCATGTATAAGCAGGAAGATGGTGTGGGGTTTGCAGGGAGGAGATGAGAATGCTACATGCGTTTCTCACAGGTTAAGAGCTTCCAGTTAGAATGGGGGCCTTCGCTGTCATCGTACCTGAAACTCACCCACCCCACGGCCCGTGTCAGCTCCTCCACTTCGTCGATGATCGGTGTGAAGTCGCGGATGTAAACTCTTCCTCCCGGTCTCAGGATCCGATCCATTTCCAGCACTATGTTTGATATGTTACGTCTGCACATACACATATATACGTACATGCAAAGTAAAACTTTTTTGGTATAAAATAAGTATCATATCTCTACTGATTATGCTACTACTATTACCTGTTCTTCTCGGCCGAGAAAAGAGCAACCGCATTCAATAAATCATATGATCTTGGATATGTGTCGAACGGCTCACACCTACCAATGAACAAATGCCAAGGGAATTGTGTTTGAGAAGGGAAAAAAAAGAGGGGCGGGGTGGGGGTGGAACGGTTTTTGTTAAGAAACCAACTCAACCAAGAGCTCAAATTAAAGTTGTGGTTGAAAGGGTATAAATGTTTTTATATGCTAACAATTGTAGATGGGGTTGCTGGGAGGACTTACCAATCATGCAAGACCCCAATGAGACCGCGGTCATAAATAACGGGCAGTGTATTAGGTCCGCTGACGGGAACCACATTCATTACCCAGCAATCAATCTCCCCATTCTCAGCCAAAGCTGCTCCAAACCCTCCATATCCAGCTCTCATGTCCATGATGTTCCTTAGTTGCAGTGTTTTCCAGTGGAATGCATTAATATATCCACGTACAAGATCGACCATGTAGTTAGTATCTGCTCTGTAAATTTCCCTTCTGGACAAAATGGCATCCATTTTTATGCTAAACAGTCTGTCCGGTGGGTACTTAAGTCGAGCAGGCCATGCAGTCACATTAGCACCATACCCATTGTCAGGTAAACTAGTGATGCACGCCTTCATATTCACATACCTGCAGATAGACAACAAAACATGTCAACCAAACACGATCTGCAAACCCGATTGACAAGTGGATTGGATATTTGGATCCATCAAATCTTGCCACCATTACACAACCAAACCGGTCAATATCTTTTTTTTTGCTGTGACTTTCACACTATATTAACCAATCCCAATGATTCAAGAGGATTAGACAGCGTGTAAAGAAGAAGAAGAAATGTATGGATTGAATCTGGAGTAGAGGGAAGAAGTACCAGACATCATCTGGGTCATCATCATTGCCACATATGGAAGGTTTTGCAGTTGGCCCCCGGTTGAAATAACAGCTGTTGTTCAGAGGTTTCTTCCATATTGCAATCCCCTCTCCCTTTTTCACAAGTTCCCAACAAAGGCGATCGGTAAGATCCTCCATTTCTGTACTTGGACGATACCAGAAAAACAATAAGAGAACCATGCAATAACTTAAATCATGCCAAAGATACCTCACTATAGTAGCGTTAAATAAAATCAGTTGAGATAATAAGGTCGAAAACCATAATAGAGAGATCAAGAGATTACCTTTCCATTGTTCTAGTGACGTTTCTTGTTTGTCAACAGGTTGTTGTTCTGCCAGTAGAAAGTAACCTCCTGCTCTCAGCACTCTGTTTACCTCTAGAAGCAAAATACCCTCTTCGCCACACCCCAAAAGAGAACATGATATGAGTTATAAATACATATATAAAGAGTGTAAAAAATAAAATACATGTTCCCCATAAACTTAGGCACTCAAATAGCATGGGATGTACCATTGTTGGTCCAGTTGACTCTGCAATTTGAACAATGTACAAAGTCAAATGCTTGGCTAGGATACATCAAACGACGTGTTTCAAAGCCAGCAATCATGGCTGGCACACCACGTTCAAGTGCAAATTGAATCTGGTTACTGCTAGCATCTTTTGGAGCTATGGACAGAGTGACTACATTTCGCTTTGCTAGATAAGCACCGAAGCTTCCCACACCACAACCGATATCCAAAACCACCCGTGTTTTATTCCCAAAGGAAATCTCTGGAACCATCTGCAACAAAACTTAAGAGAATTGAAAAAAAAAATCCATATGAATAGTACAAAAGTCACCAGACTGGCGTTACTTATTGAATCAGCATACCGAGGATATCTGATCCAAATAGTGTTCTACACCGTGAGGAAAGTCAGTCCCTCCTTCGGGAAATAAGTACACTTGTTTCTCTTTTGATATCACAATTTGCCCACTTTTGTCATCAACCAAGGAAGTCTGAGGTATGTTTGACATCCAAACCTACACAAACATTAGAGAAGTTGATTAAATTATATTAGCGTAAATAGGGAAAACGGTGTTGATTCATTTTCAATATCAGCCAGTTAACATATATGCCAATGAAAGATAGCAGAGGTCTAAATCCCTCTGTCACAAAGAGATTCTTGCTTCAAACATGGTTCTATCATGATGTTCCCAAATGTTATTCTCGTAGTGGAGCAGCGAAGGAAAAATGATCAACCATGTCTAAATCAGACAGAGATTCATATCACATTCTAAACAAACAACATATTGCAGACAACTGCTAAAGGCACTGGTTCAGAACAAGTAATCTAAAATGGGCAAGATCAGGGAATAGAAAACATCAAGTTGGCTGCACAATGGATTAATACCTCATCTCGGCTTTTTGGCCACGGAACTCGAAATCTATAGCCTTTGGGCATCGGCACAACACAATCCAACCCCTTCTCCGGGCAATGCCGCTCGGAGGAATTGAACTTGGACAAAACCTCCACACTATCCAAGCAAGGAATGCAATGGCTCATACTCTGATCACAGACTCCAAATTTCCCAATTTTGCCCTTCTTCGTAATCCCCTTACTCTCATCCCTATTTGTTCCACCTCCACTGGCATTCCCCACAGTCTCTAACAGCTCATCGTCATAATCCCCTATTATAAAGTCGAGCACCATCAAGCCATTCTCGTCGATAATTCCCGTCCGTTCCAAGAAATCCCTAGTCGGCCTAGCTGGAGGACCCACAGACGGCAGAGAAACCGTCGGGAGAGGGGGAGGAGAAACCGGCGGCCGGGACGGTTTTGCAACGGCATTAACAGTGGTGGTGAGATTGGAAAGGGGCGATGAGAAATTGGGGGTTGGGTCTGAGAAGTGCCTGAGGAGGACGAAGATAGAGATGGATAAGAGGGTTAAAGCGGTGAATTTGAGGAAAGCGGGGGATTTTGCGAGGGAAATGTGATCGGAGGACGATGCAGCGCCGCCGAAGGAGGGCATGATGTTGTGAGGGGAGGAGGAGGCGCCGCCAGTGACGGTGAGCTCCGGGCAGTTGGCTTCGATTCCTTGTCTGGACTGCAAGCAAAGAAGGAACGTAAAACGCTAGTCTTCCTTGTCCGAATCGTTACACGGAAGAAGAATGACAGCAAAAATGGAATGACTTAAGGTGAAGTGCAATTTTACACCCAATGAAAAGCAGTCCAGTCATCGTGTGACAAATAAGTGAGTGACAAACTCTGCAATGGCAAGTCATTACTTTTATTACTTTTAAATTTTTTTAGACATATTTTAATTATTAAAAATAATTTTACTTATCATAAAAAATTAAAAAATAAAAATATAAATAGAAAAAAATTAATTTCAGAAAAAAGAAATTAAAAAGAAAATAAAAAATAAAAAAATAAAGTTAAGTTTTTGACACGCCTATGACATGGTTTGAGGAGTGGAATGCTTTGTCATGCCATGCCCATCATGGCAATTAATGAGGTGTCAGCATATGTGGAACCATGGCAAACATTTTTCATGCCATTGTGGATGCTCTTATACCTAAGAGTGGAAACAGGAAAACTTTAAACGCTGCTGCCCGGACGACTCACATAACCGGACCGGATCTCCTATTCAGACCAAAAAACTATTTACTCTCTTCCTCTCAAAATATAATTGTATATAGATACCTCTCTTACTATTTCAATCTCTCAATAATTTTAATTTGTATATTTTTATTCATAATTTGATAAAATTGAATAATGTTGTCATATCTTGTTTTATAAAAATTTTATGTACTTGTAAACGATGTTATTTTTACTTTTTATTTTTATACCAATTGTAATTAAAATGATTTCAACCAAAATATATTTTCAAATTTATTTAATTAATGACCAAAGTTTATCAAATTTGATTGAAAAAATCAAAATTGGACAAATACTTAGAAACAAATGTGGTATATTAGATATTAATACAAGAATATTTGTACTGGATTTGTCCTGTAAAATACTTTCAAAATATTATTTTACCTAATTAATGTATACTTCGAGTAATTTGATTTAATTATAGGTTAAATGTCAATCATTGTTGGATGCAAAAAAATCAAAATTGGATAAATAGTTCTAAGATGGAGGAAGTATAAGATTTTTCTATGTCTCAAAATAATTTTTTTTATCTTTCTTTTTTGATTTTATCAATTTGATCCTCACATTTCAAAAAATATGAAATGAGTGGTCCACTTTATTTCTCTCCATTCCTTATAAAGTACGGAGTATATTTTTTGGAGAGCTAGAATTAAGATAGTTAGGTAGACACTTTAGGTCATGTGGTAGTTTTCCTACTTGTTATTGTGTGCTTTGTGTGCTTGATGCTCTCTGTAGTGTTTACTTTCGTTAACATTAGTTTGTTCAATCTTTTTGCACGATCTCTTTTATATGTTTTTTGTGATCTTATATTATATAGCTACTTGAGCAGATGATCTCTCTCCAGTAGTAGAGACAAAGTCTACATACACACACCCTCTCAAACCTTAATCTCGTGGGATTGAATTTGTTGTAATAAGTGGTCAAATCGATCAAATTCAAAAAAAATCTCTTGGAGGTAGGGGTGTTGATGTTTAGGTCCAGACCAAAAAACCGATCGAACCGGACCGATAGGTCCAGACCGATAACATTTAGGTCCGGTCTTAGGTCCAATTAATTTCTGATTTCGGGTATCGGTCCGGTCCGGTCCAAACCCGAATTTATTTCGGTCTGGACCGAAATGACCGAACCCCATAAGCAGTAGCACCCTGTGTATGAACGAATACCAAAAGCAGTAAGCTCCCTCTGTATTCCATATATTACTCAATTTACTCCGTATTTCACTATCACTTTCCTTAACTTTGTATCCACTATTTCTTTATCCCTCTTTATATTCTCTAAAAAATCACTATAGCATACTCTGTAATTTTTTCTTCACAAATTGCAAGTCCCGACCGGTGAAGAATACTCGACCTCAACCAGGCACCAGCAGCCACTCAAGTACTCCAATCTCTCCAAGTTGGCTTTCTTGAGTTTTTTTTTGTTTTAAATTTGAAGATGTTTCCAAATCCCAACCCGATCTACCATCCCTTGGTGCCTTTAAATTTAATTCCTCTTTAAAATGATTTTTGAATTGAATCAAGAATTGATTTTATTTGTTCATTAGCTTTATCGGAAGATGCTAGTTGTGTCTCCAATTTTTACAGAAATACAGTGGAGTGTTAAAAGGGTTATTTTTCGGTCTTTTTCGGTCTATGTCGGTTCGGTCCACATGATTTCGGTCCGGTTCGGTCAATGACCGAAAACATTTAGGTCCGGTCTTCGGTCCCCATTTTTATTGATTTCGGTCTTCGGTCCGGTTCGGTCCGGGTTTGGACCGATGAACAGCCCTACTTGGAGGAACACAATGGAAGATTTTGACAGTTGAAACAAATTAGAAACATAGGAAGTCTGGTAAAGGCAATGAAGGCTGTGGAGAGTCTGGAGACGAAGGTGGAAAGGTGAAGAGATTGAAGGTCTACAGAGAGCGTTAGCATTTTGAAAAGACTATCCAACAGTAGCCTTTAGCGTTAGCGTTTTCAGAATTAATCTACACCATTAAAATTTTACCCAAAACGCTAACGCTAATAAAAAACGTTGTTCTAAAACAAGGCCTACAATTAGTTGTGAACTTGCACTATAACTCCACAAGTATACAGTGCAAGAGTTGGAAAAGGATTTACTTGTTTGAAGAATTTACAGCATATCCAACACAACCACTCATTTTATTTTCCATTTTCCTTCACATAAATATAATATACTCCGTATCAAAGAATGTATATTTTTTTAAATAAAAAAATAAAAAAAAGTGGTTATAATGAAAAGGGAAAGAAGCAGGTTTTGAGACAATTATCATTGTCTGCCCATAAAAACATATATCTGTCTCTAAGGGTTCAAAGAAAAGTCACCAGCCTCACTATATGTTTTCTCCAGCTGCTCAACCTTGTTAAAGCTGAACCCTCTAATTCTCACTTCTTCCGGCACCGACGTGTCCTTATAATCAACCGTCTCAATCACCCATCCTTTGTTATCGAGCGCCCCTCCCACTTTTACCTATTAACATTCCCAACCATATGTTAGCAAACACGACAACCGAATGAATGAATAAATGAAAGATTTTTGAATGTCGGGTGGCATTCGTTTACCTTTGCATTGTCAACAGCATCAACAATGAGAGCTCCGTCCAATGAGATGTCCTCAAGGATGACATTTTTACCTTTTATTACCATGGTAGATCTTTGTGAAATGGAGTTGTTGTTTCCTCTCACTTTGGCTTTGACGTCCGAGAAAGTGAGTGCCCATTTTGGCTTCCATACAACGCGTGGCCACACTTCTACCTGTTGCCCGTTGAACACCTGATGGATCGGATCGTCTACTTTCACACCAACCTGCCGTTGAGAGGGAAAGCTAATGTAAAAAAAACCACGCGCACAAACATATTGGCTCAGGAGAATAATGTTACGTACCTTTCTCAAAATGAGGCTATGCGCACGATATATGGCCATTTCTCCAGAAGTAGCACTATGGTAGGGGTTCCCTTCGGGTACCTTCATAGTTGTGAATAAAATTATCAACATGTTTGGCAGACCAATGTGAGAAGAAGCAAAATGCATTGATCTTTTTTCTAGAATCAATGAGAAAAAACTCATACCTTGGCGGCATCTTCAGGGTTGTTTTTAACAGGTGCATAAGCAAGCCAAACATCCATCACCTTCAAATGAAACGTATTATTGATACTACATTTAAATACTCTTTACAAATCCGGAAAAAGTGTATTCAAACTCAAGAAGATTCGTATCAAAATGTTAAAAACCATTGCTCATCTCCCTTTTAAGTGGCCAAATTTGCATGTGAAACTCATTCTCTCAATCAATTTTGTTTTATTATAAAATGGAAAGCATATAAGCACTATTCAAACATATAGATCATTTTTGCATTGCGAAGATTGGGTCAAATTACATTTACAGATTTCAAACATTATAAATGTGTGTTAATTCATTAAGAATTATATAGAAACGTTCACTTACAGTGAATCCTACTCTAGCAGAAGGAGGCAATGTTTTAGGATAATCTTGCATCATACATTCAAGCCGAGTTGAGGACTTAAAAGCAGTCTTGGTAGCATCTTTGTACCTAATGTGAATTAGGGCATATCCAGTCATAATACTTAACTAACACAATGAAATCAGATATACTCAACACACAAGGCATTCCATTCAAGAAGTCATTAAAATATTTGGGAAAATGAAAATTTACTTTGGGTTGACAAACTCCTTTATAGCACCCCCTGTTTTTGTGAGCTCTTCGATGTAAGGGCCAAGCTCTATTATCAACTGTTTAGTACAAAAACATTGGTCAATTGCAAGTTACAAAAGTAACGAGTGAAACAAGTAACTATTTGTTTCCTATACAAACTAACAACAGTTAGTGCTATGTAGGAAGCCAAGAATAATATGATGCAAGAGGTTACATTATAGATGAAGTCTTTATGCTACGGAGTAGCATCTTCTCTCGATGAGGCACAAGACTAAACGGTGTTAAAAGGTATACAGTTACATACCTGATTTATATTCCCTGGAAAAGGTGAATATCCTGTTTCACAATTGACATCGCCATCTGCATATCCACTTGCTCTAAGCAACGGATCAAGCTGGTTATATTCCACATTGATCACCATTGCTCTCCCTAAATAAATATATTTCAATTGTTACAAGTATGATAACAAGTTACTCCCGGTCTTCTGAAGGTTAGAGAATGAGGGGAGTAAGAGGGAAAGTTTGGACTGCAGAAAAAACATCAAAGTGCAGTTTAAAAAAAGGAGAAAGATGGACGGGAGTCTAACATTAAGTGATCCTAATGTCCTAGTACAGTCAAACTTGATTTTTTTAGGATGATGCCAATTGAGCAAATGTCTCCAGCCTAATCACGGTAGTAGGATCAGGATGCAGAATCACTTAGAGCATCTTTAAATGAACTTCAGTTTCTATGTAATCTAAAGGATCTAACTTCTAATGACAAGTTGCAAGTAGCTTTTACAGTTTAGCCAAATTGTTGTACTTGATGTGGAAGTCATGACTCATGAGAATTAGGCCAGATTTATAATTTCATTCAAGTTTGCACTGATAAAATGGAAAGAAAGTATCTATGTAAATATGTGTGTGTGCATATTTACATAATTACCATCCTTGTGAGTAAGCCTGGTAATGCCCCCTATAGCTTCTTTTGCTTTGCGAGGAACGGCAAGAGAATTGACATGGTACTGTTTTATGGCACTGACACCAAGTGAAGCTGGAATAGCCTGGAATTAAATCATTCAGGGGGTAATCTGTGAGCATAAAAACAAAACTCCACACAATTCTCCCCACAAACCTTGAAAAGAAGGCCATTGGTGTCTTGGAAAAACAGGACCCATCTCAAGCCAGCATCATGCCTAATAATAAGAACGGTTTGACAAATAAACACGTTAAAGGGACTAATAGCATCATATAAAACATAACAGCCGAGTGATATGCAATAATGCAAAGAAAGAAAATAACAACTTCCTGATTTTGAAGTCAGAAAGAACATAGAGAACTGAAAGGCTTATAATCATAAGGAGATGGAGTCCACACTCATTTCATCACATAGAAGTATTCCCTTATATAATTAAAAAAAACAGCAGAATCTATCCTAAAAACATCAACACTCATGGAAATTTCTGTTTTCTGTTTAGTTGGATTTGATGAGAAGCGGTTGAGGAAGAGCACATAATCCACACTTCAGGGGTAATATGTATGTAATAAACAACAACAATAACAAACCAAGTATACTCCCAACTCCATTTGGGGTTAAGGGATCAAAATATACAAATAATAACAAAAAAAGAAAAAAAACAGAAAGGTTGTTTCCATTAGACACTTTGCATTGTTTCATTTACCTCCCAAAACTTCATAGAAAGTGGGAAGGGAAGTTTGATGTGCCATTTTGATTAAGTCCATTATTTACCCAATGCAAAAACATTATCACTCTCTAAGTTTCAATAGCAGTGGACACAATATGTATTTTATAAAGAAGGAAAATGTGCATACACACCATGATTTGAGTAGCCCACTTGAATAAAGAAGCGAATGAACATCACCGTGCCCATGAGGTTTTGTCTGAGATAGAGTAAAATGGGTATCATAAAGAAATGTTCATTGATCAATCAATACTATATAGTCCAATACGATTACCTGGATTTGATACATATTGTGTGGATCTACAGCTAGATGTGCATCATTATCCTCCAAGCAAGCAACTTTTTCCTAAAATAATTTGAGCAGCACAATCTAGTTAATGACAATACCACTATTACACAAATGTTAAATTGAATATCAATAACTTACTTGCTTTAGAAGTTTCACTTGTGTTGGTTTCATTCCAAAATATGCATTTGACTCTAATAGTTGTAGAGTTCGTGAATGTGTGTCATCCGAAGTCATTATAGCAAATGGGATATCTATTGGGCTTTCACCTAAGATTATAAAATTTTCAAGACATTAGTAGAAAACAAAAGCAAGTATGTTTTATTAGAAACTCTACTTTCAAGGGAATGCGAGAAATTCACATCTGCTATTAGTCGGTAAAAATGCTAAATACATTCATCCCCATTAAAAAGTGGAACAAAAGGACCTGTAATTATTTCTACAGTATTCTGGCTTTTTTCCCAAATAGACTTTTGTTTCCACAGGATACTTCAGAATTCTTTTTTTACAGTTCAGCGCCTTACAATAGTACTACCAAACAGGCACTGAGTATGCATGGTTTAGATATACGAGGCATGTATGACTATATAGTACAGCCCAATACTTCAGAAACTGAACTTAAGCCGTTGAGGAACAGAAGAGCTAGTTTGTTACAAGCAAATTAGTTCATCTGATGCTGACATATACGGAGTATAAAGTATTTGAAAAAAATAAGCGGGATAATGATATTAAACCTTGTGATGGTTCACAGCTAGCTTCTTGCAGAGCCAAAATAGATTCAATATAGTGCTGTAAGAAACATGTCCCGGTGGTTGTTTCTTGAGGAAGAGCCACCTGAAAGCAGTAAAGATTGTAACAAAACTAAAAGTATACATCATAGGATACCATATTCTTACAAAACTATGAGAAACATATACCGTGAGAGACAAGGTTCCTTTATCTTAACTGCTACCTTAGGTATGGACCAGAGTTTTTTTTAATAAGGGAATCACCAAGTCGAACAATACACATAAAACATCAGGTCATAGACTCATACCAGATCAAAAGCACACAGTTTTACCTTTATTCCATTGTATCCAAGTCGTTCTCCGAGTCCTCCAGCAACAAGAACAAAGGCAGCTCTCCTCGCTTCTCTAACACCAGCCTCCTCAAATTGAACAAAGTTCTCATCACCATAGGTCAGATTTTCCCCAGATGGAACCTGCAAAAGTATAGTCCACATTTGTTTGGGTTTAGACATAGTTCTCCAGCTAATGTTTGACATAATTGTAACATGGAAAATCAAAATTAAACTGCCCATTAGACATAGTTATCAACATCATCATCATTATTACTTCAAATTCCCTCAACTTATACTGTCAGTTTCAACAACATTCTGTTCTTCTCTTCTTTTTACATAAGCTTCAGAGTTCCAATTATAATTCCGAAATCTGACCAATTAGTGATCATATTTTGCACACAATGAGTGAAGATACTACTCCTTAGTTTCACTTGAACTTTCATCCCTTCCACCCAATACCTCCTGGTCTCTGGTTCCCATTTCATATTTTTGAATGTCAATCATCCTTACATGAAGCATTGAAATCGCTAAGTACAATTTATCAACTGAAATACAATATCACATATTACGCCAGCATCAAGTGAGGACATCATGTCCTCCGTACTAAATTTCCACCATATTCTTAAATATGGTGTTCAAAATAGCAAAAGAAGAGCTTAAGCTAGTCTGAATTGATTCTTCTTTTTAGTCCTTTTTTATAACACCGCCTCGCTAACAAAATCTAGAGTATCAACCGACCAACCCCTCATTCACACTTCCCAATATCACATTTTGATTTTATTTTTTCTAAAGAAAAAACTGCAAGATCAACTACTGAGAGTGGCGAGTCAAACAAAAGTTAATAAATAAATAAATAAATACTTACAGATGGTGTAAACCCATCGTACGGATTCTTCCCAGCTTTTGAATCTGCCAATAGTTCCCTGGCACTTTTAATGTATGCAGCCAGTCCCCCAGGGTAGCTTGTGTTCAGCTTAGCAACCTGAAAAAGAACCAAAATGCATAAATTTTGAATCTTTGATCCAATTATCCAGTATGAAAAGGTACAATAACGATGGGTTCCCCCATCCATCCATGAACAAACCCTTTGCCACATAATAAACAAACAGAACCTGGTGAAAGAAGGCCTGCTTCTCGTTGTCGTCAACCCCGGGCATGGGCCAATGCCGAAAGAGATGGCTCTGCCCCGCCTCCAACAACATCTTCGCCAATTCAACCTAGACAAGCAAAATCCGGTTCGGAATTTCGCACAGGGATCTCGGATCGATAACCGATTAAATTACTGAGAGAGGGAGTACCTGTTGAGGAGATAGAATAGAAAGGTTGCTCAGGAGATTGGGAGAAGACGACGCCCAATCGTCTCCGGTAATGGTGAGTTTCGAGATTCCGGCGGCGGCCGCAGATGCCATGGCTGGCTTCGCCGACTTTCTGGCTTGTGTGAAGTACTAATAATAATAATGAATCAGAAACATGCGGTGGTTGGGGAGAGTGGGAAATGGAGTGAGAGCTGAGATGGAACTTATTTGGAACAATGCTACTGGGAATGGCAACGGATGAAACTAATTGCGGACCTACCCGATGTCATGGCCGTCCATTTGTTGTCTTCCTCCACTCAATATTGTGAAAACTGGACCGACGGCTAAGGCTTATGATTTTTTAAAAGTTAAAAAATATATACCTCCATCCCAAATTATTTGCAACGTTTGCTTTTTCAGCAGCGCGGGAACTTTTGTTTATTTCTACGTTTTCATTGGTTATTTGATAAAATAAAATATTCTTGACACCTCTTATTTCAAAGAACTTTTCATGTAGTTTTTTTGATATGTAAATTTTATTTTTTATTTCTATATCAATATGTAAATAAAATGAATTGAAAAAACTTGATATTTTGCCTCGGGAATACAAGTGTAGCAAATATTTAGAGACGGAGGGAGTAGATAAATGATTTGATCTTATTGGAGATAAATTGATTTTTAATGTAGATTGGTTACAGAGAATAGAGACTGCACCTGATAGTTGCAAAGACCATAAGTTTAGCATAATTGTGTATTAGCGCAGTTGTCTTAAATTGGACTTATATCTATCTCTTGGCACTCCATACCTTTGCCAACTTCGCAACGCCACCGACTATTATTCGAATTTAGAGACAATATTGACAATCAATCCTTGGCAATGAAGATGAAGGGCAATTGTGCTAAGCTTGGAGATATTGCCCTTGATGTCTAAGACTGTTTCAGACTCTTTTTAACCACATTAACATTCCACTATTTTTTTTCTATTAAGTTTTATTTTTATTTAATCACTTATCTAATATATAATTGAATTATACATTAATTTTTTATAAATATAATTAATCATTAAACAAATCAACAACATAAAACTAGAGGAAATCGTTTAAATAAACACACATAAAAATAAATTGAATAAAATAAAATTAAAAGCACAATAAATTAAAATTACATAAGAAGGCATAATTGAAATGTATAATGGCTCCATTTTAGTTGATTGTTAAGAGAATGCCAAACATAAAAAGATTTAAATATAAAATTGCATAAAATCAAATATACATAAAATAAAAAATAGAAGCATAACAAAATGAAGTTTTATAAATGTAGATAATTATTGACGATTGGGTTTTCTCTAATTGGAGAGGATAGGTTTTTTATTTCACAATAATTGTAACTAATCTTTATTTTCAAAAAATAATTATTACTAATTGCATGTATCTAATTTTTATTATATAGCTTGAGTTAAAGGATCTCAAGTGAGTCTGGAATTCAATGACCCCTTTCCAAACTTTCCTTCATTTTCTATATATGCACCACAAATCCACAATGATATTCTAAAAAAAGAGACCTAAGATTCTCTCTCAAAGTCTTAAGCACAAAGAAATAAACTGATGACATATTTCTTCATGCTTATAAGCTGCTAATAAGTGAAAAATAATTAGATTTTACTTTCTTATTTTTAAGTTTGTTTTTTTCATTTTGACCATATTATTTGAAAAGCTATCTCTCATTATTTGTGAACATTTCCGTTGAACTATCTCTCATGAGATCTCTTACGAGTTACGACTCTTCTTTGATTCTGATGGTAGATCACATGAAGAAGCAAATTATTTGTCATTGTCCTTCACCATTTCACTTTCACCATCATCCTTCTCTTCTAGATTCATCACATAATCATCATGACATTATACTTCAATGTTTGCAAATGATTTGATGCATTTTTCTCTAGCAACATCATTTCTAATAACTATTGCCATTTCATCATATGACTCATTTTTGTGTTCAAATGCTTGTCATGATATAGATTCAACTCAATGTATGCATCATACACAATAAGAGAAGCAAAACCCATCTTCAAGTTGTCGTCCCACCCAAAATCAGAATCTTTGCTTCGAAGTTTTAAATTGAGGTTGACTAAGAATTTCAGTTGCGAAAGGTGCACCAAAGTCTCCATTCTAATAATATTTAACAAAAATCATGGCCCATAAAAACATACTTTCTTTCTCTAATTGATCAACCATCTGAAAAATCCATAATAAACATATTGCAATCCATATTTACTAAAACTTGAAAAACAATTTTATGGGCACTAGAGAATGGTGTTAGAGGCCACAATTAAAAAGCAAACTAAAGCAATACGAAGTACTCCTTCCGTCCCACTCTTTTTGTCCACTTTCATTTTTGCACACCATCCAATGCACTTCTTTAAACCATTTTATCTTATAATTTGTATATTAAAAAATTATAAAAATTATATATTAATAATCTATATGTTAAGACAAATCAAACAAGATCACACATGACTATTTTTATACTTACACATTGAGAGAATTTGATGAGTCAAAGTGCTTAGATGAACAGTTCCAAAAGTCAAAACTGGACAAAAAGAGTGGGACGGAGGTAGTAGTTTATAAACCTTATTCCCTCCGTCCCTTAAAAACTTCCCATTTTGACTTTTAAATGATTTAAAGAGAGTATATTTTGGTGTTGACTTTCCAAAAATGCCCTTTGATGTGATGGATAAAGTAGGATGAGATGAGTAGATTAATAGACAAAAAGTGTGATGTGATAGGTAGGTTAAGAATTAATAGGGGTAAAAGTGACTTTTTAATAGGAAAAGAAAAGTGTTTTTGAGACGGATGAAAAAGGAAAGGAGAAGTATTTTGTGGGATGGAGGGAGTATTAAATTGGTTAATCACTATAAACTCAAAACTTGATAAACAATCTTCTCTATAAGCAAATCATGTGGGTAGTAGACATGACATTTGTTCACACAATCTTGGCGTCATTGTTTTCAACATTGACCGATTAAAAATTCTTTTTCAAGTCTTTTGAGAAAACACATAGATACTCAAAAGTACTCTTTAGAATAAATATTGAAATGTGTATCGTTTATAAATTATTGCAATTTATCACCTTGTGAATTAAACTACAACATAAAAAAATATACTTAGGTCAAAAGATAGGATTAAAATAAGTGTCTTGAACATGATAGCATGTAGAATAGCATATATGGAACAATAGAAAAAATGAATAAAACCACTAAAAGAATGTTGGTGAAAAAAAATTGGTGAAAAAGATGAATGAGTGATAAAAATCTTTTTACGCCAATTAGGAAAAAAATTATTTTGCCACTTAACTTGTCACGAAAATGGAATGAAAATTTTACGGAATGTCCAACTAAACAAAACAAATGATTTAAATTATTTTAATATATAAAGTATAAATAGAAAAATACACACTCATAATTTATAAATTTTTTATTTTAATTTTTAAATATATAAGTTTATTTTATTTTCATATTTCATTTAATAAAATAATACAGAAAATAATAAAAAGTACAGAGTATATTTTTATAATGGGTATATATATACTCGGTGGGAAATAATGGAGAATACTGAGTATTATTTTTAGGTCTAAAAAAATCAGTTTAAGCGGGACATTATTGCTTTGCCTTGCCTTCATCTTCCACTGCTATCTAAACCCACAACTCTACACTGTGTTACAGAGACCGGCTGCCCGTCCGTCTACTTTTACCCGCTCCGGCAACTCTCAAGTAATAACTGCGGCGGAATTAATCCATCCCCGACTCAAAAAACCCTAACAGTCGCCATGTCCGTCCTGTTGAGGAGCTTGGATTTTTTCGCTCGGTATTCGGTTATTTTTCCATTTTACAATCAACAGTGTCATCTGTTTTTGAACTCGCGGTAGGATTTTAACTACAGGTGAGATTAGAAATCGCGAATCAATCACTTTGGGGGAAAAGTAGGGTTTATGTGCCGAGAATTCCATACATTGTCTAAGAAGATAATGAAGCGGGGACGACGAAGGGAGATGCTTGAGAGGTTAGAATTTGCAGATAGGGATTATAAATCCTACTTAGAGATCAAATATCACATTTACGGAGGAGGCGGATGCGGCGGCACCATTGAAAGGGGAGAAAGTCCTTTAGGTAAGGACGACGAAGATTGTGACCCTCATTATGCAATGTTTTTAAAGCACACTAAGCAAAAAGGGAACAACGCGTATGTCACTACACTTGAAGATGATGGATTGCTCACTTTCATACACTATGAAAGGGATGGGAGTTCTAGCGATGAGGAGGGGAGCTATAATCATGGGAGTGAAGTGAAGAGCCCGAGGAATGGGAAGTGTGATTCAGAAGGTTCCAGGCTTGAGGAAAACATGATCGACGGAGATTACAAGCGCTATTTGGAAGTCAGATATGGGAAGGACCAAGAAGGTTGTGTTGGAAGGGAAGATACTCCTGTGACTACTCTCGAAGATTGTGGAGTGCGATTGTCCATACACGATGAAAAGGAGGAAAGTTGTAGGGATGAGAAGAATGATGATTGCACGATTATATTGACGAAGGATAGGAAAGGGGATGAAAGAGAAGGGAATGATTCTGAGAATGTTAAGGGAAAAAGAACAAATTCTGGTCTACCAATGGTTGAGGAGGACGAAATTTTTGAACCATTTACTCCCCTTCCTACTGGGGAAAGACCAAAAGTTTCTAGGACTTGTGCGGGGAATCCCAATCCACCAAACGTGGAGAGGGCTGAACCGTTTACTCCCCTTTCGATAGGGAAAAGAGCCATGTTTCCAGAATTACAGAAGTGTAATGCAAAGAGTAAGTCAAACAAAAAGCAGAGAAGTTCATGGTCCAAAGTCGAGGAAAGATATGTAGATCAAGATTATGCTATTCTCATGCGAGCCGTGAATATACATCGTGAAAAATATGACTCAAAAACTGAATCTCAAAATAAGCAGGATGTGGAATATGACCATGATGATTCTGAAGATGATGTTGTTGAAATAAATTATGACACATTTTGCAATGGAGAAAGATCTCAGTCATTTTCCCCTCAAGTGCATTATTGCGAGGTTAGCGGATTTGTATTTTGCACTCCACCTTTCAGTTGATGGAAACTGTGTTAAATTTGAAATACCCTTTGTTATCTCCAGGTAGACCTGACATGTGAACCTGTTTACAAAGGGGAATGCCCTCAATTTAGGCAGATGGTCATCAGTGAACTCAAGAAACCTTTTGACCAAGAAGAATATGAAAAGTTGTTGCAGGATGTCAAGGAAAAAAAACCAGTGGAAAAAAATTTGGAGTTGAGGCATGGCAGAGATAGAACTTGCCCATCAAGTAGAGTAGGAAAATCTTATCTTGAGTACCATGAAGGTAAAATTACATGCTCTTCAGATCACTTCTCCGGATTTAAGCAATTATTATCCTTGCGTTTTAGAGTCGTCGAAACTTCCATTCTGGTTTGGTGGTGTTGGTTTACATGCGACAAAACATACTTAATCTGAGTTTCACAGTTAATTGTGATTAAGGTGATAGTTTGCTTCTTGTAGGGCCTGTTTGGAACCTGGAGAATACTAGGGAAGTAACATAGCTAGAAACATATAGGGACATTTTGAAAGGAAAGATAATCAATATTCCAAGCTGAATAAATAAATTTTAGTCTTGCTCAAACTCAGTAATTCTGTTATGAAAAGTCTGAGAAATGTAAATATACGTAAGATCTAGAAAATTATTAATATTATTTAAATGGAAAACCGCTCTCCACTTTGTTATACACATAGTACAGAATTCGCTCCCAGAGCCGCGACTTCCGTATTGGTACGAGTCGTCCCCAATCGCAAATCGCTTGCGATCCGATCGCAACTAGTACGGCGATCCAAATTGCGATGGTACGGAGCTCCAAATCGGGATGGTACGGCGATCCAAATCCCCAGGTACGTCGTACCAAATCCCTTGATACGTCGCACCAAATCCCTTGATACGTCGCACCAAATCCCTTGATACGTCGCACCAAATTCCTTGATACGTCGCACCCATCGCTGGTGGTACAACGTACCAGTGACAACTTCCTCTTCCCAGCGAAACAACGGAGACTTCCTCTTCCCAGTTTGCAGCTTTCCCTCTTAGACGATTTCTCGTTCCCAAGTCTTCGTAAATCGAGAATGTTCCACTTCCCAGGCATTTCCACTTTCCCAATTAAATATTTCTCTTTCCCATTCTCCTCATTTAGTATTTAATTTAAAATTCAATTTACAATTAAATATTATACTTATTTTTATCTATTTTTGTTTACTTATGTTTTGACTATTGGTATGCCGGACCAAATACATGGTACACCATACCGCTTCGTACCGAAATGAACCTACCCCCATTCATACCGAATTTGTTACCTCTAGCGAATTTCGTACCCGTACCGAAACGTACCGCGATTTATGTGACTATGGTTATACACTAGCATCTTGTTTTCTATAGCCAGCTGTGTTTTCTTGCTCCCTGTTAAATGCGGAGTACTTATTTTCCTTAATGATTGTTATATCAGATCTATGCTTGTAGACTTAATCCCTTGAAAAAATTGAAAATATTATCTTTAATTTCATGGTAGTTTGCTTAATTTTATATCGGATCTATGCTTGTTGATGCACATTACAATTTTTCCTTAATTTCATAGTAGTTTAGTTTGCAATATCTTAATTATGTTCTTTAACATGATGAACTCACATGGAGTGAGGGTCATTTCCATTTACTCTCCTTCATTGCTTAATCTTGCAACTATGCTCTGCTTCTTACTTTTTCTAGGAAATAAGATTACCTACATTCAAAATGAAAAATCCAAAAGTTGATCTCCTATCACATAGAGACCTTGCCAAGTCTTTTGAGAGCAAAACAATCTTTTCGGTATGACCTGTCACCACCTGTGTTTTCATAAAATAATCCACTCATAGGAGACCCATTAAACTATTTTAGAGTGTGATTTTTAAAGAGAGTTATAAACTTAATCACAAAACTAATTGCAAAAGCGATTTATACCTCAGTTTAGCTTGCCTACCAGTCTTAGGTACCATTCTAGGTAAGATTTTGGCTCCCCTTTCCACCCATTGTCTGCTATGAGGAAGACGGGGAAGTTAAAAAAATAGTTGATACTCACATAATTATTCTTTCTCATTTCCATTATCTTCGATTGAGCCAAAATTTCACTATTTCTTGGCTTTGGAGTATGATGGAATAAAGCAAAATGGCTCTTTAAACTCTTTATGCTTCTTTTAGTAGTGAAGTAGCAGTTAATCAATGCAACTTTCGACACTCATCATCGGTCATCCGGAAGCAGCCACTCTATGTTTTAAACATAGAGGTCAGGCTTCGTACGTACCTATGGTGCTTGAGCCAGGGGTCTCTTTAGAAACAGCCTATCTATATTGGACTAGGGAAAATGTGCGTACACACACCCTTCCGGCCTTCCCAGACCTTACTTTTGTGGGATTCAATTGGGTTTTGTTGTTGTTCTTTAAAAAGACCATTCAATGCCTGCATTGATGTGAAATTTATGAACTTCTATATTTAGAAGATCATCAGATGTCTTTCTTGCTTGATGTGTATTGTATGGGTTGATGATAAAGAAACTGACTCTGAATATTACACCCCCAACGCCAATACAAGTTTCCGATTATGAGAATGATGGCTGTGAATGACAATATAAAAATATATGGAGAACGTGCTTATCACATAGAGAGAGATATCACATTTCTGGTAATCTCCACCTATCCATTCTTATTCTGATACCATTTCCTGACCATGCAGATTTTAAGAAAAAACTCGAGCAAGCGGGTCCTAACAAATATGAAAAGTTGAACATCTTGCGCGGGTTTTTCTTCTGGCTACAGGTGAGCAGTTTGTTTTTTTTTTCTCTGCTACTTCAAAGATAATCTATTTTCGGTTGATCTTTATGCAATCCTATTTTGCTTGAGCTATAATAATATTGATGCTTCAAAATTGCCCCAATGATTTGTACAAGGAAATCAAAGATGAAAGGATTGGACTATTGGAGTGAAATACGTATAGAAGATGATGATACTAGATAGGAGGTTTCCTTTAACTTGCCATAGTTGTGCAAAAAAGTAGGGGAAAAATGTCATTTCAAAGGGATGAAATAGAAAGATATAGATGTTGAAATGTGCACAAACTTTACGTTTGTTTTTTCATGGTCTGGAGGAGTAAAGAGCCCATTTCGAACTGGGAAAAATTAACCTTAAATCTAACGCAGTTTTTTTTTTTTTTGAAGAAAATATAAGAAATTAAATACGAAGTAGGAGATACAGAGGTTGTGTACACAAACTTTACGTTTTGGTTCAAATTTTTGTTGCAGTATGCCCCTAATGCAGGAGCGTTCAAGCCTTGGAATGATCCCACATGTCTTGCTGTCATGCCTGGTTAACACTTCAAAATGCTTTATCTACTTCCCAAGATGCCCTTTTTCCCTTCCCTTTTTGTATTGAAAAAACATGACCCGGCCAGGGCTATTAGTAAATTTTTGTATGTCAACTATATGGTTTTTTTTAGTACGATTAATTCTATTACTCTGTATAATGTAAAATATATTCATACATATTCTCTTAACTTGAAACACAAAGTCAATATCCCCACTGAAAAGAATATGGACCTTTCATTTGAGAGCACCACACTTATATTGCTTGACTAAAAAAACTTTACCTGAATTATATGGATTATTATTATACCCCCTCCAATCCAACAATAAACTTCCCATTTTGAACAACGCGTAAAATCTTATTTTTTTAAATTATTTTATTTATAAATTGGGATATCATAAAAAATACTCCGTATAAATTACATTCTTTAAAACTTTATCAAATACTATTTTATAAAAGACGTGACAAGAATATTTGATGAAAATATTTAAACAAATATAAATTATCAAGATGCTATAATAGTAAGTGGAAAATTTATAGTTGGACAGAGAGTACAAAGTAGTCATATAATTTGTTTGGACCATTTAAAATTCAGTCAATAATATATTGACTTTTAAAATACAAATACGCTCGTGAAGTACTCTGTAATCGTATGTAAATTTATATAATGTGGGTAAAAGTTCTTGTACGCGGAGTATATATTTATTTAAAGAGAATACAAGCACACTTTTTTACAGATCTTACTTTAAAAATACAGATTTGGGCATATTATTGGGGAAAAATACATAGCAAAATTACTAACAAGGGGTAAGGGTTATCAATTTCATCCATCCATTCCGTGCTCCGGTATCTTTAACACTTCAAAATACTTCTAACCCACATTCAACAAATTAAAAGGAAAGACCCAACACAATTCAAATAAACTTTTGTATTGTTTTACCTAATCGTATTACAATGCCAACAAACTTTGACCTAACCCTAAAAACCTAAACCTAAACCTAAAACACAAACTAAATCCTATACCTACAACAAATAAACATTGCTCTGAAAACCTAAACCCTAAAACACTGCTAACAAACTAAAGAATCATTCACTTGCAACAATGAGACTCTTCTGAAACATGACTTGTGCTCATCATTTCACTTGGGCTGTCAATGGACAAATCTTCGGTTCTGTTCCTCCCTCGATTGAGCAGTCGAATGGGTTTGATGAGCTCATCTGAGTCAGAAAATTGCAGAAAAGGTAAAGGGCCACCCTCCTCAAATGTTTCCTCACTACTCTGATCAATCATCATCATGACCTGTTCGTCTTCTTCGACATTACTAGCATCACCTAAGCTAATGTACTCAACTGACCTCCCTTCTTTGAAAAAAGAGCTTCCTTCATTGTCCTCCACGGAACACATCCCAGATGTGGTGGCCCTTATGCACTCACTGAGGTCGATTTGGGGAGACCCAAAATACCGACCCCAATCGTTCTTCCTTTCATTAGAAGAAGCTCCTCCCCGTTTTACTCCCTTGCTTTTGCTCTTTGGATGGTGAAGCTTGCAATTGGAACCTTGGGGGCAATCTCCCGTTGCTTCAAAACTAGGGCATACATAACTGTGTTTCTTCTGGCACTGCAAAGTGTAGACATGCAATCCATTTCATGGGTTATACTATTAGTGAGATTGTGTTCCTTCAAATGGACACACACACATGTTTGCCAAAACAATTGATATGGAGATAATGGGCATCGTAAGAGGGAGAACAGACAAGTAGTATTTACAACATCAAACAGAAATAATATATTTGAACACACCAAATAAGATAACAAAGAAAAGCATATGCCTGTCTAAAAAGTAAAAACCACCCAAACAAAAAAATATAAACCAGAATATACAACTGTGATTGACATTTTAGTGGAGAGACTGAACTTGAAGTGTCAAATTATAATACAATAATATTAATAGACATGCTTTTACCCTCTCCCATGATTTTTGCTTTTGGCACAGTAATTAGGAAAATGAAATTCAGTTGTAAAAAACAATATCAACCATGAAATATTTAACTTAACATGATAAAGGAAAATATATTTTTGGACAGGTAGAGTATATAGTTCTAGGATGCAGGTAAACAAAAGAAGTCCATTCAAATAGCTAAATGTTGCTCCCTAAACAGCCCTTACAAAATGGAGGTTGTTAACTTTTCTCACTATGCTATTTGCATAGTTGCACCCTTTTCCCTCCTATTCTTCTCTCCTCCCTGTCCATTATCAAGTTCTAAACTGATAGAGAGACCACATTATACATAATGCATGTCAATTCTCGGCCACTAGCGTAGGTGGGAACAGAAAACAAAACAGGAATACCTCATTTCCGTCAGAACAGTAACCCTTGAGAAAACCATCACAAACAGGTGACTTTGGATTCACATTTACATGTCTATAAGGACAATTTTCATTAGAGCATAATCCTGTCGAAAAATACTTGTTAGTGCATTACGAAGTGCACACACAACCTCTCATTGATTTACCTTTTCAAAATTTAAGTATGCAATGCCTACCTTGAAGAAAATAAGAGCAATCTTGCATTCTCTCAGGAATGACCTATGCAAGGAACACCCATGCAAATAAATTCAAGATAAAAATATAAAAACGATTAGAAAACAACAGAAGAAAAATAAATTAAAATACAAAAGTGAAACTACCAGAAGCACTCTGAAACTAAAATACCTTATGGGTCAATTTGCAATCAGGATTGCAGCATGAACCACTCAAAAACTTGGTGCACACTGCAATTTTTGAGGGGTCGTGGATGTAAGGACACTTTCCATTATCCTTGTTACACTTGCCAAACCTTGTGAAAAACTGGCAATACTTGCTCTTCTTAGCCAACCGCAACCTAGCAGCGTGCAAACTCCATCGGACTTTCTGATTTGCAAAGATGCGGACTCTTCTTTTTGGATTTCTGACCAGCTTATTACCATTGCCAAGGCGCACATATCTACAAGATAGTCCAACAAACAGGAACAAGACAAATATAAAGGAAAAATAAACACGGCAACAATATGTTTTGCAGTTCACCTCCATTTCTTACTGGAACATACCAATCAAATAAAAGGCTGGGAAGTAGATGAAAGTAATTCTTATGTACAATTTTTTATTAAAAAATTGGGTTATTAAGCATTTAGCTGGAAAACCCAGCATGTTTTAATAGAGAAAAGACAAGTTAGGCATGTGAACAGTAAATTCTATACAAAAACTGCAAGAAAAAGGCACTTGCAGAAGATGAACATTGAACATAGATTCCAAGGTTATACTTACTCATCATTCCCGATCAGCAATCTCCTTGGAATAGGTAATGTCTTTGTATTACTATCACATCGAAGAACATTCTCTGGCTCTTCATCTGTAAACAGAGTATGAGAGCTTCAACTATACAAATCTGTATACAAATGTATCCAATGCAATAAAAAGGAACAATGCCTTTCACGTGGGTCCCGCGGCACAGAATTTCCATGCACAGATGGTGAGAAAGGAAGAGAAGTTCACACAGTTCCTTTCTTTTGTCGTTGGGTCTTGTGGACCTGTGGCACAACTAGAAAGGAAGGGAAATTCCCCGCTACTCATGTGTCAAATTCATTACTTTTATTAAAAATTACTCCGTACTTTTTTCACTTCTTTACCCACCAAAGCACTTTTGTTCAAATCCTTGTTATTTTCACTATTTATCGTTAGCAAAAACCCTCACACTCTCTTTTCCTTTTCAGGAGTGTAGATTGAGCAATTTTCAAGGCCTTTTAGAATTTTTTCTTTAGTGAATTCTAACTTCAAAGCACTTAAGATATTTTTCCCACGTTTACCCTTCTACTCCTGAAATAAACTTCACACTTTCTTTGTTGGCTGTTACAAAAAAACTCCACAGTTCTCTCATTTCCGTATAAGAAATGGAATATATGGCTCACAATCTTTCTCTCATCTAAATAAATTTCAACCATACCCATTTCACTTAACACGCCTCTTAAACTTTGTCGAGTCAAAGAGTGCAGTTTATACCAAGAATGAGGACAAAGGGAGCACTATTCAATTTTATCATTTTCACAAGAACACCGTTAACAATAGGGAGGTTTTTAAAGAGGTGAGTTGACTATTTTATCGGAACAAATGACTAAAGCAAATAAGAAAAGAATATATAGTTTGACTGTATGAATATTAAAAGTGAAGTTTGAAGTTTATTTAGGAAAGGAGAAAACAAATGTTTTAAATTTGTATTAAATTACTATCCCTATTACAATTTCTTAAACTTGCTTAACTTTTTTACATTTTCACCTATAACCTACCTACTTTACATCTCTATTTCTTCTATCTCCACCAAACACAACCTAAAAAACATCCTGTATGTGGCACCTAATTACACTTAGGCGGAAGCTACAGGAAATAAAACTTGATACCAGTAATACTCTTTCATGCTCTCAAATATAGTTAAATGGGGTGAGGTGTGTGTGTGTGTGTTGTGTGTGTGTGTGTGCGTGAGAGAGAGAGAGAGCATATTCAGCAAATCAGAACCAGACCACTAGAAATCCTCTGAAGTGTTTTCCCTGTAGGATCCATTCTGTAGCGTTCAGAACCTATACGGAAAATCCGCTCGCCTGTGAAAGAATTCAGATATAATTATACACATTCAGCCAATAAAATCTAGAGATTAAGATGATGCACACTATGGAGTAGAATAAGTGTGCACAATTCAATATTTCAATGACATGCCTACCTGGGAGAAGTGTAATGCTATAAGACTTACGGGAAACATTATTTCTGCTCTTCGAACTAGAAGTGACAATAATGTTATGTCCCCTTTTCCTCTTCTCTGCAGCAGCAACTGCCAATGTAGCTTCCTGTGGATAATTCGGGGGGAAAACACATGACTTTTAAGCATTTAAAATAAAAGAACTGATGTTTTGAACTCTTCACCCCCCCCCCAAAACACCGAATGGCTTTGAGAATACTGTTAACCAACCTGATTAGCTTTTCTTGAGTTCCTCTCAATAGATTTTGACCACTTCAAACNACATTATTTCTGCTCTTCGAACTAGAAGTGACAATAATGTTATGTCCCCTTTTCCTCTTCTCTGCAGCAGCAACTGCCAATGTAGCTTCCTGTGGATAATTCGGGGGGAAAACACATGACTTTTAAGCATTTAAAATAAAAGAACTGATGTTTTGAACTCTTCACCCCCCCCCCAAAACACCGAATGGCTTTGAGAATACTGTTAACCAACCTGATTAGCTTTTCTTGAGTTCCTCTCAATAGATTTTGACCACTTCAAACTTGTCCCACCAACGCTTAAAACTTTGGACCTTCGCAAAGAAAGTCCATTGGCTGACCTTGTGTAAACTGTATGTCTATTTCTTGATAGCAGTAGCTTTTGACTAAAATAGAAAACAAACAATAATTTCAACACTCTATAAGATAAGAAACATGACAAAATAAACATGGCAAATTGGCATTCTTCCAACCTGATGGCAGATAGAGAACCAATATTTTGAATAGAGCCTAAAGCATGGGGGGATTTATTTGTATATCTTTTCCATGGGCACCGGTAGGGTTGAAATTTTTTTAAAGAATTGCCACCTTCCCTTGATGAGCGTGCACCACTTAACGTCCAAACCAATGAAAGCTTAGAACTTTTATGTGCATCCGGAAAACCTACAAATTAGAATTCTACTTAACTACGGTAATCACGTCAATGAAAGCTGCTGCTGCTGTATGAGGAGCAAGTTATCAAAAGGAGCCAAAGTCCAATTTAGAAAAGAAAATCTGTTTATACATAAGATAAAAACAATGTATTATGATGGCACACTTCAAAGACAGTACTCAGGAAGTTCTAAGATATAAGCTTTTGACCCAAATTCATCTCCCAAATACTCCATATAAGGAACATATGCATAACATATAAGACAATGATAGCTATAATTCCTTTCTGCCTGCAGTACAGACATGACTCACACATAGAATCAATAACTATCAGTGCCATATGAAACATTAAATACATGTTTCAATCAACTTATTATTAAAAAAAGAACCTCTATTGGTTTTCACTTATATGTATCATCTACAGCTTACTTACACTTGAGTATCCCACATCATCCCTCAGACCAAAAGAGTTTAAGGTATGGGTTTACAATATGGCATGGGGTGAATAATTAAATTTTCATGAAAAAAATAAAACAATAAGTAGTTTGTTACAAGCACACTCTTACCAATTTGCCTTTTGGTGACAGCCTTCCCAGCCCCTTGCATCCCTGTGTTTGAGCTATCATCAACGGGAACTCTTGAGTTAACATGGTTTTCTGCACCTGTGCGAACCAGCTGATTATTTCTCCTTTTACAATAGTAGCCATCAGAAGATGACGTTGGGGTTGTGTCCCGAGCAGTAACTAGCTGGTTTGATCTTTGCTTCAAATTTAACATCTTATTTATAGTCTTGCCTCCATCCAATGTGTTCTCACCCTCTGATTTGTTGATTGCGTCAGGTGGACACTGGAAAGAATTGACAGCATCCTCAGAATGTTTTTGCACCCTAGGCATGGCTGTCACTTCCAACCCATCCTGTTCTCTAGCCAAACTGCTGCTCCCAGACTGATCCACTACTGACAAAGATGTTGGCTTGCCTACATTGGTACGCATGAAATTTAATGGTTCACTGTTGAGGCTCTGAAGAGAAGTAATTGGTCCAGAAGTTTTCAAGCAACTTGTTGGTTCAGTGATTTCCACCACATTATCACTTTTGACCTTCTTAACATCCTTTAGACTTGAGGAGTTCAGTCTATAAACAGAGGAACTTGAAGCATGGTATCCAGGTGTCATGGTACTAATGCGTGAAGAATTTCTAACAAGAGCATTACCCTTGCGGATGTAAGAATTCTGCATGCCCAGAACCTCATTTGGTGACTGGCTCTGAGGACGAATGGAGCTGACTTGAGACACAGATGAGGAACTGCCAGTACGATGCCAAGTCCGTGGTTTGGCAACATGTCTAGGTAAGGTGACTTTCTGTGAAGTTGTAAAGCTTACTGATGGGCTGCTAGAGAAGACCCTAGGGACTACAGAGCTAACCTTGTTATTGGTAAAATTTGATCTACTTGGTACTGAAATCAAAGTTTGGAGTGGTTTACAAGCATCTGGGAAAGAAGACTTAGATACTATGGGTTTACCACTGACCGAGGGCAAGGATGGTGAAGTTGTTATATTCATCGGAAGATTTACACTAACTGCATCACCACCAACTTTAGGATTATCTGTAGACATCTTAACAGAAAAAGATACTGCATTGCCTGTAGAAACTGTAGGTTCATTTACATATCTATCTACCTGAGGAACAACTTCATTTAGCGCTAGGCAAGATGATGATTTAAGGGTTGAGATGTCAGGAATACAACTTTTTATTTCAGCACTGAAGTTCGAAGTAGGTAAACCATCACAACATTCACCATCTTCTATAGTTGATGCCATATCATTCAAAGAAGTTTGCTCACATATCCTGCTCACACTGTCCAGAGTACAATTCTGATCATTGCTAACTGACACAAATGAAGTAGCTTCTTTTTCACCAACTCCCATATGAAAGAAAGATGGCACCTGCTCAAATCCTGACAATGCCTCTGAAAGATCAACCTGCGTAGTGTCAGCCTGTAATGATGCTCTGGTACTATTCTTCTCGTGTAAATTGATTATTGGCCTTGTACAAGGTGGCAGAGCATCACTACCATTTTCTACTACTAGAGAAATTGTGTGTGTTATACCATTGTCACCATCTGAAAGCACTGGTGCTGATATACTAGCTTCATCAAGTACCTCGAAACATGTACTGGGGTGACCATGTGTAGGAGAGGAGATCTTCCTTTTCTTCGAATTCCTGGGAGAAGTTACAGCTGAATCAGTTTCCGAATCATTCCATGGAAGCCCTTGATGTGACTGGCCTCCATACAAAGAGTTGTCTCTATTCACGTCCAAACTCAAGTCCACAGAGCTACAAGAATGCATAAGTTCATCACTTGTCACCTGACTGGAAGAGGTTGACAGAATACCCAATGCTTTCCTCTTCCTTTTAGCCTCAGGTAAATATTCCTTGCCCAAACATAAGTCATGACAATCCTCACCACCAACCAAAGGGGCTGGAGAGCCATTGCAATGGGGGCGTGCTTCTCCAACAATATTAATGGGGGAACAACTTTGAGAAAGAGCTTTATTGTCCATACAAGAACAAACAGTATCAGAATACACTCTGGTAGTGGAGCAAGAGTTGGAACAGCTTGCACATAATAAGCCTTGATGAATTAAAACTTCCTCAGTATTTGGTGAACCAACTTTAGTAACATCTCTGACCGACAGAATGCTATCCTGAGGACCTTTGTGCATGTCATCTGTATGAGGAATAGTCAAACTTTTGTCAAAGTGCTTGGAATCTTCATGCAGACATCCCACCTCGGCAGCAACATTTTCTGTTTGTTCAGAAAATCTCACAAGGGTCTCTGGAGCAGCACACACATCTTCAGTTAAAGAATATATGCTTGTGTCGCCATGAATAACACCTTCCTCTGAGCTTGGTGAACACATGTGACCATTATTTTTTATTGAAACCATATACACATCAGACTCTTGAACAAGACTTGTTTTAATCATTGAAGTCTGATCCTGAAAACCGTGCTCTCTAGCATCTTTATCAATGATGGGGCCAGTTTCTGTCTTCGGCGGATCAATTGTAAATTTCTCGGAATTGAACACAGATCTGTTTTCAAGCAATTTGCTCTCAGAAACAGAGTGTTCTTTAATCTTAGTATCCACTTGGCTTTCAGAAACAGGAATCACAGACAAACAAGTCCTTTTTCTCTTTGACTTAAATGGGGTACTAGAGTCATTCTTAGAATCATCTGTACCAGAGTCAACGGGCACTGAAGGTTCACAAATCTTGTTAGCGTCTAGTTCTTCAATGGAATGGTGCGCTGAAGAATAGTTACAGTCTTCATTCATGCCAGCAGACAAAATTCTCTCCTCTGCACCTGTGGCATTCTCATCCAGTTCAGAGACTGAAAACTTATTTACCAATTTGTCTGCACTAATGACAGGACTATCACTAACCCCATTTTGCATCAAGCTGTTTTCATCCGAAGTGGAGGCCATAACATTCTTTTCCTGCACAATTTTTCTTAAAGAGGCTTCATCATTTTGGGTACCATCGGCTCCCTGATTCAAACCACAATTCTTAGTAGGAGTACAAGCATTGCTGACACCATCAGTTGCCTTCTCACTTCCAGAAACATTACCCACCAACTCTGTAGAACCTTTCTCAAACAGTGAAGGACAATCTGACCCATTTGCTGGATGTTCACAATTCTGAAAGTCTTTAAACGCCTTGGTTGGTGGAGAGTCAGACATCTTAAGTTTCTTAATCTCATGAACTCTATCCACACTCTTTTTATCAGATTCAGCTGCTGGGCGGGAGGGAGCCACAATAGCCTTTGCCACAAGTGCATTAGATTTAAACGAAACATCAAGCTCCACTGGACTGTTCTCCCTTTCCTCTCCCCTTTCACCAGACCGGGCATTACCATCTTTCTCCTTTCCCCTTGATCCAGCTACACTCAAATTATCCACGAGCCCACTTGAGAAATGCAAGTCCTGATTTCTAGTCTTATTGTTAGTCTTTCCTAATTGAGTCCTAATGGGTGCAATCTTTTTCTGGAAGTGCTTTTTCTTAGGTGACCTATGGAATTCTTCTATACTCTCTCCCGCCCTATTGCTAAGCCTCTTCGGGTCAAAAGCATAATTATTATCAGAAGAAAACCTCCTAGACGAGGATTGCCTAACATCATCATTAACATCACGATAGCCCCTTCTTGGCTCTTCATCTCTGTCCTTCCTGTAATCAAGTCTATGTTGGATTGACCTCTCCGAATTGAATCTGAACTTATCGACATGATCATGTAAATAGAAATCTCTATCTTTTCTGTCCCATTTCCTTTCGTCATTATCTCTGAACCCATTATTTGCAACATAATCATCTCTCGTGAACCGATAACCCCCATTGTGTTCCTTGAGGGGAGGCAAAAAAGGGTCTTGGTGGTGATGATGAGGTTGATGAAGTTGAAACTTGGAGCCTACGTCGGACCAGGGCTCTAGGGTTCGCATAGGGGAATCGAAGAATTGGGGGTTTTCTTGGTGGGGGTATGAACGGAAGGCGAATTGATTGGGAGGGGGAGGGGGAGGTGGAGGAAGGCCATGGTGGTAACGGTTAGGAGGAGGCAGTGGCGGCTGATGACTGGGATGAGGCGGCGGCGGCGGCGGGTGAGGAAAGCAATTCGGGGAATCGGGAAAGTTGGGAGGGTAATGGACGTACCTCTGCTGGTGATGGTGGTGGTGGAAAGGCTCCATTCTGTGATTTGGCGATTTGAGAAACCCTAGACCTTCTCCTCCGCGAATCTGGAGAGTTGTAATTTGCAGAAGAAGAAGAAGACGATGAAAGAGACGCGGTATTAATCCAAGACAAACAGAGACGATAATTGTCTATGTCCCAAACAAAAAACAAGAAACAAAAATTATTGTCAACTCCTCCTCTGGATTTTCAATTGCACCCTACCAAATTATAGAGAATATACCTTGGTCCCTACCCGGCTACCCTAATGGCAATAAGTACCGATAAGGCGATAATATTGCACTTGTACCAATAGTATTTGTTCAATTTTATAATTTAAATCTCTTAAGCATATGTTGGCATGAGTAGAATTTGAACATTGGATTCTGAGTCCTAGTAGACAATCCTTAAGCAGAATCAGTTAGGGACGGTACATTCCCGATTTCAGTACCAAAGCGGGTTCCAATTATTTTATGTTTCATTTCCATATTGAAGAAATTGTTAAATATTTTACCGCGTAATAGTTTTTTTGTTTAAAGTTTATATGAATCGGTCTTAAAACATTTTGTGAACAATAATAAAACAAAAAATTGACCAAAACCATGAGTCCTTGTTCCATAATGTTAGAACCAAAATCATTTCCCCTCGGTGGTTCTGGTTTGATTCTAGTTTTTGAATTACTAATTTTAATGTTGGTGCTAGTTCCCATTCTTTAGATGATTAAACATCGCTTAAAAAATCTCAAAGAATAGTTCATAGTAATAATAGACGCAATAGGTATTGTGTCCTTGGGGCCAATACCTTAAAATGAGATCAAATATTGTTTTCGTATTTGGTTAGAGAAAAAAGAAAAGAAAAGCCGAATAAAATGAGAAGCAAAATGTACTACTCCATAAGAGAATGAAAAGTCAAATTTCTCCCATTTTGGTGAAGAAAATGAGGCAAAAGGAATGCAAGAAATGATCGTAATTGGGAGTCCCTGGAACTAATGAGTAAATTATGAATCTGCTAGTATATTATTTTCATATGTTTTTTTGATGTCATGAACCACACAAGGGAGGGGAGTGGAGGAGGGCACACCAGTGACAACAACCTCTCATCCAACACCCCCCACCACACATATACATATATATATATATATATATATATATATATATATATATATATATATATATATATGAAACCAAGATTTGAGCACACATATACAACCCAAAGAAAAGAGCAAATATACACACAAAAACTGCAGTATACACACACAGACACATATATGCACGGAAGGAGCGTACGAATCTTCGAAGACATGCATGGGGTTACCAGTCTGTCAGTCAGTCAAGCAGGCTAGATGAGCAGCTCCACCGCCCACTAAGGTAGTCTTCCAGTGAGATATGATGATGTTGATCGATGCTGCTGACCGAGAGAGAATCCTCCTCATCATCATCTTCAACCCCAAGCAATGCAAGATTGAGGTGCGAGCGCATGTGAGTAGGTTGATGATGAAGATGAGAGCTTGCATCCTCATAATCCAATGCATCTGAAGCAACTTCCACTCCTGCAGGTAGCTGCTTTGCAGGGGAACCCACCTGCTCTGAGCCGTTGTTCCCCTGATGCGCCCATTTGCTTGTTTCTGCATCTCCTCTGAGCAGCTTCACTATCTGCATCCAACCGAATTTGAACTACTGATAGTCTATTTGGATGCAGTGGGAGGCTTTGGAGAAAGTCACATGCAGATGGACACAAATCTTAATATACGAAGTATTTAAAAAGTCCCTAAAAGATGTTCCTGTTTTGACTTTTTTTAGTCAAACAGTAATACCTTTTGACCACCAATTATGAAAAATGTATCTCTAATTATGATGTAAATTTAATATAATTGGATTCATGTTAAAATATGGTTTTGATATATCAAATTTTTTTAACATTTATTTATTTAAATTATATTTAATTTGTGGTCAAAGGGTATCACTGTTTGACTAAAAAAAGTCAAAACAGGAACATCTTTTAGGGACGGAGGTAGTAACTTACAAGTCTCATTTGAGGCCGAGCTCGGGGATCACGTCTAATGCACAGAGAAGCAGCAAGAACCATCCGCTCCACCTCTTCACAATCACAATCACTTCCTAGGCTTGGGTCTAGCAACTCGGCATATTTCCCACATTCCAGAATTGGCTTGGCCTGTTCATTTTAGAAGTGCATATTCTGACTTAACGAGTAAAAACTAAAGAAGTTTGTTTAGGGAACATGGGGGAAAGTATTTTTCTTTTTAAAGTGAACATACCCACATAACCAGGCTCTCTTGACCCTTTGGGTAGTCGCTGCTTATAGGCTTTCTCCCTGACAAAAGTTCAAGAAGTACTACACCGAATGCATAGACATCAATCTTGTCGTTGACCTTTCCGTACATGAAATACTCTGGAGCCAAGTAACTACATCCACATTAAAGAAAGTAATCACAATTATGAGCAAGAATAATACATAGCGATACATTTACGTTTGTTTTTGGTAAGGAAAAAAATCAAAAAATTCTAGAATAGGGTCACATATAGAAATTGGATCATTAAACATGCGGAGTACTTTTTATTTTAATCATACTTGTTACTCTGACACATTAAGACATTCATTTTTAACACAATTCTTCATGTTTTGCTGAAACCTTTGAATGGATATTTGAAGCTATTATACCCGAAAGTTCCAGCAACATCAGTGCATGTAATGTGAGAGGAGGTCGTCGATGCCCATTTAGCAAGTCCAAAGTCAGAAAGCTGGGAATAGAGGTTAAAACTACACTAGTGAGACTATGGGAAAAGAATTATTAGAGAGAGGAGAAAGAGAGAACAGGAAACAGAAAATGATATAAGTTCCTTGCCTGTGGCTGAAAATCATCAGATAGGAGTATATTTGAGGATTTTACATCACGGTGAATCACAGGTCGATCATCTCGGTTGTGAAGATACTCCAGTGCTTCAGCAACACCAATAGCTACCTTATATCTCTCCTTCCATGCAAATGCTTGTAGATTTCTCCAAGTACCTAAATAATGAATTTTTCCATAAAAATTAAAACTTGATGTTTCTGGTTCAGATTGGCAGTGAACTGCACTTTGCAGGTTAAGTTTTCCAATAATATGTAAGGATGAAAAAAAGCATTTTAAAAGCATACCATGAAGATTATCTTCAAGGCTTCCTCTTGATAGGAAATCATAAACCATGATGAGGTGGCCGCTCTCAAAGCAGAAGCCAAATAGAGAGATGATATTTTTGTGATGCAAAGCAGTTATGATCTCAATCTCCAAAACAAACTCTCTCAGTGCATCTTCAGATGATTTTAGAATCTTCACAGCAATCTCTTTGCCATCAGGAAGAAGACCTCTGTAAACCTTACTACTTCCTCCCTTACCTATAACATTATCTGAAATTCCAAAACGATGTACATCAACAAGAGAGAGAGAGAGAGAGAGAGAGCTTATTGGAGTAACAACCACAGCCCAGTAGAATCCCACAAAAGTAGTAATTTGGACCAAATTATCCCATGGTGGTTTGTGGGGCACCTGCCCAACAGTGTGCACATTGCACATGCCAACCTGTAGAGTCTAGTGCACATTGCAACCGACCAAAACATCAACCCATTTGGCGGTCGATTTGGACCTATTTGCACATCTCTTTTAGTTGTCCAACCTAGTTTGGCCTGGGGTGTGTTGAGGATACTACATTGGTTGTCTAAAAAAGGATCCTTTAAGGTGAGTTAGGCTTGATTTGTCATGATGTTATGTTGAAAGTTGCAAGTTACTAAACCTGGAGAGAAAGCCAAAGTTGCAGACAGAAGTTCATGGTACTTGAACAATCTACAAGTTGCTGCATATTTCTCATGAAGATAAACTAATTCTTCAGGCAAGGGATGTGATTGTTCTGAAGAAGATGCATGATCAGCAGTCTCATTGCTAAAAGGATCGATGGCACCACTTTCTTCAGAAGGCATATGAAGTCTACTTGGCAAGCGAAGTGCCCACTGAACCACAGAGATCTTCTGGACAGTGGAGCTGTCTAAAGGCTGCCTGTTTGAGATAACACCACGGCGCAGCAGAGGCCAACCGGGTCTACTAACTTCAGGCAGTTCTTTTATCAACAGTGTGATAGAAGAACTTGAATCAGCATCTTGCTTCTCCACAGGTACTATAGACATTGTGCTTTCATCATTATTATCTCTTGAAGGTTCATCGGTTGATTGTGCAGTACACAAAGAATTATCAATCAAACTAATTGAGCAATTTTGTTTTGGTACATCCTCATCATGAACATCATCATATCTCAGCAATGCCTCACCCAAAGTCACGCGAGCACCATTTCTATCATGTAATACCTTCGTGCTCTTTCTTGATGTCCTATGGATTGCACCAAGCAAGCCATTCCTTTGCGGATGTTCAGCTTCTACATTCATAAATTCACACATTAAGGTTTCAGAAACAATTAATTAGGCATAATCTCAACCATTGCCTAAAATGTCCAACCAACCTCTTGTAGTAACTCGAGATGGTCTTGATGCTTCTCGGTGGAAGACCACTTTACCATTATTAACAGCGGAGACTGAGCAATCACTTGGCAGTTTTTTAGCACAGTACTTTGCGACAGAGGCTGATGAACAGATTCGATGGTGATTCCGTGATGTCCCAACTATTAGGTCTGTTGCTAGGTAAACATTTGCTTCGCGCACAAGCACTTTCCGAACCGATGAGCCTCTGCATATCTTAAGTTTGAGATCCACCTGTCGGTCGAGTTAGCAGCCATCAAGGACACTAGATAAAATGAGCTTAGCAAGTTCTTTATTCTTATTTTGCTAGAAATGGTAATACATTAATCCAGATTTAGTTCTAGAGTTTTCCTTTTTTGGATTCACCAAACAAATTATTGTGAATTATCAAAAAGGCTCCTTAAATGACATATTAACATTGTTGCCATTGATGAAGATAAGTTAGTTTCAAGGTTTTTTTTGTTATCAATTTATCATTTCTAAAACTCGAGGTATTATGGAATGTGGAGATTGTGGACAAGTCAATTGAGACGGATGGAGAATACCTTTGGAACATTAATTAATAGCCGTCATTGACTACTTAGCATTTCCAAAATGTCATTTCTAGTAAAAAGTTCAGATTAGATAATAGCTATAAATATTAACTGTTAAATATCAATTAAGGCAATCAAGTATGATTAAGGTAAACATTGATTCTTGTTTGAGTATATAACAATCATTCCTGGGCCACAACCACAAGCTTGAGCTTCTGGTTGAGTTGGTTCCTTGACATGGTATCGGAGCCTTGATGACCAAGAGGTCACGAATTCGAAACTCACCGCCACCCAGTTTTTAAAAAAAATTAAGGTTTCACGTGCAAGGCTCAAAGAGGTCACGCCTGCACGTGAGGGGGCGTGTTTGAGTATATAACAATCATTCCTGGGCCACAACCACAAGCTTGAGCTTCTGGTTGAGTTGGTTCCTTGACAATTCTAAATGTTAAAAAACAACATAAATACACTCGAGGCTACGTGGCAGGTAATCTCCACAGTTTTCGACATCCAGCAAATTGATGTTCAAATAAAGTACGGAGTAGATATGAAGGTGCTTGTGGAGAGATTACAGGAATAGACAACGGGACGCAATTTTAAGAAATATAAACCTGTTTGAGGTTACAAAAGCCTTCATAAACTGCAAGAATGGAGTCATCAAATGCCTTCACCAAAGATAACAGAGATGATTTCCCATCCTGATCCACAATATCTGTGAAGGAACAATAACACCCACATTAGTAGTTCACCTTACCAATAAAAAAATCCCAGATAAAACCACTAAAAATCACAGTTGAAGAGGAAAGATTAATTTCTCCTGTTGCTGCATTTCTTTTTACTTTATAGACTGTATATAAAGAAAGAGTCTTGCTGTTGGACCCACTGGCATTTCTAGTAATGCAATGTTGGGCAGTTAAGAGTTGAATTACTGATTACATACACAAAAAGGTTAAACTGAAATGATGGCTTGAAACAATGAAGGGACAAACAATCCAAAAATTTCTAAATCGTCCAAAGATTGGATTGTAGTACCATTGTCGCTGAGAACGTGAAGAGCAATGAGGCGATCGCCAGATTGCGCAACTTTGACGAGAGCCCAAGTGAGGAGCTCCCTGCTCCGAGCATCCAGCTTAACGCCCACCACGACGGTGCGGCAGCGGCCGCCGGGACCCTGCTCTTCTCCGACAGCGAGTAAGCACTGGAACATGGTCATCCTGGCTGGACAAAGGAGTGCTCAGATCAAATTGGCAAGCCGGATCGGCAACGAGTTTCATTTGGAAAGGAAAGATGTGGAGTTCGCATCGAGCGGAAGGTACCGGAGAGAAGGACGACGGTGGGCATCGATTAGACAGCGGATTGTTCAGATGATTGAGTGGCGGTTTGGTTGGTATTCAAGATCAATCGGGTACCAGATTTGAAGTGTGGCGAATTGAATTACGGAAATGAGTCAGAAATAATGGAAGGGATGATATTTAATGTGTGTGCGCGCTTTTCTCCTTGACCCGGTGGAAAGTCCATAGCCGAAATAATTACAGAATTTTATTTTTTATTTTTATATCAATATGTAAATAAAATCGATTGAAAAACGTAATATTTTACCTCGGTAATAGAAGTGTGACAAATATTTAAGGACGGAGGGAGTATTTCATTAATTTTTAGTCTCTCCAAAATCTTACTCTCTTTGTCCCTAAATATTTGTCACACTTGTACTCCCCAGATAAAATATCAAGCTTTTTCAATTCATTTTATTTACATATTGGTATAGAAATAAAAAATAAAATTTACATATCAAAAAACTACATGAAAAGTTCTTTGAAATAAGAGGTGTCAAGAATATTTTATTTTATCAAATAACCAATGAAAATGTAGAAATAAACAAAAGTTCCCACAACTGCTGAAAAAGCAAATGCTGCAAATATTTTGGGACGGAAGGAGTATAATGTTATCGTTCTCAACCCTCTTCTCTCTTTTTTTTATATTATTTATTATTTTTAATTCGAAACTTATACTACTTTTGTTCCTAAATATTTGTCCATTTTTTACTTTTTTGTCAATTATTTTTAACATTTGACCTATAACTAAATAAAATATACTCCCTCCGTCCTAAAACTTTTTTCCTACTTCCCTTTTTTCTCCGTCCTAAAACTACCTTCCCATTAGAAAAAAAAGATGACAAATGACATTAATACCATCATGTATTTACACAAATTATCTTCTAACTCTATATTTTGAATGATTGCAAAAAAAAATTTTCAAAAAATCTTTTTTAAGGAGGGTAAAATTTGAAGTCAAAGCCAAAAATTAAAAATGGGGAAAAGTCAAACTGGGAAGAAAGAATTAGGACGGAGGGAGTATATTATATACTAATTAGATAAAATAATATTTTGAAAATATTTGATATAATAAATCTTATAAAATAATTCTTTTATCAATATAAAAATCATTTTTATTGAATTTAAAGTCAAAGTCTACCAATTTAGTACTCTATTGCGTATATTTTTAAAACAGTGTTTAATATAAAAAGTAGTGACAAAAAACAATAAATAACATACCGAACAACATAAAATAATGGTTACCCAAGATAGAAAGAAAACTCTTAAATATGTTGCATTGTCAAACTTTCTCTAAATCTAAACATATGCATTTGTGCACGAGGCTTAGCTTAATTGGTCACTTAAAGCTAGTAATGTGTATGTTCGACTCCTGACCCTTGTAATAAAAGAATTAACATACGTTGCATGGATTTATTAATAAGGGAATTTCAATTTTTCATTTTTATTAATGTATGGATCAGGAATTCGAGGCTCATCCATTTTCTACCCAAGGTGTCCCTTCTCTCTTTCACTTTCACTTCTTTTTATGATTTAATGACTTATTTTTTATGAGTATATTTCACGTGTAGCTGCACTTTTAGATGATCACGTAACAACACACCCATCATATAACGAAATGTCATTTATAGTGTGATACTCTCTCCCCTCCATAATTTTTCTTTTTTTACTATTTCAACACCAATATGTTCATACAATTTAATTTTTTATAATGAAATTTAAAAGGTTTGATTATCAGTTAAATAAAAATTACTGCATACATTATATATAGTATATTATTATTATTTTAAAGTTATTTAATTAAATTCATCTTGTTATATGGGAGTCACATTTTGAGTCATGAGAGAGGAGTGTTTAGTCCGATGTCACATATATTTCCTTCATTTATTCCCTCCATTAATTTCCTTTATTTATTTATTTATCATAAATGCTAGAACTTCATTACAATCGACATTACTGATAACCATTATCTGTAAATAATATTTGTAAACTCTGTATATTTACAAATAATTATCGTCTATGTGTGCAAATTCACAGACGGTCGAAATCGTGATTTTAACCGTAAAAAAATTTCTGACGTATCACAAAAAAATTGTTACCTCATATTTAACAAAAATAACATCAAATAAATTATGAGTAATTAATTCTTGAATTCACACAAATAGGAGTATGTTCTAAAAATTTACTCTCTTTGCCTCACTATTTTGCAACATTAGGGGGTGACACACACACACTTCATAGGAAATTAATAATATACAACTTTTTAAAAATTTTTACTTTTGATTTTCTCACTTCATTTTTTAAAATTTTCGTTTTAAATTTAATTTTTTTTAATTTTTTTACTTTTATTTTTTACATATATTATTGAATATCTTTCAAAAAAATAATTTTTCTAACAGCCAAGTCCCAAAGCCACTTTCCTTGGCTTTCAGATTTTGGTTTTTCAGATTGAACAACTAAGTTAAAAAGCCATTAGCCAAACAATAGTTTTGGCTGTTCGAGTAGTCAAAAAAGTCAAAGTCGGTCAAAGAAGTCAAAAGCTATCTAAAAGTTATTTTCCACACACACTCCAAATATAACTAAAAAGAATACTTGCATGCAAATCAAACAAGTCATACATTCCTAAAAGTGCTACTCGGAGTAGCTCTTATATTGCCTTCTTTAATTGGCTTTTATTAAGTACATACATAAACTGATGCACATATCCATACACATATACATGCATAATAAAGCTAAGGGTGGTGGAATGAGATGAATTAGAATATATATATATATATATACATAGAGCATACCAGTCAATATATATGATGCTCCATTTTACTCGCATACTTTGATTGAGAGGAATTTAGCAAGAAAGCCCCCGAGGAGGAGGAAGCGAGACCTGGCCCAGCCGCCACGTGGCGCAATCTCAGGCGCCTTCGCACACAGGGGCGACACTTTCTTCACCTCCAGCATCATCATCCTTTGCCCAAATTCTTGACGCAGGCGCTCCACAACAGTCGCCAGATTCCCAGAAGAATCTGAATCTCTGATGTAAAAGACATTTATGCCCTGTTCCCCAACGGTTGAGACGCGGGCTCTTGTAACTACGAGCCCATTTTCTCTCAGAATTCTTGTCACGTCCGACAGCAGCCCTACTCGGTCATTTGCGCTTAGTTCCAGTCTCAAGCCCTGCATGCTTCACATGCATTAGTCTATACTCTATCCCAAGCCCCATTGGATTTATTTGTCCACTTTCTTGTTTTTATTTTTTCCAAATTAGTTGTCCGCTTTCCATATTCAATACAAAAAAAGACGAATTGTCTAAAATATCTTAAAGAAAAGGTATGAGCATTGTTGACTGAATGATATCCTAGAAATGAGGTATGAACTTTGTTGATGGACAAATCCATTTGGTGGACTTATTTGATATCTTATCTTAAGAAAGTGGACAACTAATTCCAATGGGAGAGAATACTAAACACTGCTATCTCCATTCCCAAATTAATTTTGACTCCACAGAGTATTAATAAAGTGTTGAAAATGTGAAAAGTAGTTGGAAGGAAAATGTTGTGTGTGTGTGTGTGTGTGTGTGTCTAGACATTGTATACTCCCTCTCACCTCACTTACTCTACGTTGAATAGCCGCTTCGAGACACTTGACAACTCTTTCCTTTTCCTTTTCGGTCTGCAAAGTGCATCCATCCATATGGCGTATATAGTATTCCTACCACCGCAGAATTGAACCTTAAGTTGAATCATTAGATAGTCTCAATGACATGTGAGGGATAATATCCCATAGTATATTGATTATTGAATTATAGTGGAACCCTAAGTTCACAGATTTTATGTCTTTTAGAAGTATATTGAATTATAGTGTCGAAATCAGTCTCTTTGCTCATGCTTTGAGGCCATGTAAAGTACTGCACAAGCATTAGAAATTGCGCAAGTCAACCCGAGGAAAGTGAATTGGGATGGAGGCGATAGAAAACTATAAACTAACATATGTCCTCTCGCCGTGTCTAAAAGAAAGAGACAATTTGATTTTTACGATTTAACATTTTGACCACTAATATCTATGATTATATTTAATCAAACTATATAAATATACGGTAGTATTTAAAAAATGAATCCAATTCAATGTCATTAAAGTTGGATTAAAACTTATTGTTATTGAAGGTCAAAACTTATAAACTTGGATCAGAATAACAAAACTGTGACTTTGGTTTAGAGGCGAAGAGACAACTTACCTGTGAAGCATAAGGAGCGTCAGAAGAGACAGCAGCATGGAAAACAACAAAGTGCATGTCTGTCAGGGTGCACACTATGTCAAACATGAGCTTAGGCCTGTCTTTGCACCTGACAGTTACCACCCAGTAATCCTTCTCTGCACAGTGATCAATTGCGACTTTTGGTTTGAACAAAGAAGAATGTGGATTGACAACCAAGTCATCCTCATCACAGTCCCTGTGATCAGCAAAGAACATCTGATGCAGCCGGCGGTCCAAGTGGGTCCTACCAACAAAGACGCTTGTCGTATGAGCTATGTTTTTTTTATCGTCATCCTCACCTGCTAGGAGAAGAATGTTTCTGAGGCGTTCCTCGATGACGGTCAACCTTGAACGATCATCATCATCCGTGGCTTTGTCAATATTCACATAAAGAATGCATGCTGTGCGCTGGTTATGAGTCCATACCTCAGCAGCAGCTACATTGAAATGGAGATCAGCAAGGACAGCCGAAATTTCAGACAGAAGACCCGGCCGGTCCCTGCCTATAAGCTCAATAGCTGTGTAATTCATTCCTGCATTTTCCCCTGGCCATGTCCTTAACACGCCTGAAGTGTAGCCCTTTGGTCCAAGAGCCTGTTGCAAAATAATATTGTTAATACATTCAGTCAATTTTTTTTTCTAATCCTACAATCAAAATGATTTTTTGGTTCATTAGATTCCTTGACACATGTTATAAGAACCTAACTAGGTGCATTCCTCTAGTGTAACAAGTCACGCCAAAGTCTAAAAACCCCAACCAACTTCCAACTCAATTTTATCCCGGCTCCTTTTGGTAGCCTTGTCTGCCTTATTCTTCGTAATAGTAAGATAACTCACTTTTGAGTAACTTATTTAACCAAAATGGATGTTATGAAACATTTTCAGTTTAGAAAATTCAAGAGATTCAGCCTAGCCTTAACAAAACGGGCAATACGTCTCAAGTGAAAATGTACTCTACATTTTGAAATTGGCCTTCATACTAAAGCCATAGAGGAAGACGAGTATCATACCTTTTCAATGCAACCAATAGTGTTACAATCTGTAACTTTGTTTCCATGTTGATCGGTGACGTGAAAAACTGTTAACAAAAACAATTTAGGTTGGTAAATATTTTGTCCATTTGTCCCTTGCATGTTTACATAGACAAGTATCAAGAAAGGAAAGAGGAGATAAGCATATATGAAGTGTCCCGCAAATAGCTTTTAGTGTGTTACTTGTGCAAATGGCCTTATTGCCTAGCTAGACAAAGATAAGAGATATAAATACTTGAGATAGACCCAAATGAGAGCTTGACGTAGGGCGTGATTCTGTCCAAAAGTACGGGAGTATTATGATAAAAGAAAAGAAAGACGACTAACCATCCATGAACCACCGGCCATCGGAGGATACGTAAGCTTTAGTGATAATGAGATCAAAATCAGACAATATTTGCACAACCTCCAGAAGTATTCCTGGTTTGTTGACACTATCAACCTATAGGTGTTGAATGAAAATATTCAACTGGTCATATGGGAAAAAACTATGGTGCATTATAACATTAAAACAAAAAAATTAAGTATCTGTTTGGATGTGATGTTTGAAGCTGTTATGTTTGCTGTTAAAACAGTTGTTTAACATTTGTGACTTTAGGTCTTTGCTCAATTAAGCCTTTGCTATTATAATGTCATACTCATAAAGGTATTTTTTGTACATAAAATACTGGCGTATTTGTTAAGAAAAAAGTAGGTATTTTAAAAACAAAGTTGGGGAGCATCAAGGAAAAAGTTAGAGATGCTGCAGTGATGTTTCAGAAGCTACACATTTCAGCTTTTAAGCCCCATTTCAACTCCTTCAGCCGCAAACACGGCTTCAACTGGTTAAACAAACGGACCCCAAAGAGGCTATCCACGAGGAAAAACAAAACAAAACAAAACAAAAATGGATACTTTGTGAAGACTTTAGTATATGATTACAATATTCTTCCCTCTCACAATCTACACCGAGAACCTTCAAATTTCAGAAAAAAACCTTTATCTCATTTGAAGGTTAATTTTTCAAGCGAAAGTTGGGAAATTACCTTCACTACGGTGCAATCCTTGCAGCTAATATTGTCCACCGACACCCTAATACATGTACCATTGCACGATTAAAATTATGAAGAAACAAATAATCACCAAATAACTGGTTATACTAAGAATTACTCCCTCGGTACTAATTTGGTTGTTCATTTCTCATAATATCTTATTTTTAATGAGAGAATGCCAAATAAGTCTTTTAAATGAATTAATACTGTATATCAACAATACTAATACAATATCTAGAGATTATTTTAGATAAGTGAACGTCTAATTACAGACGCTCAAAAACAGGCAATTAGACTACAAATCCAAGACAGACAGGAGGGAGTGAACCGAGTGACATAAACTAGCTAGTGTCTCATAGCATGAAAGCATAGAACAGAACGAACCTTGGAGGATTTATTCGGATGCTTAGGGTCTCATATTCAGGATCAAAATAAGGCGAACAGTATTCCTTCATCGCCGGCTCAAATTGCGTGCTGCTCGGTTCCAATCATCACCAAGGGTAGTTAAGTTGAGTGAGCCAACCACACAAAAGTCCTACAGTTATACACATACACTCGATCAAGAACACTGATTCACAAATGAAAGGCTCCCACCACACACAAAATGAGGGTATGTGTGTATGTATATATAGCAATATAGGATTTCTAGGGTTTGGGTGCAAGTCAAATCACAATGTGCTGCAAACAAATTGGACCATCCACCATCTAGCGAGACATTAACAGCAGCATAGATGCTTATTGACTGATGAAGGAGATGGCATAATTGAAGATATTATTCCTCTACAAAATTCCAAGCATATATGATCTCAATCACCTGTTGTTCGTCGTCCATGATCCTTGGCCACAAATATCAGGCAATTTTGAGGAGAGTCCGGTGCGGATTCTCCTCACTGGAATCTGATTTTCTGAAAATTTTCCATTGTTTAGAATTCTTCAGAATCAACCAATTCTTAAACTGATTCTGAGAATCATAGATAGCCAAACACAAATGAAAACAAAAAGCCCATGAGCTGGGAGTTTATGGTAGAAATTGGTAAATAAATTGCTAATTTACCCATCATCAACACATGAACTATGGAGCGCACAAATACATATACATATACATAAGCAATTCTAAACACTCTTAAGTATACACCATTTAAATTTTAACAACGTTTTTTTATTAACGTTGACATTTTTAAATTAAATTTTAATGATGTATATTAATTAAAAAATGATAATGCTTAATGATATTACCAGATAACTTTTTCAAAAGGCTAACGCTAACATCTGAGCCAAATGTAAAATAGACGCGATATGGAGTATGACTTATTTAAAATAATGAGTAAAGTAAAGTGAAAGATAAAAAAATAAAAATAAAAAAAGAAAAAAACTGCTTCGCAGAGGATAAAATAATTCTTCCGAAAAAAATGATAGAGAGGTCCTACCGGGAGTCGAACCCAGGTCGCTGGATTCAAAGTCCAGAGTGCTAACCACTACACCATAGAACCCGTTGTTGCTGAATTTTACATTACGCTTTGTAATCGTATGGTTACTTAAATTGATATTCCTTCTTTTTTTTTTTAAATGTAACGAGACAGTCATTTATCTGCATGAAAACTTAAATACTTAATTTTGCAAACTGAGAAATACTCCGTATTTTTACAACAAATTTTAAGTATCGTCTGTAATTAATTTCAAAATAATTTATATTTATTTCCCTTTTTCCTTCTTTATTTCATCTTTATTATATTAAGTACTCCATTATCTTTCAAGAAGTTTCTCATTCCATTTTACAATCACCTTCTTTATACTCTTTATATTATGTTATGGTATGTTTAAAAACTTGTATTTAGATCTCAAATCCAAATTTGACTCAAATTTCATGTTTGAAAATCTTTAAATATTTAGACTTAGATTTGTTGCCAATTCTTCTAATTTATAATAAAGTTTAGTTTATAATTTATATACCTCGGCACCACTTGTAATTTGAAATTCAAGAATTCAAATTTTGGAATTAAAATATATGAATTAAATTGAAATATTAGTTTCCAAACAATAACTTAATAGAATTCCAAATGTAGCTTGTATCCCAACCTAAGCTTGGTGAAACGCTGGAATGTCTTTCCTAACTCATGCAATAATTGGCAATACTTGTGATGGTTAACACAAACAAGTATGTTTGGTCAGAATTTTAATTTATTTAATAAGAGAGTAATGCTAGAGTCACAAATAACTTGGACACAAACTTCACAAACCTATCATTTATGCACTTTTCAAGGTGAATAAAATAATTTTAGGTAATTAAAAAATAAAAATTTAAATACACAAATGACAAGTTTGTGTCCAAGTTATTTGTGACTCTAACATTACTCTTAATAAAATTTGAAAGTGGTATGGTATGTTTTGCATAGATATGTCTTCTACTCGTTTTTTTATGCTTATGTCTTAATATTAGGTGTTGAAGTATTTTGATATATATAAAAAAAATTATCTAAAACAAATTTCATGTGGGATTCGTGTAGTTACCCGTCTTTTCAAATCCTACTAATAATCCTATTTAGGTTGTGTTGTCATGATGTGTGTCTATGTGACTGTTTGTATGTGCTTATAAGGTAATTTAAACTGTTTATAAATTATTTTAACTTGTAGTGCGATGTTAATTTGATAAAAGTATAAATAAATATTACATTGTAAACTATTTTAACTTGTAGTGTGATGTTAATTTGATAAAAGTATACATTTTCGGTTAATCATTTTTAACTTTTGACTTATAACTAAATAAAATATATATTGTACATTTGTTTAGAAAAATTAAATTTTGAAAATATTTTTTATAATAAATCTAATAAAATTATTTTAATATCAATATTTACTACCATTTTTATTTATTTGAAGTCAAAATTTACTAATTTTGACAGGAAAAAATCAAACGTAGAATGATACTTAGAAATAGAGTGAGTATTTAATTTTATAAATTATCTAAATTTCACCTTATATTTTTCTCCAGGGACTATCAATGACTTCCATTTATTTTTTAATCATAAATTTGAAGTCTATGTTTAGCAAAACCACATTTCCATGAAAAGTGTTAACCATAGATTTATCAGTTGAAATAACATTTTCCACCCTCCTAATTTCAATTTTTCAATTAAGAACAAAAGGAAAAAAGCCAAAAACAATTTCTAATTTGTACGCAGTTTCATGTATTGGTCGGGGGGACCGTGGCCGTGGGCAGCGCGGTGCACCAAAGTAAAAATCTGTTTTTTATTTCACACAAATTTCGGGCACCCTTTTTCCACTTTCTATTTGGGAACTGCTTTTCTAGACTGGCATTTCTTCCTTTCCATAGACTCCGCCTTTTTTTTTAATTTCTGCTTTTCATTCGCATCATCAGCATCCGCCGCCGCCGTCGCGGAGGAGGAGGAGGAGCAAGATTCTGTTCCACTGGTTTCTCCCTTGCCTATTAATTTATGTATGTGTTGCAAGTATTGTTATTGTTCCTCAACTAGTCAATCCTTAAGTCTTTATGTCGGTTTTTACTAGATTTCTCTGTCGATTCTCAAAGAATTTATTCTTTTTTTTGGGGGGTGAATTCAGAACCCAATTGATTGCGTATAGCTTGTTGTTTTGATGTGTCATGTGGGTTGAAAGAAGAAAGAATTGCTGTTCATTTCTAAATTGAGTTGCAGGTTGGGTATTGGCTTTTCTTTCTTCTGTAATAATTGCTCTGAATTGAGAGTTTATTGTTTTAGTTTCTGCTTCTAATTCCATAAATGTATTGGTTTTGTTTCACTGGTTTCTGGGTGGGAATTTATTTTAGACTCAACTCTTCCAAACTGCAATCTTGCTTCTCACTTTCTTCACCTCTGCTATGAAATTCTTCTTAAAGTGATGCTCCCTCTGTAAAAAAAGAAGGTAGTATTGTTTTTGTAACTTACTTTTGTCTTAAAAAATCATGTATGAACAAAAGAAGCTAATTTTCACCATATTAAACGTTTTTTAGTAGAAAAAATTGTACCTTTGAGAAAAAGAATTATTTTTTATGAGAAGGGTAGAGGAATCCTTTTTATGGGAAGGGTTGTTTAAATTGCTGTCAATCTGTGCATTTTGGGATTAATATCCCTTGTCTCTTACTCTACTTAAAAATTACTGGTGAATTTCAAAGACAATTCAATTAATTTTTGAATTTAATGCTGCCAAAACGAACTCTGTTGGTTTCTCAGCTTCAGTGAGAGCTTCATCAACTGAACCATGGCTGTGAATATTTCTTTCTGAATTTAAGAGAGGAAATTCTCATTGAATGTATAATATTCCGTCATGGTACCTGTTTTTTCTCAGTGAGTGAGCATTTTTTGGATGTTTCATGGGTTGGTTGAAATACTGACAATGAAATAATTAGTGCATGAGTCATTTCTCTAGTGACGTGGATATTTTTGGTTGTTTATATCAAGGTGATTCACAAAGAAGCTGTGAGAGTGGCATCATTTTTAAGTTGGAGAGTGATATAAGTGAGTGAGGGGTGGTGGGTGTGGTTCATGCCAAAGACACCATGCAGCTGTATCATCATCCGTATTCCTTGGACAGCCAAAAGGTTAGGCTTGCTCTGGAAGAGAAGGGGATCGATTACACATCACATCATGTGAATCCCATCACTGGCAAGAACTTGGACTCCTTTTTCTTCCGTTTGAATCCAACGGCTAAACTTCCTGTTTTCCAGAATGGTTCCCACGTCATTTATGATGCCATAGAGATTATTCAGTACGTCTTTCCTTCCCTTGCTTCTCAATACATTTATATAGAAAACCTTCCACTTTGGGTCTCTACAACCACATAATATTCGCTTTTGACTTTAATTTTTTCCACTTTTAATTTGGTGCTTTCCTATGCATCTAATGAGCATTATATGACTTGTAAATGTGCTACACCAATTTTATAATGTCCATGCTCGGAGTATGTGTGAAAAGAATAAATGTATACTTTTATGCTATTTCCTTTGTATCCTTTCATGGATTAAAGTGTTATTAGCAACAGAATGAAAAGAAAAGTTTAGCAGTGAAATGAACAATGTGCAATTATCAAATGTTTATGCGTTAATTTCATAATGAGCATGCTCTAGGTATGTGCAAAAAAGTATGAAATAAGCATTGTGTTACTTGTAAATGTGCTAGATGTTCAATAAACACAATTCAACAACAAACCCATTAAAATCCAACAAAAGTAGGGTCTGAGGAGGGTGTACGTATGCAGACCTTACCCCTACTTGGTAGTAAAGAGGTTGTTTCCAAGAGACCCCGACTCAAAATGTTCAATAAACACTATGCTTCCAAGTGTATGATGTAGGAACTCTACTGTTTATGTGTATAGCCACCTTTGGGATCACTTATCTGGTAAAAAAAAAGTCAACTGGAAATTATATGGAGAATTGATCAGAAAGACCAAAAATAAAAAGAAATATAAACAGCCTTGCATTCATAATTAAGGGGAGAAAAAAAAAATAAATGTTGGAGCCAAAAGCGGGAAGTACGCAATATTTGTGGATAACTATAGAACCTAAATACCGAGATAATAATTTCAACCAAAAACATTTTTATAGGTATGTCGAAAGGATTGCAGAGAAAGCGTCTTCTGGTGGCAATGACTCAGGCGTCAGCAACCAAGAAGTTGTGCAATGGATGCACAAGATTCAAGCGTGGGACCCAAAGTATTTTACCCTCTTCCATATTCCCGTGAAGCATCGTCTCCGTGTTTCTAAATTCTTAAGACGGGTGATAATTGCCCGGATGGCTGAATGCCCTGACCTGGCAACTTCTTATCACAACAAGCTAAGAGAAGCATATGATACAGATGAGAAGCTGGGGAATGATGATGTTGTGAGAAGGAACGAAGAACATCTCATTAAGATTCTGGACGAGGTAGAAGCCAAACTGAGTGAAACCGCATACCTAGCTGGGGATGAGTTCACTTTGGCAGACGTGATGCTAATCCCCATCCTGGCTAGGTTAGAGCTCTTGAGCTTAGAGCTTGAGTTCATCAACACAAGACCCAACCTAGCAGAGTACTGGGCAGTTGTGAAACAGAGGCCTAGTTATAAGAAGGTGATCGGAAGGTACTTTGATGGGTGGAAAAAGAAGACAACCTTAATGAAGACATGGTGGTTTGTCAAGCTCAGAAGCATGTTTCGAAAGTATTGAGGGTCACTGTGACTCCTAAGGTTGTTGTTTGTATTGCTGTTTTTTTTTACCTGTACTGCCCAAAATTCATTTGTCTTCAGAAGAGATGTATATTAGAAGAAGGGGAAAAAGATGGAATGTACAGATGGTAAGTTTGTGCTGTAATTTTTCTCATACTTTTTCTCAGTTTGTAAAAACATTTATATGTATCATGAAACCTATGCAATGAAATTCTGTGGAGGTCATGTTTCTTGTTTCGCGTACATTTCGGAAACTTGAGACCTTCATTAACTCCCCAGAAATGATTTGGGTGTGGTTTTCGCTATTTTTTGCCATTTCATTAGAATCATTACTGGACATTAAGATAGGACAATGGTCCTAGAACAAGCTATGTTACAAACACACATTTTTCCTTCATCCTTTCAGTGAATGAATGAACAAGGGCTCATCTGGCTGTACTTATTTTGTTGGTTGATTCAGTTTTCAGAACTAGCTGATTCTTGAAAACCAATTAGTCATCTACGTCTAAAAACCAGATTTTGGAACCACAATCATCGACTGATTATTTTCAAAATCTAAAGCAAAAGCAAAACTCTACTGATTTTGGGGTGAGAATTTTGCAAAATTGCTTTTCAGAATCAAAGTGAAAGGACTCCTAAATCAACTTCAAAACCTGATGAAGACTGGGTTCAAGAAGACTTTGATGAGATGCAAAGCCATAACGAATCGAAAGCACAAATAATGCAAGTTTTCCTCCAAATTTGATTCACGGAGACTTTTGTATGGAGTACCTTTTTTTTACAAGGCTAATGTGTTTTACCCGCAACTCAGCACAAGCTAACTATGGTATTATAGGTATTAAATTAACATATGAATTACTTCCAAATTCTTTGAATTCAATCTAATTATTCAAGATAGCTTTCATATTTAGAACAACCTTTGCATTTTAAAAGTCAATAATAAACAATAATCACTACCGGTATCACTGTCAAAATCAACACTAACATTGTTGTAAGTGTACATTGGCGCCTTGTGCGTACCAAATGAATGGAATATATAAAAACGAATAACAAATGCACTTATCTTCTCTCTCTTTTTTTTTCGAAGAAAAAATTACCTAGTACAAAGCCCCTCATAAAAATCAAAGGCCCCAAAAAGCTTTCTGTAGAGCAATGAAGCTGCTGACTTTTTGATTTAATTGGATGCACCAAACATTTCCTTTACCAATCAATGATTGGATTCCTATTGAACATGTGAACCTTCAAGTCGGGGAATGGCTAACCATGGTAACACTTTGTACATCCCACTCTTTATTTTATTTTTTTTGAATGTTTTCCCCTTTTGCTGCCACCCCGAGTCATAGGAGAACCGAACAATCTTTGACAATCAGGAGCTCCCGCGGGCATATGTAGGCAATGGGGGGAAAGGGTGGAAGGGCACAGCTGGAGCGACCACCCAACTCCCAAAGCTCTCATTTACAGGTACCCCAATCTTCTGTACCAAGTTGAATGGAATCCCATATGAGACCACGATGCGCGAAACAAACCGTTGTTGACAGTGTCCCATAACCGGTTGCTTTGGAGTGCAGTGTTCAACAGCGGGTGAAAATCCAGGAGGAAATTCAGTCTCCGGTAGGGGGTCATGCCCATTTTCCCCCCTAACTGGTCCTTCATCCCAACGGCTTTTACGTTTACGGGTCTTTGCCCCAATAGGCACTAAATGAGGGGTACTACAAGCTGCTGCTGCTTCTGAAGATTCTCTAGTAGTGGATTCAAGCCTACTATTATCCATGCGGCTGTTTTTTCTGTGTAGTGGCTTGGGTATCCACCTATCTCTAAAGTTTCTTGCAATTTTATGAACCTGGGCCCCATAGCACAAAGAGGAAAATGTATTGGTCAGTTGATGCAGAGTGGGATATTTGCAAATTAAGGGAGGGTAATTTTTAAAATAGATTACCTGTTTGTCTATGTGATCTGTCAATGCTAAGATCGATTCTCTAAAGCTGCAGAGTATAAGTTGTGGGCATGTAATTAGCATCTGATGTTTATACTGACTAATGAAGAAAAATAAAATAATACAAGAAACATTTGCGTGACAAATGTGAGACTGGAAAATAGACTTGTTCAAACCAACCTCTCTACTCCAGGCCGAGAGGGGACCCAATTAATGTGGTCAATGGTAAGGATCTCTCGCAATGCAAGATATTCCAGTACCTGAACAGAAGAGCAACCAATGTTATGGTGCCTAACAAATAAATGTGGCGACAACAGACACAGTGAACCTACTTCCTTTTTTTCATGAGTGAGTTTTGAAAAGTTCATTAAGAGCTTATAAAAAGCAGGTACGAAGATTACTGTACAGTGTACCCTATAATTTGGATTCTTCTTTAGTTTAGTAGCTTAAAAAGTTCATCAGGGACTTGAGAAAGATTAGGGCAGTAGCTACGTGGCAACCAATGCAAATAACAACAACAACAACAACCCTATTGGATCCCATGAGAGTAGGGTCTGGGGAGGGTGTGTGTACGCAGACCTTGCCCCTACTCGAAAGTAGAGAGGCTATTTCTAAGAGACCCCCGGCTCAAGCTGAAGTATTAACAACAATAATAATAAAAAATAAGAATACTTGTGCATTTGAAATATTAATGTATTCCAGGAAAACATTCCATTGACGTTTAACCAATAAAGGTGGAAAACATCCTCATCCCTTAAAGGGCAACGCATCAGCTTCATTAATATGCCATGATAGAAGTTGAACACAAATGGAAGAGAGAAGTTTCTACAATAAGTATTGGGTGGATTTGGTTTGTGTTGGGATATAGACTCAAAGTCCCAGAGACCCAGACCATATCCAGCCAAAGATAGGGCCCAGCCTGCCAGGATGGGTTGACCCAACAATAAAGCCGAGCAGGTCAACGTCGATGTATGCTCGGATGGAGCTCAGAAAGGCACCAGACTAAGAGACAGTTGTCTCCTTGTCTAGAGTGTCACAATATGAAACCAGCCGAAGCTGTATGCCTCAGTCCAACCATGGAGATTCCCATGAACGCATGCCAACATGGACAAACAGACGTGGCCCTAGGCACGGGCGTAATCTTGGCCACTGAGGCTAGTCAGCCAACAGCGCTACCCCTCAGGTCCATCATTACGACTCAATGCACGAGATAACTGTCTTACACTAGCGGACAACAAAGGATGTCTGTACCAAGGCCAATGCGAGCATGACAGTGTATGAGCCAAGGTGAGCATGAAACATGGTTGAGCCATTAGGGTCAGGAGCCTATACATAAAAAAGCAACACCACTTTGAAGTTTAAAGGGACCGGGTTTTGAGTGCTAGAGGAGTCACTACTTGTTACACTGTTGAAATAACCTCTCTCAAAAGACAAGTGTATTAGTCCTCTGTTCTCTGTCGTACTTAAAAGATGGAGGGGTGTTGAGTGTAACCTGCCTCAGATAATACACTGAGACCACTAAACTAAGAATATTACGGGTTCATCCCCTCCATTTTCTCTACTAGTCTACTCATCTCTTATTTGACCCATCTACGCTAAAGGGTTGTTCGGCCCTTTGGCCCAATCCATGAAAGAGTAAAATCCACCTATCTCATTTTGGTCAAGATAGAAACCAAATAGAGAGTCTATGTGATTGTGATTCTAAAATCCACAAAACCGCCCCACATATGCAAACCAAATACAGCTAATACGTCCATTTTATTGCCCCCGAATGGACCCCAGTGGCGTTTTGGATAAATTACAAGTGGCATCATGCGATGATAATCTAAACATAGACTCAATTACCTAACAATGGCTAGGAGCGACTACTCTAATTTGTCCACAAGAACTAGCAAACAGTTTAGAGTGTACCACACTACCACATGTATTACCCTAGCGACTTTAAGACTTTGAGCTATATTACCTTGAGCAGCTTTCGAAGAATAGGTGTCTTATTGAACTCCCTTCTAAACCGCTTTATAATGTTGTGTAACATCTGCAAACCTAGAAAGTACCAGCGGAAACCAAATTTACACTTCTCAAACATCACATACAGTATTTTACCAGACAAATTAAGTCCAAACAGATGCAATCAGCACATGGGTTCATACCGTTCTTGTTGATAATATCAGCCAAAACTGTCCTTGACTTTGTCTTCAAGAGTGCACCAAGGATCATAGAGAGCTCTCGGTTGCTGCAAAACACGTATAGATAAATAAATAAATAAATAAGCATATGCAGAAGGGCGAGGTAAGTAGCCTTCTTACTAACCTCTGAATTGCTTCCCCGTTGCCACTATCCCCTGAAGCCGCAGTCAAAAGTAGGAGCTTTAAGTAGTACTTCGGTGCATCCTGTTTCAAACAAAACGTTCTTCAAAATTAATTAAAAAATCAGAGTGCAAAATTTGGGCACACTTAGCATGAGCATGATGAAGATCACAACCAATGATAAGAAAAGAGCCTGCTATGATCATGGAAACTCAAAGCTGAAGACAGGAATAAAGTTCCGGCTCTAAGCAACAAAATATTAAAGGGCCTAAAAATTACTGATGCGCAGAAAACTTGTGCAACTACACAACAACAATATGCAATTGCCAATCAATTAAATGATTTGTTACAATTTTGCCTAGAAACTGAATACTACTTACATTGCTCTTGCTTATGCCACCATTCAGGTCTAGCAACTCATTAAGTTTTGCTTCCACTGCACAAAAAGTTACAAAACATCAATGTAGCCATGAGCCTCCATTGTCAAAGCTTACCTCAATAAAGAAAAACACAACTAACGGAAAAAGGGAGGCTAAAAGAGAAAACACTTGCCAGCTTCAAATCGGCCATTTGAGGAGCCTTCTACTAATTTTTTGGATTTATCTTGCATCATGCTTGAGATGTCTATCTCTGCGGTTGTTTTGGTATTCACAACATTGCTTGTGGACTTCATCACACAGGGTGGAGAACGAGAACGTTTTTCTGGAGGAACCTTGCGCCTTACTGTTGCAGATTTTGACTTACTCGATTTATTTTTATTGGTAAGTGTTCCAGAAGGAGATGCCATCTCCAACTCCTCTGGAGAGCAAAGGGACTTTAGATCTTTTTCATCCGCAGAACACTTTTGTTTAGCTTCAAAAATGGTTTCACTAGTTATATTCTCTGATGGTAAGGAGGTTTCCGGAGGTTTCATAGAAGAGCATGATGGTGCACCAGAGCCCCTTAAAACCACAGATTTTTCTGCAGCAGAAGAGGCAGATAAATTTAACAAAGCATCATTCTCTTCAGTAGCCTTCAAACACTCAACAGCAACAAATGCTTCTTTCTTTTCCTGAGGCTCCTTATCAGTTCTCTCTTCTGAGCCATTAAGTAAACTTGAAGCAGATTTGATGTTTTCCCACTCATCATGCATGTCATCCTCTTCACATATTACATCAGGCTCGGGAAACTCATCATCTGAATCATCCTGGATGATTACCTCAGCATTTTGGGGATCCCCACCTATATAACCCCGACACTGAGGTGTACCACATACACATTTTTTTGCAGCAGCACCAACAACACGTACGTAATTGTAATCAAAAGTTAACTCTTCACCCTGTTAGCACAACCCCAAAACATAAGCTATGATTTTTGTAACGCGAATTAATCTTTTTATTAAAGTTACTTTCCTAATTATTACCAATAGAATTACTGAGAGGTATGAAGGATTTGCGGGTGGGGCTGGGCGGGTGGAAGGGGCACTACAAGTTATTACTCCTTACGAAAAGAAAAAAAGTGGAAGTATGGAAATGCAAGATTAAGTGCACTTGTGCAGTATACAGAAGAAAAAAATTGCAATAGCACACATCTTTATTTTCCAGAACTTCACGAGAGCTTTGAAAAAACTTGCACTGAAAGTCAAATGGTGCTGCTTAACTAGCACGCAGGGGCGGACCCACATAGGATCATACGGGGTCAAGCGACCCCACGAAAATTTTAAATTTTTTTACTATATATATATATTTTTTTTATTTTTTTAATGAATACCTAGAATTAGTATATATCCTACAAAACGCTTCATGTTTCTACTTGCCAGCGCTGAAGGAGTGGATATCTATGTTGTTCCGTGTTCGCGTGGGCGTCTGGGCGATGCAGTGTTCGAATCCAGCTGTAGGTGCTGACATTACATTTTATTTTTAAGAAGAGTAAAATCTAAACGGCGTCGTTTTTTTTCTTTTCTTTTTTTTTTTCCGATTTCCTCTTAAAACCAGATCGATCGACACTTCCCTCTTCTGCTGTTCTGCACCAGATCTCCAGAGTCCAGACCTAGTTGACCATCCGATCGCCAAACCTCCGCCGATTGCCGACCGCCGTCCGCCGCTTGAAAGTTGGAACCGACGACGGCGACGAGAACCCCCCAAGGCCCCAATTACTCGAACAACCAGGTTTTTTCTCTTAAATTGATTTATCTAAATTGGATATTTTAATTTTATTTGTAAATTGTGATAATTTAAATTAATATTTATAAATTTGTTATTCTAAATAGCAAAATAGAGAATTGAATTCGTTTATTTATTTTGTGAGATTTTGATTTGTGATTTGTGAATATGTTAATATAATTAGGGTATGTACTTAAGTTTATAATGTTTTTAATTATTTAAATTTCAATATAGGATGCAAAGGTATTTTAAAAAGGCACCAAGATTTAAAGAGAAAGAATCGAGTGAGAATCCATCAAATTTGAACGCAAAGCTACATTATTAAGAATGGCTGATTTTTATCCAAGGGAGTTTTCAGAAGTTGACATCAAGATTTTAGAAAACCAACTTGAGAATTACATTTTGGATGTCCGGACTGATAGTAGATTCACTGCTTTGAATGGGCTTGTTGATTTGTCTATGAAAATGGTTTCTACAAAGAAGGATATGACATATCAACATGTTTACACACTCATAAGGTTAGCTTTGCTTCTACCGGTAGCAACTGCTAGTGTTGAGCGTGCTTTTTCAGCCATGAAGTTTGTGAAGAATGAGGTTCGAAACAAAATTTGTGACCAATGGTTAAATGATTGTCTAGTGACATATATTGAAAGAGATGTCTTTGCTACTATTAGCAATGATAAAATACTCCCTCCGTCCCAAATTATTTGTCACATTTCTATTACCGAGGCAAAATATCAAGTTTTTTCAATTCATTTTATTTACATATTGGTAAAGAAATAAAAAATAAAATTTACATATCAAAAAACTACATGAAAAGTTCTTCGAAATAAGAGGTGTCAAGAATATTTTATTTTATCAAATAACCAATGAAAACGTAGAAATAAACAAAAGTTCCCGCGACTGTTGAAAAAGCAAATGTGGCAATTAATTTGGGACGGAGGGAGTAATAAATCACTTTCAAAATATGAAAACTAGACGTTATCATTTGTAAGTTGTATTTCACATTTGCAATGTAGAACTATTTTTAATTAGTATTTTCAATAATATATATAAACTTTAATGTTATGTATTGTAGAATATTTTTTATTTATTGTTAGAAGCGTGATTGTTGGATATAAAGTTTCTAAATTGCGACCGGCGACCCCATGGTATGAATGTTCTGGGTCCGCCCCTGCTAGCACGTTATGGTACATTACCCAGCCATGAGATGAAGGTAACAATGATCAGTAATCAGTACATACACATGCAATAATAAGGGCCTAGAATGAGTACCTTTTTGATGTCCCTCACCGCAAAAAGCCCAATGCAAACTTCTCCGTTCACTATCCACTGTTTTAATAAATAATGAAAAGGTGAATGATAAGAGTCACCTCCAACTAAAAAATTCTGACACAAGACCCACCCTCACTGAACAAAAAACAGCTATACAACCATATCCAGAGGTCAATTAACATTTTAAAGCAACTATCCAGGAACAAACTGCAGAAAGCAGAGAAGTTTAAATGAGAAAAAGAATATATGGATCTGCTCATCCTCCCTTTATCTTAACTTGTCATTCTTTCCTAGTTTTCTGGCTGATGTGGGTAAGTGAGAATACCCAAGCAAAGAGAAGCATACTGTTATTTTGAGAACACAATACACGTGACACATTCAATATAAGTGAAATTGCTCAACCAACATTATACATCTGAAAATTTTCTTGAGTTTCAGATGCTTGGGTATGGTAATCTTGAACACACCTTTTCTAAAATATTTTTTATCATGTCCACAGATGCAGCATGTATCCTAATGGCAATGTATTCAACAAATCAGTTTCTACAGCATCAGAGATGCAGAAGAACTCATTCATTAACAAATCAGTAATGATGATATTTTTATGGATAATTCTTGCCCAAAAATGTGGAAGCATATGCAAGTTTAAAGGTTAAAACAGCTGGTTAATCATTTCTTTTCCTCCCTAATGGAGAGAATAACACGACTTCCCTACCATCTTTCATTTTAAAGTTCCTCTTCTTTGAAAAAGCAAGACTACACAGAGCGAGTGAAGCGACATGTTGGGCCCTTTTTTAGGAAGAATCCTATATTAAAACAACAGATTAAAGAAACAATAACAGATATACTAAATAATGCTGAGAGTAACTTTCTAGAAGGCAAAAGTATAATCAGTTCATACACCTTTTCTGTACGGCAGTTAGGATCACAGCTGTGGTTTATAAAGCGCCCCAAATTCCCTTTGCCACATGCATCAATAACCTGAAATACGAGGCATAATAAAAGTGACAGGGAGCCTTACATACAAAGTTAGAAAACTGATAGAATTCATAGTTCCTACAAAGAAACTAAGCCCTACTCTCAAGATAAGTATCATTCACCCAAGTCATTAATACTCTTATCCCTAATTTTTACAGATCATTTAACAGCTTCTAGAGATGATCTTTGAAAGTAAAGAAAATTTTAAACACAATACCTCACAACTACTGAGTGCCATAAAGTAAAAATGTTTGTGACCCTTCAGTGCATACTCCTTTTGCCGTGCCTCATAAGCATGCATATCAAGCACCTACAAAGCCAAAAGTCGTAGCACGTCAGTGAGGTGAATTGGGATCATAATCATGATCAACAAGTTTACACACATCCATTCAATAAAAATATCTGTAACTCCATGAATCTCTGCCCATAGAAGCATGATATTTTCCAGTAGTAGCAATGTTTTTACGTTCAACGTACATTTTTTATCCATATTGCTTTATTTCCCATCTTTGGCATTGTTTTTTATTTTAATATTATTCAATATCCTTATGATCTGACTACATGCATTCCCCCAATTGGTTTCCGTCACTCTATGTTCTTAACTTTTATGACGTCGATTTTGGAACATGACAATAACAAGTCTCGTGATGATTTATTGTTTATCCTTTTTTCCATTTATGTGGAAATAATCTATGAAGATGAGAATGATGATTTTTGACTTTTGATCTCATTATTCATTGTCATGAAGGTTGTAGAAGGGCATCCGATGTCAAGCATTGCAAGTATGTTATTTGCATTAATTTATACAACGACAACACCAACAACCCAATATAATCCCAACTCTGTTGGGGCTAGAGGACAATATGTACTCAGCCTTACCCTATAAGCGTAAAAACAAATATGCCGTTCCTACTAAACCTTAGATGCACATCTGCATATAATGCCCCAAACTTCACAGAAGTAAGAAGCAAGGGAAGTATAATGTTCCATTTTCATTGAATCCATTATGTGCCCAAAACTAGAACATTGTTGATAATGAATCTTTTATAGTGTTATTTTATAGAATTAAGGCATGTTCACTTCAACTTGTTCTTATCACTCATTACTTATTCTTATTGGAATCAGATCAGATAAAAAACTTCAGATAAAAAACATATTAACTTTAATTGGAATCCGATAAAATAGAGATTCAGATGAGATCAGAAAAAATCTTATCAAATCATACTTTAATAAATCTAAATCAAAACTAATACGAAGAGAACAAGCTCTTAACTGGCACGATAAATTTAATGCCACTGACCCCAACTAGTTGGGATTAAGATGCTTATGATGAATATGTTACTATACAGGCCCTAAATGTGTGGTAATGCTTTGCCACCAGTCCACCACTACGTTCTATTTTTGCATGAACTATGTGTTATGAACATTAACTTTATTAAACAATTTTTTACCACTAAGTGTCATGCAACCATTCTGAACATAACTAGGATTACGACAGTGGTGATGGCAATGACTAAACAAGCACAATAAGGAAAACATCACATACTAACTACTCCCTCCCAAACAGATCTTTATGTTGCAGTTTATGATGATGGACTAAAGTTATTTTCAATAAAAAAAACTATATATTCAAAAACTAAAACAAACGTAAGAGGTAGCTTACTAGTGAATAGTGAACATAAATATCTTTCTTAGATGGAGTGAGTATTTTGTTCTACAGTAATACCCAAACAATATCCATAGTTGTGAGTAAAGTCACCTCTCCAACATATTCAATGATAAAGGACCCTTCACGCACATCTTCAAGCAATTGCAAGCCATAACCCTTTCTGCCACATTTATACCATTTCAAATTAGCATAACTCCGTCTCTGAAACTGCAACAAAAAGTGGCCTAGGGATTAGCTATAACGGACGAGATAAAAAATATCTAAAGTAGTACTCAACCCTTTTTACTTGAAAGTTCATGAACCTGTTGGTTCGAACATTGCTCGCCGCATGGGCAGGACCCCGGAATACATTCAATATTAAGCATCCGATTCAAGCATCCATTTCCACAACCTATTCTACCACTTGAAGGTGTCTTACAATGGCAAATCATGATCTGGAAAGAGAGCATCAAGCTGAGAATAATTAGAGAAGTAGAAAACAAACATATATCTCTAACAGATCTATAGTGCTATGGTTTATTAACCCCCCAAAAAAGATGGGGCTATGCTTCAGAAAAATGCAGTAAAGAAATTGATGGTAACAAGATGACATAGTAGCTCTAATCTATATAAGCAAATAATGTAGACTTGCTAAGAAATTAACACCAATATCAGAAACAACGATTTAGATTCGATTCAAAATTAACCTCGTCAATGGTTTGAGACTTGCGTCTGCGGTTCAAAAATAAGTTTGACTTTATCAGTGTCCAAGTTGATCTCTGACAGACTGTGATCCATGTAATACCCGTAAGAAAGCTTTGCTCCTCAATAAGTAAATTTTTTCCATTAATAAAATAATAAACAAATACCAGTGAACTTCTTTCCCGGGGGATCACAATTGAGGCGTGCATCAAAGACATCATCCTCCCCAGACATATCGGATATTTCTAGTTCTAAATTGATCTCTGAATTTGATTTCTCTTGAGGGGTTGAGCAATCAGCAAAACGCTCGTCCAAATTATCCTTGCAAACCCTATAAGATAAATGAAATTGAAATAAAAATAAGATACGCCACCCCAGACAGTGTGCAGTGTACATGTCCCAGCAATAAAGGAGGAAACTTGGAAAACAAACTTCATGTATACAAAGTCAAGGTGGCATCTCACATCAATCATCCACTTCCATTCATTTCTCTCATTCCCAACCCAGCCCTCCTCCCCTTATGAAAAGAAGGAATATTATTTCCACATATGTGCCATAATTCGAACTTTGAAGATAAACCATTGAGCAAATTTATTTTGCTCCATAAAGTATACACTTTAATTGAGTACATAATGCAGTTGCTTAACTGCAATGTAAAATAAAGAAACAAGTGTAGTTGTAGGCCCTATGTTAGGCCAACAAAAAAACACTAATGCATCCAAGCTTGAAGAAGAATTACTCCAATGTAGCTTTTCTCTAGTTTCTCTAACGCAATAAGTCAACACTACAACTCGGATGAAGATAGATATGGTTAATTGATTGTTTCATCGGTCTCCCACTCAATCCCAAGTGGTTATGACAGGAGTAAGAAAATGGCAACCAAAAGATAATAAGGAAGGTTGAGAAAAATATGACATTTGAAAAAGCAAAATCAATAAAGGGCGTACAAAAAATTGACTATAAACTTCCATCCATCTCAAAACAAAAATCTCAATTTTCTGATGGAGAACACTACAAGTTTTATTATTTCATTATACCCCAATTATTATATAAACTGAGTGAAAAATAAATTCAGTAAACATCCTAAACGGCCGTCATAAATTTTCTGACGGAGGGAGTAAAAAATCAAAACATCCAACAGCCCAAAGTCCAAAGACAAGCATGGTATGACCGTATGAGACGGCACATATTGGCATATTGCTGGTACTAAAAGGTCTTCCTCATAATTATCACTGTCTGAAACGGGTGCTACAACAATTTCATTAGATATTATTAAAAGATCTGAAAAATAACAGGGTACTACTGGTGTACTACTAAGAAAAACTTATATATCATTTAAAATTCACACTCATATTCCCTACTACATTTAGATAAGCATGGTAAACACGTACTAGTAATAGAATCTCAATATTAATGATATAAAGATGGCATGAGCTTCTCTGCATACCATCTGCAGTTTGTTTCTTCAATTTTATCAGCAAGGGATGCTGATATCCGTCTCCACTTGTAACAATCGTCACATTGAACCCATGCATTCCTTGGTGGCACATGATTTGTCACCGTGTCAGTTAGGTTCAATTTTTTTGTTTCTACAAAATCAATTCACCAAAAGCTACATCTTCATATAATATCATGAATAAACTCTAAATGGAGTAACATTTTTAAGTAAAACACTGAAAGGCAGACTAGATTGTCATTCAAATAATTGAACAAATCAAGCTTAAACCTGGTTTATTTGTTGTTGGATTGCATTTGACTTCAATTACACCTAAATGGCCATGAGTCTTCTGCTTCTCTTCACACTTACCAACTTTCTTTTCCTTGTTTCCCTTCCTTTTAGAAGCATGTTCTCTCTTTGGTGATGAACTGCAGATTTCGGGCTGGCTGTTTCCAACTCCCTGATATCTTGTACTTTCTGGCGTTTTGAGCATGCCCAGAGAAGAAAGTGAACCATCTGTCATTGGTGAATCTCGTGACACAATATTATGGAAATTAGAAGGATTGACCCTCTTGCCGAGTCCAACCTCTGAAAATGCATTTGAATTTCCATAGTCATCCAATTTTGGTGAAAGTGAAGTCCCCTCAGACTGAAACTCATTGGTATCAACATTGCCAGAAATATTTACAGTAGTAGTTAAAGCAGAAGTATCACCAGATCCCTTAGGAACCAATTCATCATCATTCAGAGTTTCCAAACTACTCAACAAACCCTTTGCACATGAACCTGACATTTTCTCCATCCTCTCTTTTCCTTTTGGCCGGTCTTTTTTCTTCTTATTTTTAAGGCCCTTTTGTAGGGCACTTGAAGCATCTCTAGAAGAAAAACAAGCTGGGTCTGAAACTACTATATCATGCGAGTCTTTAATACCTTTTAGACTAATGGGAGCCCCAGAAACGGCATCTATCACTTCCGAATCCGGCGAAGTTCCGGGACCGGAGCAACTTTTATCAACAGGCGTTCGCAATTTCTCGAGATCTGTCTGGGCCGGCGACTCCATATGGTCATCCAGAGATGTTCTACTCATACTTTCAGCAATAGAGTTTCCTGCTGTGCATATATTCGAAACAGAAACATCGGAAACAATCACAGAGTTGCCGGAGCATCCATTGAGCCCATCAATATCCACAGCTGTAGTAAAGTCGGCATCAATGGCGTCGGAAACTTTGGGCGGTTCTTTGCCGGACGAAGAATGCAATTCATTGCCATTATCAACAAGAGGAAGAACATCCTTCAAGCAACGATTACCGAATTTAACTTTCAAGAGAATGCGATTCTTTCTCATTTGGCTTCTGCGCGAGTGTGTTTGACCCTGTCTGGTTAATTTCCTGGAGAAAATTCAGAGAAGATAACCTAGAAAAAGGTTAGAGACGGGAATAATGCCCTCCAACAGAACCCAAAAATAAGAAAACGCACGATTGAAAGAAAAGGATTTTAAGGTTTCTCGAACATGCTCTCTTCCCCAAAATAATGACTAAAAACATGTACACTACTCTTTATTTGATGCACAAATAATTTGATCTAAGGGTAATGCTAAATTTACATGTCATTGAAATATTATGGTCATATATTAATTTGTTTTCGATTAGCATTAGTATTTTTTGATAAAATTTTAATTATGTATATTAATTGTAAAAACGTTGACGCTAAAATCTACCATCAGATAACCTTTTAAATCGTTAATGCTAACTTTTAACGCTGATGCCAAATGGAGCCTAAGGGGCTGTTTAGCAACTCTTGAATCGGTAAGTGCTGAAGCAGTAAGAGGTCTGAACCATTAAGTGCTGAACCAGTAAGAGGTCTGAACCATTAAGAGCTAGTATATTGCTTAACTATTCAGAGGCAAATGTCTGATCAATTCAGATAAAAGGTCTTAACCATTCAGATTCTGTATAATACTTAACCATTCAGAGGCAAATCTCTTAACCATTCAGACATCTGAACCATTAAGAGGCTAAAACAAACAGTCTGAACCATTAAGTGCTGAACCATTCAGACATCTGAACCATTGAGAGGCTGAAACAAACAGCCCCTAAGTCTTTTAAAAAATGATATTCATAGATCAAAGGGTCATCACATTCCTCCGCATCATTCGTTCGATCTAGGAGTCTAGGTCACTTCATTTAAAAATTAATGGTTAATTTTATCCTTCACTTCATTTCTTTCTTAAATGGCTAAGAGTATACATGTCTTTTTAATATAAATGAGATAGATATAAATAATGAAGGGTGAATTTAGGAATAACCTTTAATTGAGTACTGCGTATTACTAGTACATAATATATGTAATCATCTTAACTCTTATTTTATTAATTTTTATATAACTTTCTAAGGATATGTTTAATGTATACAATATATTTTATAGTTCTCATACCTTTAAATAGAATGTTTTTTTTTGTTGTGAAAACTATAATACGGAGAACATTTTTTTGAAAGTACTACGGAGTATGATACAGTTTGATGAGTTAAATTATGGAAGAAAAGACTAAAATATGAGTAAATTATAGGAAAGGAATCTAAATCTTACATATATTTATCATAAAAAAAGATTTATAAATTTGCCATTAATTAAACTCTTTATAACAAATAATAATTACTATGTATATATCATGAAAAATACTCAGAGACGGAGTTAGCAATTAGACCTGGCAAAACGGTCGGTCAGGTCGGGTTCAGGTTCGGTATAATCGGGTTCGGGTTATTTCGGGTTCGAGTCACTTCGGATTCGGGTCTAAGAGTGTTTGTTCATGACCCAGAGTTATCGGGTTCGGGTTGACCCAACGGGTTAAGAGACGTATTTAAAAATTAAAAATTTTGCTATTTAGAGATCATGTGATCTGAGCATTATTCAAAACAAAAAACAAAATCATAAAAGTTTGCAGTTCTATTTGCAACATACCAAAAGAGAATTGATATATACCCAAAAAAATAACCTTTTTGGAGCATACCAAAAAAATTGCACTAGATCAAAAAAATTGAAGATTCTTTCAACATACCCAAAAATATATATACGTTATAAAAAATTGAGATTCTTGCTCCATACCAAAACAAAAGAATATATATATATATATATATATATATATATATAGGTTCTGGTGAGAATGCAATCTTAGGAGAGAAATGAGAATGAATTTGGTGCTTTAGATTTGAGATCTAAGGGTCAAGATTTCATCAAAATTAGATGTACCAAAATGGTGCGAAAATGCATCACGTCAAAATGCACCATAAACCTTACTATCTCAAAATCTGAGCGCAGAATGCAATCTGAGCCGCACGATGCATCAGATCTGACGGCTAGATTTTATTCTCGTTTCTCTCCACAAGGTGCATTCTCACGGGAACCGGTCCATATATATATATATATATATATATATATATATATATATATATATATATATATATATATATATACGGGTGTTAACGGGCCCCGTGGTAGTCACGAGGTTAACGGGCCTCGGGCCCCCTGCTTTGTAACCGACCGTTCATTATAAAAAAAAATTTAATATATATATATATATATATATATATATATATATATACATACATACATACATACATACATAAAGAGAGAGAGAGTGGAATTTTACTAGATTTAGATTAGGTTTTATGCCTTTTGAGTAGCCTAATGGATATATTATATTTTAAATGACTATATAAAACTAAATAACTAACAAAAATAAACCATTAAGTGCATAACTCATCGGGTCAAACCCGACCCGACCCGTTCTGACCCGAAAATTTAACGGGTCTTCGGGTTCAGGTCATTTCGGGTTCGAGTTGCAAACTCAATGTTCAAAACCCGCTTATTTCGGGTCGGGTTTCGGATTAGTAACGGGTCGGGTCAAATTTTGCCAGGTCTATTAGCAATCAATCAAAATCAATTTTACTTTATAACATTATGCTAATTAAATAGTAAAAATTACTCTGTATATATTTAAATGAAAGAATGTTTGCATGAGCATATTTATTCAAATGAAAACTCATGGTTGTCGAAGAACACAGAAAAGTAATACTCCGTATAAAAATTGTCCAAAGTCAATTAAGAATACAAAGGAACTCAACTCAAGTCAAAATCTTATTGTGTTCAACTTCTTCTTAGAATGTATGCTTCACATATCATCCATTTTGTACTACTTTTTTTATTATCTATTACTCCATTACTATTATTATCATTATTATTATTATTATTATTATTTTGTGGTAAATTTTGTTCTCATTGTATATTTTCATCCTTTATCTGGTGTCATCATCTCACGTTTGTTGTGATGGTGGTATTGAGAGTTCTAATCCCTAACTTTAAATTTGTTGTTTTTTACACCACAAACTCTAACTACTCAAATAATCACAATTGAATAAGAAATCTTATTGTTTGAAGAATTTACAACTGTCAAACTTCATGACTTGTCACAGGAACTACAACTTCCTTGTCAACATCCAGTGTTGAGATTTCAGCAGTTGAATTGCTCTCTGACTCCCCTCTCTTCCCCCACAAGTAACTATATAGTCCAGCAATCATGAGGATCATTCCTAACAAGCTGCACCATTACAATATTTACCAACTAAACCCCATTATCATTAGTAAATTACAGTACAAAATAGAAAGCAATAACAATATACCATATTGTGTATAGTTTTATACTTGTTGTCCAAGAGGTCGTGAAATCGAAACTCAACGTCACCCAATTTGAAAAATTAATGTTCACGTGCAAGACTCAAGCAAAAAAAACAAATCTTGCATGCACGTGAGGGGGGTATTAGAATATAAAAACTTTTCGTGGGTCACAACCAAAAGCTTGAGCTTTTGGTTGAGTTGGTTTTTGACACTTTTTATATATAATGAAATTTACCCAAAACAGCTCAAATAGCTTTCATGAATTAATGACTGCAGATAAAGAAAAGCATTGTATTGTATGGTAGCTATATATATATATAGGGAGGTAAGCAAGTCTTACATTCCAAGAGTGAAATCCTCACCAAAGAAGATGGCTTCAATAATAGCAACAAACACAACTGAGAGTGGATCAAACATGGAGGGATAGGACGGCCCCTTCTTCTCAACGGCCCATATTATCAAATAGAATGACGCCGCAGATGCAAATGCTCCCTGTTTTACCATTCACCATTTCTATTAAGTATAATACGGAGTAATAAAACTCTACAACCAAATGAAAAGTGAATAAACAAATGTGTGTAGTATAGAGTATTCCATAGTAAGTTTCTTTTTTGTTTTTAACATGAGCAGAAAAAGTTTTTTTTTTCATTTTCGCGTGTATGAGATACAGGCCTTGTTCGGGATTATGGATTTCAATGTACGTTAGCGTTTTGTGTAACATTTTAATGGTGCAGATTAGTTTTGAAACCATTAAAGTTAAACACGGAAGATGTTCTTAAACGGGCACATTACATACCGAGAAGAGCACATTCATTAACTTCACATTCCAACCCAAACTCCATGAATTCCCACTTCTATCCAAACATATCCCCAGTATTGCTGTTTGTATTGATGCCATCACGCACGTTAGCAAATTTCCCAAATTCTTCGATGGCAGCACCTTTAACAATTGTGCCTAATAATTTCCAAAAAAAATATTTTTAAGAAAACAGAGAACAATAGTTAGCAAATAAGTCCCATTTTGTGAGTTTTATATATACCTGGGATATGAACCACACAGCATAACCAAGGCAACTAGCGACCAGTAGAACGGTGCCACGTGTCATATGTTGATTTGTTTTGTGTAAAACCACAGTGGTCAAAGTTTTATGATGAAAGGAGGATAAAGAAACCCCCTTGTAGAGACTAATAACCAGAGCTCCTCCAACACAGAGGAATGCACCTATTATTTTTAATTGTCCCCACCGAGTGCCCAACTTCAAGCTTTCCATTCTGCAACAAGTACATTTCCATACATACATGAAACTGTTAAGAGCAAATTTTACCCATAATAGAAAGATTAGTTAAACTTAATCAGTTCGTGTATGGAGTCGGCCCTAAGGACTAATTTTTCAAGCAAAGAGGATTGTGTTTTAAAACTTGTTTGATTAGTGTCGATTAAATAGGAAGTATCGGCTTACCGGACAAGAATAGAAAGAAAGAATGTGACAATTGGGATTAGATTGCTAAAGTTAGTGGCATAAGTTGCACTTGTATCCTTGAGACCATAGTAGAATAATCCCATCCCCAATGTTATCCTGCATACATTGTTGACATCAATGGTGATAAACTCATCTAAAAGTTTTATCTAATCAATATTTTAATATGAATTATATTTTACCAGACTGAAGATAATAAATAAATTACCCGGTGAGAGCCGTAATAAATGTCCATAGACAAACATTTGGGGTTAAGTTCTCCCCAATTTTCCTGAAAATTTCCAAAGAATATGATTAAGCTATCACCTCTAATGACTCTTCTAATTTTGATTGACAATGCAGCAATACAAGTTCAAGTGATCAAATGTCTAATTTCTTTTTTAAAAAATATATTTCAATGTTTATATAATTTATATATTCCATATATCAGGAATAACAAATACAGAGTTTATACACAATATTAATCAGAAATTTAGTTATGTATGAAGTGTGTATTATTTCTATTTCTATTGAGAACTAAGAGTGGGATAAACTCCATTTACGATAAATTATTGCTGAGATTTACTATTCAAATTACTGAAATTAAGGGCGTAACCCTAATTAATTGACGTACCGGCGATCAAGGAGGAAAGCCAATGGGGCAATGCAAAGAGCGGCAACGATATGGCGATAAGTAAGGATCGCCAACACCAGCATCCCCTCGTTTATCGCCAGCTTCGTCAAGATCTGCGACCCGGCGAACATCACCTGCACCGCCACCATCGCCACTACTGGCGCCGCCCAACTGCACTTCCCCGCCGCCGTCTTGTTGTTCTCCTGGTCGGTTACTTCAGCCGCCGCCGCCGCTGCTTCTTCCTCTTCTCTGGTGGTCGTCCTCACCATGATTTCTTGACGTCTGGCTGCGACGGAGCTGCTCACGCCCGCCTGACTTTTTGCCTTTTGTTTGGTGGGCCGTCATGTCACGTGTTTAACACATTAGCATTCAATGATTATACTACGGAGTATAAGAGAACGAGGGTTCTATTTTGTCAAGTGACACGTCAAATTTTGGTGACTTTGGGCTTGTTTGGGAATAGCGTTAGGGATTAGCGTAGCGTTTTGAATAAAATTTTAACGGTGCAGATTAATTTGAAAACGGTAACGCTAAACGCTGCCCGTAGATATCTTTTCAAAACGCTAACGCTAATCTCTAACGCTATTCCCAAACAAGCCCTTTAATTACAGAGTATCTATTTTCAATAAAGTTTCGTTCACTATTCACAGTGTCAAACTTTATTCACTTTGTTGCCCTATTTCTGCATTCTATTTGATAAAATAATATAGTCATATCACCTCTAATTTTGTAGATCTTTTAATTTTTTTAAATATGTAATTTTATTTTTTAATTCCATACTATTTTTCATATAAAATAATTTAAAAATAACTCCAGTCAAATATCATAACGCGCAACAGAAAGTTTATTTATGGACGGAGGGAGTAGTATAGTACTCCCTCTGTCCCCCATAGATCTTCCCAATAGCCCTTTTTCTTTGTCCACAATAGATCTTCTCATTTCATTTTTTAACAATTAAAATACCACAACTACCCCCACTTACTTTATTTATTACACCTCACTTACCTCATTTAATACACCCCACCCATTTTTCATTAAGGGTATTATGGTAAACTTTCACCTTTTTTCAACTCTCCTTAAAAACCACCAAAAGTCAAAATGAGAACATCTTAGGGGGGACGGAGGGAGTATTTAATATATTGTTATCTATCCTTACATGAAAAGGGGCAGAGTTTTTCGAACGGATGGAGTATATTATTACTCCATATTATACATCCTTCTTCATGAAATGAAAATAAGTAAGATTTTTTTCAGAATACCAAAGTAAAAAATTTATCGGAAAACATAAATATTCTATTATACTCCCTCCGTCCATAAATAAACTTTCCGTTGCGCGTTATGATGTTCGACTGAAGTTATTTTTAAATCATTTTATATGAAAAATGGTGTAAAATTTTAAAATAAAAAATTATATTAAAAAACTATATCAAAAGATCTACAAAACTAGATGTGACATTACTACATTATTTTATCATATGGGTAACAAAAATAGGCCAATAAAGTGAATAAAGTTTGATTAAATATTATTACAACAATTTTAATATCATAGATTATCGGTTTTTTTAATTGAAAATGAAAGAACGAGACTCATTCCGATCCCGAGGGCCTCCTTAGACCCGATTGAACGGGTTTAAAAGGGTTCTCAGACATTTGGCTCATCCTTTAACTTTTCATTTAATAAAAAAAGTTATTTATGATATGGTTCGCATGTACATTATCATTCATATATGAGTATATATACTCTCACCGTTCCATTAAACTCTTCCTCTTTCATTTTTTTCCAATTCTCTAAAACACTTCCACTTTCTATTAAAAAACTATTGTTTCCCTATGTTACATACACTACATATCATATTTTTTCACTAATAATCAAACAATCACATCTTACTTTTACTCATCACATCTGAAGCAAAATTTGAAAGTCAACCAAAAATACATTTTCCTTATTTTGGTTCAAAGTCAAAATGGGAATGATTTAATGGAACGCAAGGAGTATAACTCAGATGACACAATAGATTATCATTCATAAGCATATAAAGATGTAAATAATTAATGCAAGATAAAGTAAGAGCATGGAACTAACCTGGAGGATATGAGTGTTGAACTTACGGAGAGAGAGAGGATAGACTTCAAATGGCGAGTTTGATGAGCAGATGAAGAAAAGATTATGATGACGATGATGATGATGATTATGGGCAACTTTGGGTTTATTGGGAAGACATGAAGAAGAAGAAGAAGACGTATACAAAGTAGCAATTATAATCCTTTTCATGGGCTTAATAGTTTGCTTCGGATTTATAATAGGCCACACGTAATAATAATGTAATACGTTCGTACGTAGTAGTGGTAGGTCGTGTTTCATGAGACATGAGACACCCAACTAAAATGGCAACTTTTATACCCCTACTCGAAGATGCCATATATGCGCCCCATAAGGATTCTCTCAAACTCTTCTGGATGGTAATTGGGAGGAGATAAATTAAAATTTAATCACAAATCGATGTCATGATGTGGGGCATGTACTTGATACTTGTAGTGGTCACTGTTTAACATAATTGCTAGAAATCATGTCAAGGAACCAACTCAACCAAAAAAAGTTCAAGCTTGTGGTTGTGGCCCAGGAACAATTATTTATATTCTAACACGCCCTCTCACGTGCAGGCGTAGTCTTTTTCGAGCCTTACACGTGAAAACTTAATTTTTTTAAACTGGGTGGTACTGAGTTTCGAACCCGTGACCTCTAAGTCAACGAGGCTCCGATACCATGTCAAGGAACCAACTCAACCAAAAGCTCAAGCTTGTGGTTGTGGTCCAGGAACAGTTATTTATATTCTAACAAATCAAATTCGGGTTTATCTCCTTACCAACTGTGCAATGCACACGGACAATGAGAGAACTTAATTCGAAAAGAGAAAATGGGTATAAAAATATTAAAACCAGCGTCCACAATTATCTCATCATTTTAAACAATAAACTGTCGCATCTCAATGTTACAGACGTTATAGACATGGAATAATGTGAAGATCTCTATATTATCTGTAATGCCACAATTAATTATCTCATCATTTTAAATAATAAATTGTCGCAACTCAGTGTTACAGACGTTATAGACATGGAATAATGTGAAGAAGAATTTACCTAAATAGCACTAAAACATAATGACTTTTCCTAAATAGTACTACATGTTTTTTTCCCCAATGTAGCACTTTTAGTCATTATCCATTAGTCATTATTCAAGTAAATGTTTGCCATCACTGGTCATTATGGACATGATTAATTCTATTTAGGGAATGAAACAATTTAAGTGTTATTTAAATAAATTCTTTAAGTTTTAGTGATATTTAGTGCAAATATTTCATAATGTGAAGGTCTCTATTATCTGTAAGGTTGAGATTAAATATTGGGATTAAAATAACATTTTTCGTTTCCAATATGTAACAGAGTATCGGATGGATAATTGGGAGCGATATTGAGTGGGTGGGTGGTCGTCTTCTAGCACGCACTGCGTTGACGAGTGAATTGAATCACGTATTCGGTCCAATCGGGTGTGACTCATTTTCAACAAGCGACAGCGGGCATGGGGTCCATACAATTATCAGTTTGGGCACTCCACGGCTTTCGTAATAATAAGTTAAAATCAAATTTGCGAAAAATCGCCTACCATGCACGACCACCATATCCTCTCTCTCTCAATCATTCCCTCCACATGCATGTGCATGTGCATGCACGCACTATTTCTACTACTTACCCTTACGTCAAGTGTGTCCTTTGTGATATTTTATATGAGCCATAGACCAAATAAATTAAAAGATCGAAGAGTTCTCTTTTCATAAAATATTCAAGCAACTAAAAAAGGGATAATCAAATATTACCTGGCCTAATTGGTTACAAAGTTGAGTTTATTCTTGTATACTTGGTATTGAGAAGAGGAATATATTGAGAAGGTAGGTAGAAGACATTTAGAAGAGATGAAACAATAGGGAGTAATAATATATAGACTCATAGTAATTGATTTATTGTCGTCCCCCATAGTCAGGGGCGGAGCCAAGTGCGAGCAAATGACTGCGATTGCAGTCACTCCCAACTTGGCTTTTTAATACTCCGTACTATATTACCTTTCATTTTGTTTCTCACCCAAGGCAGAAGAACGGCAAAAGAGCACTATGTTTCTTGTGGCTTTGAAAAGAAGAGCATTGTGAACCTTTGGAGAACTAGGATTAGAGTAGCTGGATAGGAGCTCGGTGCTGTAGAGGTTGTTTGTAGTGTGCTGTGTTTGTTTGGAATCTTTTGTCATTGCTTGTACTTGTCGCTTGTACTTGGTGTTTTACCCGTACTATACTGTGTTCCCTTCCATAACTTTGTGCAGGTTGAGCCGGGGGTCTCTTGGAAACAGCCTCCCTACTTTCGAGTAGGGGCAAGGTCTGCATACACACACCCTCCCCAGACCCTACTGTAGTAGGATTCAACTGGGATGTTGTTGTTGTTGTGATTTCAACATGTCAATGGTAATGATTGATCGAAGAAAATTGTAATGAATTTTTATTGATCTTGAAGTTTTATGTATATACTCCCTTTGTCCCACAAAGTCTTTCACGTTTCAAAAAAATTGTGTCCCTAAAAGTCCTTCTCGTTTCTATTTAAAAACCACTTTTACTCCTTACTTTTTCATACCCTACCTATCACATCATACTATTTTTTCTAATAATCTACACATCACATCTTATTTTTACCCATCACATCAAGAGTATTTTTGGAAAATCAACACAAAATTATCTCTTCCATGCATATTTTATCACTTTAGTCAATATGTCCCTATCTTTATGGGACGGAGGGAGTATATTATTGTACATCATGTGCTCGATAAAATACTTGTGAGATCAATTCTTATTTGAATATCTCCGGTCTCTGATAATCGCTAAACACAGATATCTTCTTCTACTTTGCACCCACTAATGTTAGATCGTGGCTCCGCCGTACTGCCCATAGTGGGGGAGGATATAACTAGTTATAAGAGAGAATAAAGAGATCAACTAATACACCATTATAACTTCCTCACCACACCCCTGGTACTACTCTCCATATGATGTGCGATACGAATTGAAGAAGATGATGGGGGCGGGGTGGCAATATGGTCAATTCATGCCATAACTTCTTTAGCTATACCATATTCATATTGAATGATTTTGTGAGTTCTATATATGTAATGAATAGAAAATAATATTGGAGTGATCGAATGTGGACATCGATTAATAATTTTTTCTAGCAGTTACACCATGTGTAGAGGCAGTCCATCTTGAAAGGGATTGACGAAGTGTAAAGAAATATGCTATGAAGTCATAAAATATATGGATTGTAGAGCTTGAAAGATGGAGGGAGCTTGACAAAAAAGTGATTGGTGAAGATGTAGATTATTCTAATGAAATATTTGCACTAAATAGCACTAAAATTTAAGTCATTTCTCTAAATAGCACTTAAATTGTTTTATTCTCTAAATATCACTTAATGATGTCCATAATGACTAATGGATAATGACTAAAAGTACTACATTGGGAAAAAAACACATGTAGTGCTATTTAGGGAAAGTCATTATGTTTTAGTGTTATTTACGTAAATTTCTTTTGAAAGGCATTGTGATTTTGGCAGCGTGAAGATTAGGTGTTATGGTGTGGGCAGTGTGAAGATTAAATGTTAAAATTTTGTTTTGCATCCTTTTATTCAGATTTCGTTGTATTTTTAGTCTTAATTATTGTGTTTTGTGGGAGTGTAGATATATTGTGACAGTGTATATATTATGGCAATGTATTTCAGATATTGAATTTTTGGCAGTGTATATATTGTGGCAGTGTATTTCAGACATTGAATTTTTGGAAGTACATATTGTGGCAGTGTAGAGAGTATATTGCAGTGTATAATTACCATAAGAAATAAAAGGTCACGGCTTAAAATGAATTCTGCTCTTTTTTTTTTTGGCAGTGTTGTATGTGTTAGGGCACTAAATTCAATCTCAAACATATTGTGGCAGTGAAGAGCAGAGAATTTCATATTTATTTATAATGTTGCAGTGAAGAGTATACATTGCAGTATAATTCTAATTTTGGGAGTTTATTTAAGGACAAAAATGGGAATTCATCCCAAAAATTAATAGCACTGCTATTTTGAGTATTATAAGACTATTAAAGTGCTATTTTCGTATTTCTCCCTTTTTAAAAATAACTAAAAACAAAGTGCCCAAATAAAGTCTTTAAACAAAGTGTCCGTACTCCCGAGTCTGTTCTACGAGAATCAAAATCTAAGGCCAACACCACCTTCCAGAATCAGCCATTGCAGTGCCTGGCTTTCGGCCGTCTCTGTTTTCCTGATACAGCCTGCGATTGCCGTCGACTTCCGGCGGCAGGTAATCCGAATTTGAAGATTGACATATCAGTCATTCTGCTTCTGTACTGCCACACTCTTTCAATTTCTCCATCAAAATTGCGATCCATCCCAACATTTGGAGGTGAGTTTCTCTTGATGTTTTCAATTTTTCGGCTCTATTTCGTTCTTTCTGTGAATTTATGCATGTTAAGTTCGACCCACTCTGTAGACGACACCGGGATCGCCTCTTCACCCTGGCTCGGTACTACCGGACACTCCTTAGGTCATGCGCGCGATATGTAGCTTTAGACGTAGGCGAGGAAGTTCACGCGGCAGCCATCGTCTCAGGACTGTTTAATACCCATAACTCATTCGTCCGGAATGCTGTACTCCACATGTATGCGGCCTGTGGGATTGCACATTCCGCGCATAAGGTGTTTGACGGAATTCCCCTGTCACAGAAGGACGCAGCTGATTGGACTGCCTTGATGGGCAGTTATATTCGGGCAGGGGTGCCACTTAACGCGCTCATTCTATTTGTGGAAATGCATAGGGAAAGTGTTTGCGTGGATGAACTCACAATGGTCACAGTATTAAATGGGTGCTCAAAGTCGGGCCATTATGTGTTTGGGGTTCAAGGACATGCCTTTTTAATTAAAACAGGGTTGAACTTATTTGTTAAAGCATGCAATGCAGTTATGGATTTGTATGTGAAATGTGGATTAATTGATGAAACAAGAAGGGTTTTTGATGAGTTGAAAGAGAGGAGTGTTGTTTCTTGGACTATACTATTGGACGGTGCAGTTAGGTTGGAAGGCTTGGAAATTGCTAAGTTAGTTTTTGACCAGATGCCTGAGAGAAATAAGGTTGCATGGACAATCATGATTGCAGGATATATTGAAAATGGATTTACAATGGAGGCCTTTAAACTTTTAAGAACCGTGCTCTTTGATTTGAGATTTGAGTTAAACTTCGTGACACTTTGTTCATGGTTATCAGCTTCTGCACAATCAGGGAATCTTCTAATGGGTCAATGGATGCATGCATATTATCTTAAAAAGATAAATGGTGATCATGATATTATGATCTCAACGTCGTTAGTTGATATGTATGCTAAATGTGGGAGAGTTAATGATGCTCTTCGAGTTTTTGCAATGACAACCCCAAGGAATGTGGTTACATGGAATGCTATGCTAAGCGGGTTGGCAATGCAAGGGAAGGGAGACATTTTGGTTAACATGTTTGACCAAATGGTTAGAGAGGTCAAACCAGATCGTGTTACTTTTACAGCTGTGCTAAGTGCTTGTAGTCATTCAGGTTTAGTTGATCTAGGTAGGCACTTTTTCTATAATCTTGAACCTATTTATGGGATAAAACCCTCTATAGAGCACTTCTCCTGCTTTATAGATCTTTTAGGCCGGGCAGGGTATCTTGATGAAGCAAAATCTGTCATTGAACAGATGCATATCCCCCCAAACGAGGTTGTGTTGGGGTCACTTTTAGGGGCCTGTAGTGTACACAGAAATGTTGAAATGGGGGAATGCCTAATGAAGGATCTTGTCAACTTGTATCCGCATAACACCCAGTATCATGTTTTGTTGTCAAATATGTATATCGTAGCTGGTAAGAGAGACCAGGCCATTTCACTTCGTCGGATCCTTAAGCATAGGGGAATAAGGAAAGTACCTGGCGTTAGCTCTATATATATTGGTGGTCAGATTCATCAGTTCAGTGCAGGTGACATATCACATCGTCAGATTCATGAGATATACCTGATGCTGGACGAGATGATTCAGAGGCTAAAGTTGGCTGGCTATGTACCTGATGTTGCATGCCATCTACTTTTTGGGGAGGAGTGTGTGGATGAATGGGAGGAAAAGGAGCAGGCGTTGTTCTTCCACAGTGAAAAGCTGGCCCTTTCTTTTGGTCTTATGAGTACAAGGGCCGGAATGCCTCTTTACATTTTCAAAAATCTAAGAATTTGCCTAGATTGTCATTCTGCAATGAAGGTTGCTTCAAAAGTATATGATCGGAAAATTGTTATCAGAGATCGTAATCGCTTCCACTCTTTTGAGTTAGGTTCATGTTCTTGTTTAGATTACTGGTAAATGGTACCAGAGCCGTATAAGTTGAGATGATTAGTTTAAGTTATTTCATTTTTAATATAAATATTGAGATGATTATATTAGCAAGCTCCGTGTGAAACCAGTGCGTTGTATGGTTGTGCTGAAGTTGTTTTAGAATCAAAATGCAACATGAATTTTAACTTTAAAAGATTATTAAATTTGTCCTTGAACCCCAGTATGTGGTACCGTTGGTACAAGCTTGGATCGCAACCCAAGGCTCTACAACTTCTATTCCCTCCTAGACCCTTCTAAATCTAATCTTGGTGGTGAGTCACATGGCCAGCCGGTCCCCTATAATATTGGCACATTGATACTGCGAAGGGTGTGGTGGCCGAGGCTGAGCTTGGGGACAGTTGTCGAGGACGAGCTCAAATTAGGAATGGCTTGGGTCTTCCAGTGTCACACCCTTAGTCCTAGTCGGAGCTCTAACCCCGTTGGGCCTCAAGCTCATAGTGCACAGACCCGGTTTCTGGGCCCCGCATATCCATCAGGTATATGTTTGAATACAAAAGGTGATGGGTTTTTGTTTTATAACATATTCCTTCCTTAAAAAAACAATGATCAAAAGTTCACGTGCATCGGTGCATGTGGTCAACACATTATAGTCTTTAATAGCTCAACGGTCCATTAATCTATTAGGATTTTATCTTTTTATGCAATATATGGAAGAAAAGCATCTCTTGACCTTTACGGAGTGTTTTTTCCATAACCTATATGGTGTTATTTGTCCGGTCTATAACATTAAAACAACATTACAACAACAAGAAAAGACCCCGTGAGGTCCCACAAGTGGGGTTGGGGGAGGGTAGGTGCATGCAGATCTTACACTACCTACAAAGGATAGAGAGGTTGTTTTTGAAAACCCCTGGATCAGAATAGTATTTTCCCATAACACTATGAAAAGATGAAACTTTATGGAAGGGCCTACATTTGAACAACTTTTACTCTGAAATTAACTTGAAGAGGAAGTCTCTGTGTCAATATTTTATTTTGGTGTAACAATTTGTTTTTCCTTTTTTTGGTTTGTTTGCAGGATTTGAATGATTTTTTTTGGTTTAAAGTGACATATTTCCATGCTTTAGTTCTTTCAAGATAGAAGTTTGAGATTGAGGCATACATCCAGTGCAGATTTAAGCTTATGGATCATCATTCTGTTCAACCTCCTCCCCCTGGAATCCAGTCTCTTTCAGTTTCTTCATATCTCATACCAGAAACTGCACATTCCATCCAACCTGTTCAAAATACTGATAATATCAAAAACGCTGCCCCCTCTTCTGAGGGAAGCCTTTTTCCTATCCTCCCTCCAAATGGAATTGGATTTTCACATGCTGAAAGCTTTCAGATGCCAAATAGCTCTCAATCTGATCAGGTACTCAAAAAAGGTAGTTTTGAAGTTTCAACCGAGATCACATGCCCCACCACGTCTTCCAGATTGTATTCGAGTGGATCTTCAGTACAATCAGAAAACAACTTCGACATTGAGAATTCTGTTCAAAGTGTTGTTTTGCGTGAACAGGTATAACATCCTCAACCTTTGGTGTTAGTTTACCTATAGTTTGCTCTTAATCTCTAATATTTTTTCTTGTCATATTTTTTTCAGGAAATTGCGACTCAAAAAGTTATACAAAGTCAGAGGTTGGCATGAAATGGAATTTGGTGTTTTTTTAAATAAAGCATAAATAGATAATGTTTACTTAAATTTATTTGTCTACCAGAGAAGCAAGATCCATCAGTGAACATACGGATAACAAAGACCTTTTCTCTGGCTGTCATGACCCCAATACTTTAAAGGTGGTCATCTACACGACTACATCTTTTGCAATTTGTCCCTTTGGCATCTTTGAATGCAAATATGTACTCTGTACATTACATCACTGGTTGTTAGGATGTTTTACTCTTGTTATTTTGTGTGCTTTGTAGGAGCATTTACTGAAAATGACCGCAGAACATCGTACTGAAATGGCCTTGAAGCATGGAAGGCCCGTGTTTCCTAAAGAAGGTTAGTTCATAAGTTTCTTCCATTTGCTTGAAAATTTTTGTATTCAAAATTTAAGGGAAGAGTATTGATATGCTCCTTAGTTAATGACGCTAGTAGATCCAATAAAGGTTGAAACTGGCTCTCAATTTCTCGGAGTGTTTCAAGCAGGAGAGTTGACATATGTTAACCATTAATGTAGGAGAGTAGGAGAGGAAATTGGAAATTGAGAGCATTGAGGTAGGAATTCAACCACGACCTGATTCGGTTGACAAATTTGTTTCTGGAACGAGTTATAGAGTATTACTTTGGTGGGTAGATTTTGCAATTTTTGCAATATGAAAAACAATGTTGGCGTTGAATCCCGCTCCATACCTTTGAAGAAAGGTCAGAAATGACTTGCATTAACATGTACTTTATGAGGCTATAGTAGCTGTAACTCTTTGTCGAGAAGATGGAAACTAACATTGTGGTATTCTAGGAGGGACTTATCTTGTTAGCACACCGTACTTGTCTAGGTGTGCACTCATAACCTTTGGTCGGGCGACAAACATCAACAGTTTTCTGAATGTATCTTAATGATTCAAAATCTTTAGTAGTTTTACAGAACAAAAATCTGACTTTGAGCTAGTCTTGCTTTATGGGTTGATGTATTACTCTGATGTTTGATGTGATAGTAAGTAATATGGGCAAGAATCTATTGAAGTTACAACAACAAACCCAGTAAAGTCTCACAGAGCAGGGTCTTGGTCTGGTGAGTGTACGCAAACCTACCCCATACTTTAGAGAGGTTGTTTCCAAGAGACCCCAATGCAAAACTCAAAAGAGAACCTATAGAAGTTACTAAACTATGGCCCCGTTCCGTTCAACTTATTTTTTCTTATTTTTTCTTATTCTTATTAAAATCAGATCAGATCAGATCAGACCAGATCAGATCAGATCGAATCAGATAGATCAGATCAGATCGAATCAGATCAGATCAGATCGAATCAGATCAGATCAGATCGAATCAGATCAGATCGAATCAGATCAGATCAGATCGAATCAGATCCAATCAGATCAGATCAGATCAGGACTTATTAAAATCAGATCTCATCAAGAATTATTATTATTATTATTATTATTATTATAATTATAATTATAATTATAATTATAATTATAATTATTATTATTATTATTATTATTATTATTATTATGATCATCATCATCATGATCATGATCATCATCATCATCATCATTATTATTATTATTATTACTATTATTATTGTTCTTAAAAATGAAAAAGAATAAACTTTAGAAATAGGTTAAATAGAAAACTGAGAAAGTAATCCTTAATTATTAGACGTCGGAAAAATTAGTTTTAAAATACATTGACAATATCAATCTAATTCTACTTTTAAAATATATTTTTATTGCTACTTGTAGTTTGAGTTTCTAAACTTTTGATCTTTTATAAGGACGAGATATTTTAATAAAAATACTATCTCTTCTATATATTGATTATCTAAATTTAATTACTTTTTAATGTATATCTAANTTTGAAATTTTAAATTAAATCATAATTAATCAGATCAGACCAGATCAGATCAGATCAGATCCAATCAGATCAGATCAGATGAGATCCAATCAGAGATCCAATCAGATCAGACCAGATCAGATCAGAACTTATTAGAATCAGATCAGATCAGAAAAAATAAGTTGAACAGAACGGAGCCTATTTCTCCTTAAAAGCTAAGCTAGTCCCAACTTTTGTAACTTGATCTAAATTAATTTGTTGATTGGAGTAATGCTTCCATTTCAGACTTTGAACATGTACAATGGTGTAATTTTATCTATGGGTATTCTATGTAGCATTGAAACAAGGCACAAAAAATAAGGCACATAGCATAGCAAAATGACATTTTAAAGAAAAGAGTACCACGTCCTCAAGGATCAAGCCAGGGGACTAGTGGCCACAGCAGCACCCCTCACTTTCTTGGATTTGCGCAATACACTCACCTAGTCCCTAAAAAGTTCCATATTTCTATTTTCCTATGTGCCAAAATTGGTTTCCACTTTTCTTTTAAGGAAATACTTTTGTGGCTCATATGATTTCTCGCTTCTCTTCATAAATCTCAACCACACGATTTCATCTTTGTTATTAATAGTGCTAGCACCAATGAGTGCCTTTGTGAGGGACGAAGGTAGTACTCTATATCTAATAATTTTATGTACTCCCCATGACCCAAAATGTTGAGCCTTTACGAGAAACGGTGCCAAAAAATTGATTATTAGTTTTTCTTAAATGCAAAGTATAAATTTAATAAATTTTAAAATTTACAAAATTTGAAACTATGTTTCATCATATATGAGAATATAAGGATCATCATTATTTACTATGCATATTGAGAGAAATTAATTGTCAAAACTTGGCATTTCCAAAGTAAACTCCATTTTGGGATGGATGAACTGATGAAGTATAATTTTAATAAAAAGTTGATTTTCAGCACCTTTAAATCTGGAAAATATGATTTGCCACTCACAGTGCAAACTGTTGGCTACATTTGTGGATTTCCTACTGCAATTTCAAAAGACAATAAAATGTTGACAACAATATTCAATTATATAGTTGAACACAAGGATTTTCAGCATTAGGGAGGATGAGAGATGTTGCCGTGGCTCTTAATATAATGTACATATGATTGTATGAACCATATCCTTAATTTTTTAAGGTGCAGTTTTTCATACTGGGTAATAAATGAAATACTCTTGCTCCTTTTTCCAGGCAATTTGGAAATTGGCAATGGGTATGGTGTCCCTGGTGGCGGTGCTTATTACGGTTCTATGAAGACAAGCGCCACTACCTCTAGTGAGACTTCTTTCCTGCTCTGTAGTTAATGTGTCTTCTCAAAATTGTTCTAAATGGACCTTTTTCTGATTCTTCAAGAAGATGCTATCCATGGACATACAACAAATGAATCCAACACAGATCGCAGTGGGGATCCTGGATGTAATTCTGCAACTAAAGAGTTGCCCGAATATCTCAAAAAGAAGTTGAGAGCTAGGGGTATTCTGAAGGATGAACCAACAGTGGGTTTTGCCACCCAATCCAATGTATGTTAATCTCATCTCTTGCATGTATTTTTTCCCATCACTCTCATTAGGATCTGTTGGCAATGTGTTATTTATTTATTTGAGAGCATTTTTGTTAAAAGTTGAGCATGATTCTCCTCTTAGTTCATGTAGTCGACCCCTAGTTACCTGGTATAAGGTTTTGTTATTGTTGTTGCTGCCGCTACTGCCGCTACTACTGTTGTTACTTGAAAACATGTACCTCTATTAACCTTTCTAAATATTATACAACGCAGAGATCAGAGATGTCACAATCTCAGCAGATGCCACATTCAGAATTACCTCCAGGGTGGGTAAGTAATTACTACTCCCTCCGTTTGCAAAAAAGGTTCCTACTTTGACTTGGAGCCAAAATAAAGAAGTGTAAAATTATAGTTGACTTCCAATTTTGCCCCTGATGTGATGGGTAAAAGTAAGATGTGATGGAGTGATTATTAGAGAAAAAGTATGATGTGATAGGTAGGGTATGAAAAAGTAAGGGTAAAAGTGGTTTTTTAATAGAAAGTGGAAGTGTTTTGTTGGAAGTGAAAAAAATGAAAGAGGAAGTGTTTTTGAGAACGGAGGGAGTACTATACTAGTTATTATTCTTTCCTTTTTCTGTAACTCTATTAAGGATAATGATGTCATATCCATCTTTTAGACTGTTAGGAAGTATTCTTTTCATTTTTAAAACTATTGTAGATTGAAAGAGGGATTAAAATTTTAGGATTCCAAACTTATTTCATCACAAAACACATGCGCTGGAAATCCTTTTCCAGAGTGCATCATTCACTGTTAGTGAACAGTACAAAATATTGATAAGTGTGAGCACGTTGGTCTGCAGGTGTTTTTACTCTTAATTTTATTGTTTTTAAGGTCTTCCCACTTTCCAAGCTATGCTGCAGTAGTGGTAGATAAATCTTTGGCCTATACATAGGGTCAAGAGTCAAGAATGAAGAGTGAAGACTTCATTTAAGTCTTATGTTTATAAGTGTGAAAAGTGGGGTCTGGGGAGGGCGAGTGTATGCATACCTTATTGTTGTTGACTTGTTGTAGATGTGAAAAGTGAGATAACTGGTTTGAAAAAATGTCAATGTCCAGAATGTCATTTTCTAATCTGGATTTAAACAGGTCAAGAAAGACTTAGCCTAAGGGTATTCTACTGATTACATATGATGGGGCACCATTCATATGTTACTTCCTGAGTAACAACTCTCTCCTCATCTACAGAATGTATAGTGCCTGGGAATTCCCGTGCAGCGGTTGAGCCTGTACTTCAATCTGAATTCTAGCATAACCCCATTTAGAACGTGCAGCAGTTGCTATATCCCTCTTTATATGTTTTTCAATTAAACTCCCCAGCTTACTAAGACCTGTCAAACTCCAATACTTCGTGTCTAAGTTGGGCAACTGGATCCATATTGGAATTTCCTTCAGTTCATTAATATCAAAAAATTATATATTCGATTTGCACCCTCTAGAATTATTGTATAAAAACTGCTACCTGGTTGAATATTTAGTCCGCGCTTAGAGCTAGGCAAAGGGAGTTTGTCATCTGTCTTTTCTGCTCAAATTTAGTGCTCATCATATTGAAAATAGATCCTCTTGTGCAGATTGAGGCCCATGACCCTGCCAGCGGTGCAGCATACTATTACGAAGCCAGTACAGGAAAAAGTCAGTGGGAAAAGCCTGTGGCTGCTTCTGTTTTGATGTCAACATTATCTCCACCGGTTCTTGAAAATTGGCAAGAGCTCATTGATGAAGCATCAGGTGGATTCATGAACTTATCAATTACCAATGCTGTCTCACCATAAATTTGATTAGTTGGATGTGTGGAACGGGGATGCTACCTATCTGGAGTTAAAATTTGAATGTTGTGGAAGTACTCCATTTCAGTTGTTGCAGTAGCCTGGAATTAAAATATGAAATTTGGATTTAGACAATCCCTTGAGAGTTTTTCATTCTGTTGTAGGAGATTTTCGCTTGACTGTAGAAAGAAAAAGAAAATGGATCAAGGAGTAGTATTCCTCTTAAGAATAGGATAGTCGCTTGAAAACTTATTATGTTTGATGGAATTGTCGTCCAAGAACTTAATCACTTTCTGTATAGTAGTAGATAGTTGATTGATGCTATTGCTCCTGATAATTGCTTATGCATTTTTTGAACTAAACCATGCTATGTTTTATCCTTGAAAGTTCGTTTTGTGTTTTGGGATAACTCCCCTTCCTGCACCCACATTCTTTACACGTAATTAGGTAAATAGTCATAAAAGATGTACATCTGGTAGAACTGAGCATTTTCTTTTCAGATACTTATCCAACCACCAAATATTTGGTTCTTTGCCAATGGACCGATTTGAAATATATTTGGTTAAACACCAAATTAATGAATCAAACTTTACCAGGAACCCCCATTTGAAGGCTTTCTGTTAATATGAAGTTCATAACCTTCCAGCATTCTCATGTTTTACCCCTCCATTTTCAGCTGATAGTATTGCCAACTGAACATAAAAATATAAAAATCCCAGTAATCTTCTCGATCTGCATATGTTCATTAAATGGACAAAAAGTTACATATTATCAAATCACATGGGCAAAATTTTCATGCTTGAACTATCACTATAGGAATTTAACAAAGTGGATGTCAGGACATATGTATCTGCATACATATACTAATATATACCTATATGAGCTTTGCTGCTTCATCACTTAAATTTCAATGAATAAACTGAATCATAAATGCTCACCAACCATAGCTTGGTTTGAGTTGTGGCATCGTACACAAAGTTTATTTGGAAGTTGAACGCATTAAATAGCAGTGTGATAAGTTTGTGTTCTATGGTTGCTTTGTTTTCAACCTACTTTGCTGCTAATTTCCTGCTGTTCACTCATTGCTCCCTCACTCATAATTCCTGAAATTTGTTGTACAGGTCAAAAGTATTACTTTAACACCTTGACCAATGTATCTCAGTGGGAGCACCCGTGCACCTTGAAGCAGAATGGCTTACAACTGCATAGTGCAAATAGAACTACGAATGTCGGTGAACAATCATGTGCATTACCAAAATGTAAGGGATGTGGTGGATGGGGTGTGTCCCTTTTGCAATCATGGGGATACTGCAGACACTGCACTAGGTATTGCCATTTTTTCATATCTTGGCATTTTAAAATTTTGGTTTGTTACATGCTTGGGGCTTGGGCACATGTTTTTTTTTGTTTTATTGTTTAATTTTTCGACTGATAAAAACAAAATATTCATTTTGTTGTCAGTTGTCCTATGAATCCCTGAAAATATAAATCCAAATATTATTTCTGCCCATCTGTTTGCTAGTAGTCTACTAGAGTACATATACTGGCCCTGTAAGTTAAGTAAGTGCTCTCCCTTCCTGACACGGCGCTGGTACACTTCATGGGCCAACACATCATTTTCTGGGACTTACTGTGTCTTTCTTTTTTAATTTTACCACTCTAATCAAGCTTGAGTTCTGATAATTTCAATACGTATGTTAATAACCGTTTGTTCCACACTTCTTTTAGTGGCCTTTGACTTTTAAACAACTTGTTTGAACACTTTGTGTGTGTGTGTGTGTGTGCGTGCGCGTGCGTGTTTGCATGAAAATGTTTGAACCTTATCTCTGATGTTAGTGATTAGACTCTCTGTTTGGCTTGACAACACAGCCTTTATATTCTGATAGTGATATGGCAATCCTCTTATATTTAATGTATCAGACTGTCACTAAAGCTTTAATGTTGTGTTGATATTGTTCACGTGCAGAGTTCTTAACCTTCCTCAGAATCAGTATCTATCGGAAATTACGGAAAGCAAGCAGCATACCAGTACTTCAGCTCGGATGGAGGATGAGAAAAAATTTCAGAAGCAGAGGTATGAAATTTTCTTGTTGGGCTTTTAGTATAATCACATGTACAAGATCCCTTCATTTGTTTGTCCCATTCAGTTTCAATACAAGGGAAGTTGTCTAATTACTAGGTTGTAATTAGAGAACAATCCCATGTCACGATGATATTTTGTGTACCATGACCCACCATTTCACCATGTAGACAGTACTATATTTGACGGGTTGTATATCGAAAGCTACAAGCACACACCTAACCCTCAAGGCCTCAACCCTC